>CAWUFW010008503.1:0-365000 GCA_963921515.1 Calotriton arnoldi
TCCGATTCGGGCCGGAAAGCACCGACCGACTCGGATCCGGAAAAATACCGACCGACACGTACCAGTGGCGCCCGACACGCCAAGTACGATGCAAGCCGCGATAAATCCGACCGACACGTCAGGAAACCAAGCCGACCGACCGAGCCGCTCGGAAAATAGCAATCCGGCCGGAAAAACACGCGAATCCAACCGACCGACACGCACCCGGAACAAATCCGACCGAATCGTACCCGCCAACTCCAACCTGCAAAGTACGATGCAAGGCGCGAAAAACACGACCGAGTCGGACGGAGGACAAGCCGTACGACCGACACGCATACAAAACCGAGCCGAAGCAACACAATACACCGCGACCGACGCGTACGCAGCATACAAAACTGCACAAACACAGCGTGAACGAAACGGAAAACACCGTACGAGACCAATGCAGGGTCCGACTCGGTCACAAGAACGTTTCCAACATACACAAACAGCACAAAGGAAAAATCAACCAAAAAAAGGCCAAACAAGCAATTACCAAGCCAATAAATACTGGGGGGTGGGGACAGAGAACAAAGACACACCAACAACTCCACCTATATAAAGGACACAAATCACTACCATGAGCCTTTGCAAATGCCATTCCACTGCCAGCACCCAAGAGAAAGCAACCACACACCCACAGCTCATCCCTCACACAAGCCACACACCAGCAGCACACCAACAAATACCTACCTCACATACACCCAGCACAACACACACCCACACACCCTCACCTGCACACCAACACACACATCACCCACTATCACCACCCATCACCATGCCCCCCAAGAAGAATCCCAAGTTCCTAGATAGTGAATTGGAAGTCATGGTAGACGAGATCCTCAGGGTGGAGCCACAGCTGTTTGGCACTCTGGTCCAACAGACCCCCATGTCGCAGAAAACCAAGATGTGGGAGAGGATCATCAACAGGGTGAACGCCCAATCACCATGTCGGCGCACAAAGACCGACATCCAGAACAGGTGGTATGACGTGCGCAGGAGGGTCCGGGAGCTGCTCAAGAAAGACTACCACCTGAGCCAATACACCGGCAGTGGCCCTCCTGCCAAGCCAGTATACCTCAGGCCCTGGGAGGAGAAGGTGCGGGCCATCCTTCCGCCAGTGAGCGTATATGGACTAGAGGACATCCCAGAGCCTGGTGAGTACACAACAAATGTACACAATAAACTGCCACAAAACACACACATCACTGTCAAGGGGAGAGTCAAACCATGCACTCATAGCAATTACACAGCAACTAGAACAGAATCATCCCAAAATGTGTATGTCAGTCAGATAAACACAACACATGCCATCAAAAAAGTCACATCCAACTGTGCCAACACATGTACAAACACAACCACAACTACAGCTAGGCAGTGGCACAAATAGAACTAACACACACATCCACACATGTAGCCACCACAACAACACCAACACACAGTGAAGACCACTCAAAGGAAGGAATTCTGTGTATGCTGGCCAAGTCAGTGTAGCCAATAGCATCATGGGAGTCGCAGTCACACATATTGCCCCCCCCACAACTGTCCCATCAACACCACCCTGAACCATGCTCACATCACAGGGAGTGGAGAAGGACTCACAAGATGGCTGACACTGGCTACTGCTGTGGGGAGCACAAGGCCCTGCTGCCAACTGTGCACCAACAAACAGCAGGACACCACTGACTGACATCCTGAGAGACAACTTACACTCCCTGCAATGCAAGCACGTTCCATGGTGGGATATCTGGCTGGCTGGCTGGGTGGGAAGGGGGACTTGCAGCACTGACCATAGTCACCAGCACCTCCCCTCACACCCCCCCCCAACACAAACTCCACAGTACCCACCTGGTAGAATGCAATGCCCTCCATCCTAACACAAGATCCCACAAAGCACCACCACCCTGGGTTATGTTGTGTGAAGCACAGGGACACTCTTGGGACTCTTAGCCAAACAACTGCCAGGACAACACTCCCAGCCATCCTGTCAGCACAGCCAGCCCACCCCACAGGGAAGCAGAGTCAAAAGGAAGGAAGCATGGGCATGCTGGGAAGGGGGGTGGAGGCAATAGCATGATGGGAGTCGTAGTCACAGACATTGCTCAGCCTCACAACTGGCCCATCAACACCACCCTGAACCATGCTCACATCACAGGGAGTGGAGAAGGACTCACAAGATGGCTGACACTGGCTACTGCTGTGGGGAGCACAAGGCCCTGCTGCCAACTGTGCACCAACAAACAGCAGGACACCACTGACTGACATCCTGAGAGACAACTTACACTCCCTGCAATGCAAGCACGTTCCATGGTGGGATATCCGGCTGGCTGGGTGGGAAGGGGGACTTGCAGCACTGACCATAGTCACCAGCACCTCCCCTCACACCCCCCCCCCCAACACAAACTCCACAGTACCCACCTGGTAGAATGCAATGCCCTCCATCCTAACACAAGATCCCACAAAGCACCACCACCCTGGGTTATGTTGTGTGAAGCACAGGGACACTCTTGGGACTCTTAGCCAAACAACTGCCAGGACAACACTCCCAGCCATCCTGTCAGCACAGCCAGCCCACCCCACAGGGAAGCAGAGTCAAAAGGAAGGAAGCATGGGCATGCTGGGAAGGGGGGTGGAGGCAATAGCATGATGGGAGTGGTAGTCACAGACATTGCTCAGCCTCACAACTGGCCCATCAACACCACCCTGAACCATGCTCACATCACAGGGAGTGGAGAAGGACTCACAAAATGGCTGACACTGGCTACTGCTGCGGGGAGCACAAGGCCCTGCTGGGAACTGTGCACCAACAAACAGCAGGACACCACTGACTGACATCCTGAGAGACAACTTACACTCCCTGCAATGCAAGCACGTTCCATGGTGGGATATCCGGCTGGCTGGGTGGGAAGGGGGACTTGCAGCACTGACCATAGTCACCAGCACCTCCCCTCACACCCCCCCCCCAACACAAACTCCACAGTACCCACCTGGTAGAATGCAATGCCCTCCATCCTAACACAAGATCCCACAAAGCACCACCACCCTGGGTTATGTTGTGTGAAGCACAGGGACACTCTTGGGACTCTTAGCCAAACAACTGCCAGGACAACACTCCCAGCCATCCTGTCAGCACAGCCAGCCCACCCCACAGGGAAGCAGAGTCAAAAGGAAGGAAGCATGGGCATGCTGGGAAGGGGGTGGAGGCAATAGCATGATGGGAGTGGTAGTCACAGACATTGCTCAGCCTCACAACTGTCCCATCAACACCACCCTGAACCATGCTCACATCACAGGGAGTGGAGAAGGACTCACAAGATGGCTGACACTGGCTACTGCTGTGGGGAGCACAAGGCCCTGCTGCCAACTGTGCACCAACAAACAGCAGGACACCTCTGACTGACATCCTGAGAGACAACTTACACTCCCTGCAATGCAAGCACGTTCCATGGTGGGATAACTGACTGGGTGGGTGGGTGGGTGGGAAGGAGGTCTGGCTGTCAACCAAACACAATCAATGCAGACCATGTTCACACCCCAGAGAATACATAGAAATGCCCAAATAATGCAGGACAATGTGCCACACCAATATCAACCCCTGACTGTGACGACTTAGGACAATACAATGTACAGGCCCGCACCCCGAGGCACAGTCACAACTGTCAGGTGTGTCAACCACTGATGCCTGCAGAAACATGACATACATTGTTTGTGTCTCCCAAAAACAGGTGATGATAGGGACACAGCAGCAGACGCTGAGGAGTCCCAGTCCCAGGCTCAAGAGGATGCCGAGCTCACTGGCGTCGTACAGCCTCTGTCCTCCTCGGACGATGAAGAACAACCTGGCACATCCGGTGCAAGTCAACATGCTGCACCAGCAGGACCACCAGCTGCAGCACCAGCAGGTCCACCAGCTGCACCCCCTGCACCCACCCCTCCAACGACTGTCACCACGAATACCATCCCTGCCGACATGGACAGAATAAGGAACAACACCAGCGCAGTGACCCTGGACCAACCTGGGGCCATGGACACCACCACCACCACCAACCCCCGAGGTGGACCAGGGTTATCTGTGCGTGCAACTGCACACACTGCACATGTCAGCAGGGGTGGTGGGAGGGGTGGGAGACAGAGGTCGCTGCTTGCAGACGTTGCTGGTGTGCATGAAGACCCACAACTGGTACGCATAGCTGATGCGTACCAGTCCAGCACCGGAGAGCTCAGCCAGGTAGTGGGGCTCCTCAGAGACATCAAACAGCAGCAGGCTGCCCATCATGCCCGCTTGGACTCCCACATGTCCCATGTGGAGTCACACATGTCACGTGTGGACTCCCACATGTCACGTGTGGACTCCCACATGACCCGCGTGGAGTCCAAGTGGGATGTACTACATGAGATGACGGCGGTGCACAGGGACATTTTACAATGCCTCCGCCAGATGAACAGCAACCAGTCCACACCTCCCTGTGTGCCAACAACATCTGGTACCGAACAAACTGCAACTGCCACAGGGAGGGAGGAGGACTCTGGCGGAGAGTCCCCTGCACCGCAGCAGCCTGCACTTGAGGGCCCCCCCCCAAGAAGAGGGGTCGTCCGAGGAGGGGAAAGTGAGAGGCTGATGGCCAAGCGCAACTCCCAGGAAGCCTGAACCTGTTCTGGATTTTCGCCTTTGTGCACAGACTGTTCACCCTGTTGATGGCAACACTACTCCCACACATTGCATGGGGAGTACAAGTTGGAACAATGTGTCAGACAACTGTGGCCCCGATACTGGGGATCCTGTCTACCTGGACTTTCTATTCATCTAGGAACTTGGGATTGCAAGATTCATGTACAGCACAATCCATCCTATGCACTATTATCACAGATGTATCACAATAAACACAATAATACACCATACTTGCCTCTGTCGTGATTCCAACGTGGGTGCTGTTATGGGGATGATGAACAACAAAATTACACTGTGTATGCGAACTGCAACAGCAAGGACAACACAGGCATGTGAGTACAGGCAACGTGACACATATGAGGGAGACACACCACCAGGGCTACACAACACATACACACCTAGGCCATCTGACTCATTGCCTACACTGATGTTGCCAGGGAAGACGGTGCAATGCACAGACACCACACCCATTCCCAGTTGTAGTCAAGTAGCCCACAGGTGCAGTAAGCAAATGGCAGTCAAATGTGTGACCACAGACAACGCACATCACTAAGTGAAGCACAGGTTTATTACACAGTAGCAACATGCCGTAACCACTACAGATGCAAGGTAACCCCACCTGGTAGCGGGCACACAGTCAACAACTGTAGACAGAAGGAAGTCCATGGGTGTGGCGCACATCACCTGTAGGGACACAACAGCTACCAGCCTGGATGTGCAATCACGTTGTCGGTGGACACAGTTGACCAAACGAATCTGAAAGTACCCTGTGAAGGACAGAAATGACACACAGTCAAAAGCAATGGAGTACAGGACAGAACAGCAAAACTCATGCACAATACATGTTACAAGATACCCACCCAGAACCAAGTTAGCATGTGAACACTGTTGGGGAGTACAGCCCACCTGTAAGCACACATCGCAACACACATCCAGTCAAGTAGCCCATGGACACACTCCAACAGCACCAGAGCACCACCCACACATCATGCCAACTCACATCATTGACATGACACCTCAGGATACTCACATTCAGCTAAAGAAGTTGGTGATGAGCTGTGTGCGGACATCACCATCACCATCATCATCATCATCGTCACTGGCATCGTGTTCCAGGCCAGGATCCTCCACAGGTGGCGGATGTTGGTCATCGTCATCCTGGATGAGAGGCAACTCCTTCCGCACTGCCAGGTTGTGGAGCATGCAGCAGACGATGATAATCTTGCACACTTTCGCAGGGGCATATGGGAGGGACCCTCCGGTCTTGTCCAGGCAGCGGAAGCGGCTCTTCAGGAGACCAAAGGTCCGCTCAATCACTCTCCTGGTCCGACCATGTGCCTCATTGTAGCGCATCTGGGCAGGTGTCACAGGGTTCCTGAGGGGTGTCAGCAACCACGGCATGTTGGGGTATCCCGAGTCACCTACGGACAGACAAGTGCACATCAGCTGACTTGGAAAAGTGGGCGGAATACTACAGATCAGATCACACACAATGGCACAAAGTCAGTACACACCGACAAGCCAGGCACGCTGGTTCTGCATCTGTGCCATCAACCTGGGGATGCGACTACTCCTCATCACAAAGGCATCGTGTGCTGAACCAGGGAAACGGGCACACACGTGTGTGATGGTCATGTCTGCAAGACACACCACCAGTGCATTGACCGAGTGGTAGTGCTTGCGGTTCCTGTAGGCCTGCTCCTGGGCCTGTGGTGGTACCAAAGCCACATGTGTCCCATCAATGGAGCCAATGACATGCGGCATCCTCCCCAGGGCATAAAAGTCACTCTTCACGTCAGTGAGTCGTCGCAGTCTAGGGAAATAGATGTACCGGTTCAGGAAGAGCAACATTGCCGCCAAGAAATCGCGGAGCACACGGCTGAACATGGTCTGTGACATCCCACCAGCAGACGCCACAGTATGTTGGAAGGTACCGGTGGCAAAGAAGTGTAGGGCTGCCATCACCTTCACCTTGGGGGTCAGCGCTGTAGGATACGGCCGGCCAGGCTGCAAATGTGGGGACAACTGCACTGCCAAATCCTCAATCAGCTGCCTGGTGAAGCGGTACCGTCGGATGCTGTCCCGTTCCACCATCGTTGCCAGGTCTGGGAATGGCCGATGGACAGCAGGAGCCCTGCAGTGCAGAGGAGAAGTAAGCAAGATCGTCAGTCACCCCACATATGCGGCATTGAACACACTCAAGATCCCAACATACATCATCATGAGGCACAACTACATGAAGTGTGCAGTACCGGAACGACATGTATGGTACATACATGGCCAACATCTGTCAACACGGTCCTACAGGTGGCATCAATTTGTCCCAGGTTGGCCCATTGGATATCATGATGCTGTGTCACAGTCACCCCCCAGTGACATGTGAGGACAGATGTGCCCCAGGCACCACAGCTCAACGACAGGCACATTCCCAGGGACCCTGTAATGCCACATGGACACTGGCATCACCTGGAGTATCATGTGTACACCACAACAAAACAAACATGACCCCCACAGGTAGTGGCCACACTTGCCATGGCAGGAGAGCCATGGACGTCTGTGACACACACGCACAACATCAGAGTCCATGCACACACAACGTGGATGTGGAGACTGTCTCCCATTGTGCACATGAAATCAGAGACATTGTAAACACTACATGCACAAAGACTGTGGAGGGCCATCACTATTGTGCCACTGGGACACCCTGGCTCAAACATACCGTCCCACATGGGACTCACGGGGTATGTGACATGACATACACAAACACCACTGTGAAATGTGACCATGGCACATGCACAGATATGAACAGTTGCACATCACAGTGGTCACGTACACGTAACACCCAGGATCCTGTCCCCATTAACACGTGCACAGCCTGGGGGTGGCTGCCCACAGGTGACACCCACAGGACAAAATGTACACCAACATACACACAATAGGAAATGCAGCCTTACATGCCTTATGATAAGGTTTGGACAGGCTGTCGTGATGTAGGTGTGCCCCTCACTCCCTGGGAGCTATCTGTGGCTGGCATATGTCCATCTGAGACAGGCATGCTGACATATGCCAGTCACATGTACAGTGATGCGTTGAACAGCAATGGACCGATCGGTGCCTCCGGCCGGCCCATTGCATTCAATGTGTGCGGGTACGCGTTGTACCCCTGTGCGCGTTGTACTGCAATGGACCGATCGGTGCCTCCGGCCGGCCCATTGCATTCAATGTGTGCGGGTACGCGTTGTACCCCTGTGCGCGTTGTACTGCAATGGACCGATCGGTGCCTCCGGCCGGCCCATTGCATTCAATGTGTGCGGGTACGCGTTGTACCCCTGTGCGCGTTGTACTGCAATGGACCGATCGGTGCCTCCGGCCGGCCCATTGCATTCAATGTGTGCGGGTACGCGTTGTACCCCTGTGCGCGTTGAACAGCAATGGACCGATCGGTGCCTCCGGCCGGCCCATTGCATTCAATGTGTGCGGGTACGCGTTGTACCCCTGTGCGCGTTGTACTGCAATGGACCGATCGGTGCCTCCGGCCGGCCCATTGCATTCAATGTGTGCGGGTACGCGTTGTACCCCTGTGCGCGTTGTACTGCAATGGACCGATCGGTGCCTCCGGCCGGCCCATTGCATTCAATGTGTGCGGGTACGCGTTGTACCCCTGTGCGCGTTGAACAGCAATGGACCGATCGGTGCCTCCGGCCGGCCCATTGCATTCAATGTGTGCGGGTACGCGTTGTACCCCTGTGCGCGTTGTACTGCAATGGACCGATCGGTGCCTCCGGCCGGCCCATTGCATTCAATGTGTGCGGGTACGCGTTGTACCCCTGTGCGCGTTGTACCTCAATGGACCGATCGGTGCGCACCCATTGACAATGGGCTTGCCTGGCAACGGACGCGTTTTCGAATATTCGAACGAGTCGGTTGCTGGAAAATCAGTTGGTCACCCACAACAATGTTGCAAAATCATGTATGTCATGAAGTTGAAATTTTGAAGGATGCTGTGGGCGTGTTTTGGTGCTGCTATTCCATGGATTGGCCAGATTCAGAAGATGCAAACGACTTGGACCTATCACTTTGGACACAAGGGACAGTATCTGCCTCTCCAGCACATATATATTGCTGCATGTTCCCCTGAGAGCCCACTTGCCTGCACTACATGCTCCAGGACGACATCTGCCACTGCACTGCTGCTGTCTCTGCCCCTCTGGACCCTGCAATGGCACGTACTGTGGAGAGAGCCCCAGCCTTCAGCCTTGAAGAGAACCAGGCCCTGCTGGACAGCCTACTTCCACAGTACAGCAAGCTGTATGGGACACCAGGGGAGCAGGTGAGTGTTCTGTGCACTGCCTTTCTGAATGTGCATTTTGTCTGACTAGCAAGGCTGAGAGTCAGCACACCACTGGCTAGCAGGCTCACTGAGTAGTTGTCACCCCCCATAGTGTGTAGTGACTTGCACTGGACAGGTATGGTGCAGTGACAGTGCTTCTGAACAGGGTTTTACTCCCCATGCTATGATACCATGTAGTGACTTCTGGAAAACTGTCCATGGGCAGCCGTGCACTGCCTGGGTACACCATGTGCCCCTGTGATTGCGACATGTATATGCAACTGTGTCATGCACGGATATGTTGCATGTGTAGTAATGGCCTTATCACTTTGTCATCCTGACAGGCTTCTGCCCATCGGAAGCATGAGATCTGGAAGGACATCGTCCGGGCTGTCCGGTCCGTGGGGGTCTACAAGCGCCGGATCCGCAACTGCCAAAAGAGGTGGCAGGACCTTCGGGGCTGGACCCGGAGGATTGCACGGGTCCAGCTGAAGCTGTCGCCTCCTCGCAGGAGGGGCGGAACACGGACCCTGACCCCCACATGCTCAGGATCCTGGCGGTGGTCTTTCCAGACCTGGATGGGCAGCTGAAGGCCAGAGAGCAGCAAGGAGGGGGTGAGTCAAAGACTGCACTGTGTACTCTGTCTAACATGTTATGTGCCCTCCTCGGGCCAGGTTGAACTGCCACAGTACAGCAGTCATGTTGTCCAGGAGCCATGTCCCTCTATTGTGCACTGCCCACTCCTCATCTGATACCCAGGTGTGGCCCTTACATGCAGGGAATTCTGTCACTTAGGACTGTGTCCTTGCAGTTTGCTTGACTCAAGGTGGGAGACAGCATCTGTTTCCCTGACTCTGTGGTGGGCATCATGGGTGGGTCCATTGCTTACACAATGCCTGTATTCTGACATGTATTCAGCGTGTTACTTTGATCTGTGGTCCAATTGCTGAGCTGATCCACCACATGTGGCTGGGGTACCTGGCACACACCCATGCTGCGGGTGGGAACAATGTTTGGGCCCCAGGAGTATGTATATGACGTGTGTCACACATACTTAGCCAGCTGCCTACAGTCCAGGGCTCATCCCTCATTCATGTGGGGCTGGACAGTCATGCCTACTCCAGGCCATACAATACACTCTGTACTCCCACTCCCGTGTATCAGAGGACACATTGTGCACAGTGATTTGACCCCTCAGGTGTCTGCCTCTGTGTCAGTGTGCTGTGGATTAGTCGCCAGGACTGCTGTGGAGTTTCTTGGTAGGGGCTCAGCATGCCACTGGAGATGTGACCATAGGAGACGATACTTGTGTGACACATAGGTGTCTGATCAGCTGCCCATGCAGACTGGGGCATGTAAATGTGAAGTTCAGGCAGCTGTTCCCCATGCACAGCAGAGTGTGAGGGGCTCAGGTTCAGAGGGTAGTGTCACAGGTCTCCCATATGTCCAATAGGTATGACCTGGACAGATGAGGGTTAAGAGGATGTGTTGTGGGGGATGTACATGTGCACTTGTGCAGCTCCAGGACTTGCATTCCCCATGACCTACTATTGTGACACAGTGCAGAGTGTTGTTGTCTGGCTGCAAAGTCATACATCACTGAGACAGTGATGTATGACTTTGCAGTCATGCCTCCGCCATGGCATGTGTCTACTGATTGGTGATCCTGCAGGGGAGTGACATGTGCTACATGCACACCATAGTGGCGCTGGCTATCAGGACATGGGTGCATCATGGTGTCTGTCGCTGGTATGCATCACATGCATTTCCTATTTGACTCTGGGCATCCCTTACATCCGTAAACCTGTACTGACTCAGTGGCAAGAGCTGTGATGTGTCCACACCGTGTCCTCTGCACTGTCCAACTACTGTGTACTTGGTGCATGTGTCAACACTGGGGTGTTGCAATCCAACAGACACCAGACAGATGGGTGCAAGGCCATGTGGGATGTGAGTGCCATGCTTGGCATCAGACTGACAATTGACTTCTCCTGTTCAATTAGGGCACTTTTAGCAATGTACAACTAATGATGCCAGGGCTTGCTCTGTAATGTGCTGTGCTCACAGTGGTGTGTGCGTTTGGTGCAGGTGACTGATGTCTGTCTGTTTCCCCATTGTTTGCAGATACATCCACGGCCACGGAAGGGGACAGCTCCACGGACCAGGAGGAGCCGGAGAGCCAGACTGGGTCAGCAGCCGAGGAGTGGTCGGAGGGACCCAGTGGCACGGAGGGCGAGGGGAGCCACACCGAGGAGTCCTCAGCAGCATCCACCTCAGCTGAGGACCAGAGCAACTCGGAGGATGACTCCCTTGTGGAGGCGGGTGTCAGCAGCCACCACACCCCAGCTAGTGTTGCTGTCCCCGCCACCACCAGCACCACCACCGCCCTCCCATCGGCTCCCATTCCCCAGGTCCGTGGAGGCTCCCATGTCCGGGAGCGTGTCTCCTTTGGGCCAGGCACCGCACCCCCTGCCCCTGTGTCCCCTGCTGCCCTGAGTGAGGAGTCTGTGTACCTCCTTCGCCAGCTCCATGTAGGGCAGACAGCCATGCTGAGTGTCCTCCATGCGCACACCGCGCTGTTGACTCAGCTGGTGTCGTTCATGGAGGGCATCTCATCGGGCATGTCTGACCTACAGAGGGGCAATAGGTCCATGGACTCCTCCCTGACGGCAGCAGTGTCCCTCCTCAAACGGTCCCTCACCCCTCCTGCCTCTGCTCCATCCACACTCCCCAGCACCTTACCCATCCCAGGCACACACACACTGGCACAGGCACACACCAGCACACACACATCCAGCACACTGACACACACGCCAATGACAAAACGCACACGCACGCACATTCAGGGGACTGAAGCCAGACTCACAGGGGATGGGGCCCTGGAACACACACACGCATCCACATGCACTGCGCAGTCCTCAGTTCCCTCTCCCTCCAAAGCACCCTCCCTTGCCTCACCTGCAACCCCAAAGTCACAGCAGCTCTTCCTCTGTGACCTCGGCCTCTTCCCCACCGATGAAGCTGCTCCAGCATCCCGGGGGAAGAGGAAGCCCACCCACACGGAGCAGAGTGCCCCTCGCCCCCGGACACCCTCCCCCAGGCGCAGACGGACTGAGGCCCCCACCCGCAAGTCCCCCCGGAGTGCTAAGAGCAAGACCCCGCCACCACCCTGCAGCTCAGGCACAAGGTCTCCGTCCTCCATCCCTCAGGCCCCCACTGCACAGGTGCCCCCACCACACCCTGCCCCAGGTTCCCCCACCCACAGATATACCATCCCCAAGATGCTCCGGCCTTCTCCCCCTGCCACTTGCTCTCCCAGCACCACACCCCCGCTGCGCTTGTCTGTGCCACTGATGTGGTGAGGGTGTCCCCCCCTCTGTCCAACCCACCTTGCCTGTTCCCCATTCTCCTCCCCTGGAGGTAGGCACTGCAGTGGAGTCCACTACCGCCCTGTCTGACTTGGGCACTGCAGTGGCGGACCTGTCCACCCCATCTGCAGGGTCCACTGCAGTTGTGCCGGCACCCACGACATCTGTGTCATGCCCCCAGTTGTGCCGGCACACACCATGTCAGACACCTCCACTGCAGTTGTCAGTGGCTCTCCTGCACCCACCACCCCTTCCCTGACTCCCCCTGGTGAGCCCTGATCCTGTCCCTGCGGTGCCTGGCCTGCCCCCCGGTTGCCCCTCCTAGTGGATTGTCCCTGGTATTGTGCAGGCATGCGTAGGGTGACATCTGCCAGTGTCACCCTGTTTGAACTTTGACAATGGACTGGCCATTGGCCTTTGCTCTTTTTTCAGGACTTCGTTTGGCCTCAACACATATGCTGAATAAAGCAACTTTCTTTTCTCTAGTGCTCATGCTTCAGATGTACATGTTGTTGGTGCAGCTAACCATGCCCTTGCTGCAGTGATGGTGATATCTGGTCTCATGATTATGAAGTGTTACTGTGCAGGAACCCATGTGGTCCAGGGGGAATGTGTCCTATCATGTGGTGTATCCATGTCATCAATAGCAGCATCTGAGGGTGTCATGTGTTCAGTATTTGGCAATGGGTTTCCTACTTACATTGGCAATTTCATATCTGTGGCTTCCACCCCTGCACATCTGTTGTGCCTGCCATCGTTGCATTTGTCTACTTCCCTGACCGTGTTGCCATCTCCAGTGGACATGCAGGTTTGGGCATCAATGGGGAGGGACTCATCCGTGTAGTCAGTGCAACATTGCTATACAAGTGTGTTGGATCTGTGCTGATGATTCCGTTGGCACATCCATGACCAGGCTGATGTGATGGGAGCCCTCATTTGGTGCTAATTGTTGATTGTGTGACCAAGTGCTCAGCTGACATGATGGGGCCCTACTGAGGCAACATATGGCACAGCTTTCCTCACACAGGAGTGGAGTCCCCTCATGGCAGTGTGTACACGTGTGACATTGCCTGCGCCCAAGGTGTGTGTTGTATGTGCATGTCTGTGTGTTCACTTCCATTCATCTGCGCATGCTGTGATCCCTAGTGTTGTACCTGTTTGTGATGCTTGCTGACTTGAGCTATGTTCCCCCAAAGTCTTCTCCTGTGTTCTCTGTGATGTGGGTGCATGGCACATTACTGGTCATCAGGGTGTCACCCATAGGTGTGTTTGCTGTCAGGGCAGAGTTTGTGTGCTGACGCAGATGGGTCACAGTCAGGTTTCCCTTTGGCACTTGTTGTTTGCCCCTGTCATGTGATTTCCAGTTTGTGTTATCTTTCAGTGATTGTGACACGTTGTGTGTGTGACTGCTGGCACTCCTTAGGGTCCGGGCTGCAATGTTGGTTGTTGTCTATGTGTGTTCTTTGTGGGTGACCTTGGCTTCTTCATTGGTGTGTGACTGTGGCTGGGATCCCATTGGTCGGTGTGGTATTGCCGTCATGTCCATGTACAGAGTAGTGTGCAGTGTGTCAGACATTCAGGAGTCTTGTTGAGTGTCCATGTGTGATGTGTTTCTACACCTTGGTTCCCACCCACCACCCTGGAATAGTCATGGGTGCATGTGCAATGTCACCAGTGCATGTGTACTTCACTGCTGCACATTGTTGGAGGTCGAGGGGTGTGGTCTTGAGTGTGTGCAGATGAGAGTTGTTGCCCGGCTAGTCCCCTGCCTCCATGTTGGCCTTGGCTTACTGGCCATGCTGATTGATTTGTGCTTGTGTAGGTGTGATGGTAGTTAGTTGCTCAGGACACCTGACTGTGGTTCACAGTGTGAACGACATTTAGCTTTGTCATCACAGTGGTATTTTTCTTCAGCCCAGGGTCACCACATTGTGGGGGCCCTGGGGGTGGTGCTGTGGTGTGTCTGTGACTTGCTGTGTCAGTTGTTGTTCCTACGTGCCTGTGTGACATGTGTGTTTTGTGCTCCCTCTCACCTGTCAATGCCTGCTTGCCCACATAGGGGATTTGGATCCATGAGTTAGCTTAGTGTGGCAGTGTATGCACATCTGTATGATTGGTATTCAGCTCTCCTCATGTGTTGTGTTGTTGCCTGGGGACACTGGCACCCCCACCCCTCACCTGCTGTGTATGATGACAGTGTTGGTCTGCCTGTTTGTGTTTGTGCATCTGCACCACTGCATTGGCATATCTTGGGTGTGCCATTGGCTGTATGTTGTTTGGTGTGTTTCCCCTGCTGTCCCTGGGACTCCTAGGTCATCGGTCAGCACAGTGATCATGGTTTGTGTGTCCCATTGCTGCCATGGTATGGTATCTGTTCACCTCACATCTGCTGTCTCCACAGGGTATCTGCATTTGTGTGCCCATTGGTGCAAATATGTGGTTCTGCATTCTGATGGTCACTTCTGTCATTGTGTCATTGATGACTGTTGACGGTCTCAGCCCCCATGGGTGTTGTTTGTCTGCACATGGCCAAAGGAATGTTTCATTTGCACTGCAGTATTTGGCTCCCCCAATTTATGTTGCAATGGGACACATACACTACTTTGCCACAGATGAGTTTTTGGTTCTGTGACCAGGAATGATCCATGCAGTTTGGCAGTTGCAGCTCTTTCTTTGTTAACAATTACCTTTTGGTCACTGTGATGATGAGGGTGTAGACCCCATTGCCACAATGGTCAAAATGTGCTTCAGCTATGGACCCCACACTTACCTTTTGGTCACTGTGATGATGGGGGTTTAGACCCCATTGCCACAATGGTCAAAATGTGCTTCAGCTATGGACCCCACACTTACCTTTTGGTCACTGTGATGATGGGGGTTTAGACCCCATTGCCACAATGGTCAAAATGTGCTTCAGCTATGGACCCCACACTTGCCTTTTGGTCACTGTGATGATGGGGGTTTAGACCCCATTGCCACAATGGTCAAAATGTGCTTCAGCTATGGACCCCACACTTGCCTTTTGGTCACTGTGATGATGGGGGTTTAGACCCCATTGCCACAATGGTCAAAATGTGCTTCAGCTATGGACCCCACACTTGCCTTTTGGTCACTGTGATGATGGGGGTTTAGGCCCCATTGCCACAATGGTCATGGGCTGCTTGCATTGTGGGTGCCACACACATATATGTGTGGCACATGTGCTAGGGGGTCACATTGTATGTTCAATGTCATGTTCGGTGTTGTAGGCATTTGACACAGCCTGCTCACACGCTTGTCATGGTGGTGGGGGGATGTCTTAATCTTGCATTCCCTAGGTTGTGGTGTGCTTGTTGTGTCATGCATTGTCCATCCTATGAGTGGGGGTGGTAGTAGTGGTAGGCATCCAGCCCCCTGGCTAAGGGTGGTAGTAGTGGTAGGCTTCCTGCCCCCTGGCTAAGGGTGGTAGTAGTGGTGGGCATCCTGCCCCCTGGGTGAGGGTGGTAGTAGTGGTAGGCATCCTGCCCCCTGGCTAAGGGTGGTAGTAGTGGTAGGCATCCAGCCCCCTGGCTAAGGGTGGTAGTAGTGGTGGGCATCCTGCCCCCTGGCTAAGGGTGGTAGTAGTGGTGGGCATCCTGCCCCCCTGGGTGAGGGTGGTAGTAGTGGTGGGCATCCTGCCCCCTGGCTAAGGGTGGTAGTAGTGGTGGGCATCCTGCCCCCCTGGGTGAGGGTGGTAGTAGTGGTAGGCATCCTGCCCCCTGGCTAAGGGTGGTAGTAGTGGTAGGCATCCAGCCCCCTGGCTAAGGGTGGTAGTAGTGGTGGGCATCCTGCCCCCTGGCTAAGGGTGGTAGTAGTGGTGGGCATCCTGCCCCCCTGGGTGAGGGTGGTAGTAGTGGTGGGCATCCTGCCCCCTGGCTAAGGGTGGTAGTAGTGGTGGGCATCCTGCCCCCCTGGGTGAGGGTGGTAGTAGTGGTAGGCATCCTGCCCCCTGGCTAAGGGTGGTAGTAGTGGTAGGCATCCAGCCCCCTGGCTAAGGGTGGTAGTAGTGGTGGGCATCCTGCCCCCTGGCTAAGGGTGGTAGTAGTGGTGGGCATCCTGCCCCCCTGGGTGAGGGTGGTAGTAGTGGTGGGCATCCTGCCCCCTGGCTAAGGGTGGTAGTAGTGGTGGGCATCCTGCCCCCCTGGGTGAGGGTGGTAGTAGTGGTGGGCATCCTGCCCCCCTGGGTGAGGGTGGTAGTAGTGGTGGGCATCCTGCCCCCTGGCTAAGGGTGGTAGTAGTGGTAGGCATCCTGCCCCCTGGCTAAGGGTGGTAGTAGTGGTGGGCATCCTGCCCCCCTGGGTGAGGGTGGTAGTAGTGGTGGGCATCCTGCCCCCTGGCTAAGGGTGGTAGTAGTGGTGGGCATCCTGCCCCCCTGGGTGAGGGTGGTAGTAGTGGTGGGCATCCTGCCCCCCTGGGTGAGGGTGGTAGTAGTGGTGGGCATCCTGCCCCCTGGCTAAGGGTGGTAGTAGTGGTGGGCATCCTGCCCCCCTGGGTGAGGGTGGTAGTAGTGGTGGGCATCCTGCCCCCCTGGGTGAGGGTGGTAGTAGTGGTAGGCATCCTGCCCCCTGGCTAAGGGTGGTAGTAGTGGTAGGCATCCAGCCCCCCTGGCTAAGGGTGGTAGTAGTGGTGGGCATCCTGCCCCCCTGGGTGAGGGTGGTAGTAGTGGTGGGCATCCTGCCCCCTGGCTAAGGGTGGTAGTAGTGGTAGGCATCCAGCCCCCCTGGGTTGGGGTGGTGGCGCGCATTCAGGCCCCTGTGTGCATATGTGGCATTGGTGATGGGCATCCCGCCCCTATGGTGCTGCTGGTGTAAGTATATTCAGATTCCCAGTGTATGTGTGTGATGTGTCGTGTACGTGTTGTATGTGTTTTGTGGTTGGTGTCTGACTTACCTTCTGCGCCGTACGCGTCCGTGCCTGTTCCGGTAGTAGATGTAGAATATTGGTATGATCGGGACGAAGGGATTCATGGTTGGTTCGTGTCGTTCGTCCTTCTCGTTGCTTCGCGTCGTCCTCGTCGCTTGGCTTCGTCCTCGTCGCTTCGCTTCGTCCTCGTCGCTTCGCGTCGTCCTCGTCTGTGCTGTGTTCGTCTCGTAGCCGTGGATCGTGTTGTGGCGCGATTCGGAGCTTATGTGCGCCTCTCCCGGATGCTTTGACGTGCCGTGCGTAGCGACGGGTTCGGCGCGTACGGAAAGCGCATCGTACTTGTCCGGCCGGACGGGGCTGCATTTTCCCTTCCGTGCGACTCGATTCGGCGTTTCCGGATTCGCCTCGGTCGGAGAACAGGACCTGGTTTGGGTGAGTACGGCTCGGCCGGTATTTTTGCTGTTGTGCGCATCGTACTTGCTCGTTCGGTGTGCTGTACGGATCGGTCGGGAAACTGGCTTTCGCATGGCTTTTTCCCGACCGAATAGTATTGGGTGCGCCTCCGACCGAGATCGGAATCGGCCCCTTAGTTTGCATTGCGCTGCCTCGCATGTGGCCCCATTCCATAAACCAGGTGACCATTATGGAATGCTGTTGTCCATAGTGTACCATTGCTTTACCATTCCAAGATGGTCAACATGTTCATTGTAAATGTGGCAGGAACGCTGGAATTATAAAACAATAGAGTATCTACGATACCACTGAAATAGGAATACCTGTTGCTATGCTTAGTTTCATTATAGCCAGTATAGGGTGTTTAGACAGCAGTTTTCTTTTTTCTACTTGTATTCTTTTAATTTAGATTGCATATGTTGTTGAGTTTGTGTCTTTTATCGTGGATGAGTCAGAGGATGAACGCACAAATGAGTCTGTGAATAGGTTAATGGATACATGAGTGCAAAGATGGGTAAGAGTCCATTGCATGGCGATTTATTAAAGGCCTAAATCCATCACTGACACACGCTCTTTCATTCAAAAAGAAAACCCATTGGCTGTGCCAATGCTTTTTATTACTGGACTAGGTTATATATGCTCTAAGATGCACTATTTGACACTTACTTTTTAAAGTATTTCATGTTGATGAAAACCAAACATTAGCCATTTAAGAGGTGAAACTGCCTGGTAGGTGGTTCTATTGGGTATTGGCACTGCTGGGCAATACGCAGGTAAGTCTACTCTAGTACTGAGTGAGGATTGAGGTGCATAAGGGTAGGGAGAGCCACCCTCCTCCCAACGTGTGGATATCCACTGGTAAAACAGAACAACAGTCCCCTGCACACGCTAACAGTGTATCAATTATATCAATAACAGTGTGACAAAAGCTTGAGTCTTTGCTGGAACATGCGCTTCAGTGTATTCACAACAACCTCAGCCAACACGTGTTTCGTTGCCCTGGTCTCCAGGGTACACACCGGAAGGAGCTCTGTTCATCACAGAGGCAAAGGTCCCGTATTAATACCGGCAAGGATATGGCTGCCGGTTATTTTCTTTAACACAACCTGCATCGAGTGGGCGCAATGCACCACGGATTTTATTTATTCATGCCTGAATAAACTTGCACTATTACTAAATCCTCGTTTAAGGGACGCCTCATTGGGAAACACATCCGGGATACATATACTGTGAATAGGAGGGATTATTTCTGGACACAAGATATGTGCAGTTTTAACTGTGTGTCTAACATTGGACCATATTGAATCGCATTCGGGACGGAAATACAACCAGATTTAAGGATCTTCACGCATTGAGTATAGCCCTGAAGAAGTCGCTGCGCACAACCGTAAGCGCGACGAAACACGTGTTGGCTAAGGCTGTTGTGAATAAACTGAAGCGCATGTTCCAGCAAAGACTCAAGCTTTTGTCACACTGTTATTGATATAATTGATACACTGTTAGCGTGTGCAGGGGACTGTTGTTCCATTTAAGAGGTGCTTGCAAGTATATCATTTGGTCAAAATTCTGAGTCACGTTTAAACATCTTTAGATGCCCATTCCATTCCAAAGATTGTGTTTCTGTTCTGAAAATGTACCTATTGAAACCACAAACTTACTTAAATGTGGTCCCATTCAGAAACAACATCACTCAACAACTGGTTTCTGGTCTGTTTCTTTAGGGACAGGAAAAGACTGATTTGCGTATGGTTTGTCTCGATCTGTATCGTTACAAACAACCTAGAGAACAATGGAATGGAATGTGACCAGGAGCAATTACCAGTGGATGTGATTAATTCACGCTGCTCCAGATGCAACAGGAAACTGTCTTACCATACAGTAGGCACGTTTTATTATGTTACCATTGTTCAGACGACCACGACCTGCTGAAAAGCAATCAGACGAGTTCCATATACCAGTGTATAAAGGCCCCTATTTTCAGCACTTCACGTGTGGCAGAGCTTTTTAGCATGCGTCTTTCCAAAGCATTTGTCATAATTCCAAAGATACTAAATGAGAAAAGGAAGGGAGAAGTAACATCCTACACGATGGGTAAGAAGAGAAGGGTAACATAGAAAAGCAGAGTCAAGCAGAAGTAAAAGAGAACAGGCAGATAGAAATGCCCTTAAAAAGGGAAGAGAAGATTAAACATGTTTGTTATACAGGAGGGAGGTTTCCGGAAATATCCTTTCGGACCTTAAATCATTTTGAACGTTGTGTTGCACCTCGAAGTGACTTTGGCCCTTAAATTCAATTTAATAAAACTGAAAACGGCATTTCAGGGAACTTATTTTGGACTCCATGAACTGAGAAACAATTTCATAGCTTTAATCATTTAAAGCATGTTTACATTTTTCCAAGCCAATCAACAATGATTGGTCTCTGTCAGTATGTTGCGTTTTAAACTCAATATTATTGCATTTTGAAGTTGATATTTTGTAGCGAGTTTCCATTCAAACATGTTGTGTAAAGCGCAAGCGTCCCCTGTAATCACAAAAAAAGGTTGAACTGTTGGCCATTTTTAAACAATTTGTTGTTTCCATGGAAAGAAAGAGGCTAAAAAGACCCTATTTTAGCTTCAATGCTGGTTTCAGTTGTGCGAATTGCCAGAGCGCCAGGGTTTGATGAAGAAACACTATTGATTTTAGGTGCCCCACATGTAATGATACAAAGAATGTTCGCTTTCAGCACCCTCCAGACCTGACTGGGATGCTGAGACATGTATTGATCCAGATTGTCTGGTGATCACAACAGATTGCTAAGTGTTTCACTGATGCAACAGATGAAAAGTAACATCAGAAGGAGAATGTAATTTCTCTGCTCAAATTTATTCTCACATGTGTTCCTGGTTTCAATGGCTAATTGAATTTGTCAAACGTTAATTCAAAGCTGCCTCAGTGCAACTACTAATTTCAAAATGGGCATAATGAACCTGATTGTAAAATGGTTGACTAAGTTTTTATGATGACAATTAAAAAATGTTGGTTTGGAAATACGGGAAAGTAAGCTATTGAAGGGAGAAACACACATTCAAGTGTTTTCACTGATGAACCACACTAAACTGAGTTCGTGTTTTTTGGTTGTGGCAACCCAAGACATGTAATATTTAAAAAAGTTCAATTTCAAAATGTGTACTATGATCGTTTAAGATACAATATTAGCCTAATTAATGAAACCTAATGTTGATTCGTGTGTCTGAAACTTAAAATAAGTTATTCGATTGTGGGAACACGACTAATATATTAACCCACACAATGAAATATTGTTAAAATATTAATTAATCTCGGTCTACCCTTTAACTTGAAAGAGGTCCATATGAAATCCACATGACTCGAAGAGACTATTCCAGAAGGATTATAAAAACTAAGATCCTGGAGCAGGCCCTTCTCCTGTATTGCATTATTGTTAATATTTTTCATAGCAAAAAAATATAGTTACTAGTAGGGGTTTTAAACTTTAGAACGGTACTTTAAGGCACGAATCGTTCGGTGTAACCTTTTTTATGTACACTTCCCTTCTCCTTCCCCTCTGTCTAATACAGTGTATAACGTATTTACTTTTAGTTTTGTTTAGTGTGCCACCTGCCCTGGATTGTGCTGCAACGCATTAAGGAGATCAGTGACTAAGGAGATCATTGTGTATATACATTATATCAATGCTATGTATTATAAAAGTTTAGATTACAGTAAAGTAGCAGGACCTATATGATCTTAGAGCGAACAGTGTACCATCTGGGTACATGGAGCCTCATTTTCAAAGGAATTTAGGCATGCAAGTCAGCCCTACATATGCAAATCGCTTTCCTCATAAGTGCAAAACCACTTTTGCTATATGAGAAAATAGTTTTTACAGTCATATACAATTGCTTGCTCACATAGAGGTTTTTCAGTTAGTAAATCTCTACCTGTGGTTGGGAACTGGGCATTCCAAGAAGGGAATGCTGTGGAAATTTGTAGCACACAAAAACAAACACTAGTAGGAACTGAGAAACCATTTTGTACATTTTCTCATTTTCAAAATAGCTGAACTTCCCTACTGTCAAGAGAAGGAGTAAAACCCTTTCTGTAGCTGGAAGGGAATGGGAACAAATGTAATCTGAAAATTGCTTCAAGTAAAACGCTTAACAGAGTGCTGCAAGTTTCAATTTTCCGTAGTTTGATAAACTGATTTCTTGCGTTTGCTCTTAAGATAAAATGATTTTTATTGCATTATTTTAGAAAAGTAACTGTTGACTTTCTTAATCTTTGGTAACATTATTATATGCTTATGGACAAATGCTTGTCTTGGCCCTTTCTGCAGACTCAACCCCAAACATTTTGCTTTTTCCTCTCTTGTTTTGCTGAATTTGTTTTTGTTGGCCTTAGGAATCTGTGTATTTCACCATTGTTAACCTGTGCTAAAGTGCATGTGCTCTCCCCTCTAAACATGGTAACATTTGTCTTACACCCAATTGTCACCTTTATTTTACTTATAAGTCCTTAGTAAGTGGTAATACATGTACCCAGTGTCAGCAAATTAAATGCTCCTAGTGGGGTTGCAGCACTTATTATGCCACACAATCAATCAATCATTATTCTTTTTTCGATTTTAAGAAAAAAATCATAAAAAGCAAACAGTATAAAACAGAGCACAAAGATCAGAATCGACACAAGTTAAAATTACGCTTGCTTTAAGACCCCAGAAAGATAACGTGAAAGAAAAAACACACTGTAGGTGTATTTAAAAACTGTAAATGCAAAAATGCAGGTCTTACTTGGGTAAAATTCATAGGCTTTACAAGTGGGAGTATAAATTAAAATCGCAAATGATTACATTTCATGCAGATCATGGCAATGTGTAAGGTGTAATTGACAAACATTATCACAATCACACAAGGGCATTATCAAATCCTTGAAACAGCCATGATTAAAAGGCAATAATCGCGGGAATAAATTAAGCCTAGAACATGTCAATTGACGTCGCTGGTGGCGAGACAAATTCCAGGTCAAATAGGGCTCCAGACCGCTCAGAGTTTTCACCATTATCGCGTGATGCACTGAATGTTTGTGTAGTGCTATGGCCTCACGGTCTGCTGACATCTTGTCTCTGAACGCTTTAATTACCCATCTGAAATTGGGTTTAGCTATGCTACTTGGATTGGTATAGAGTTCAGGTCTCCCTAAAGATTTCATATTAGAGGAGATATAAGCCAGCCAGGGAATCAAGGAAGTCTTATCCATATTCAAGCAATCTTGCATGATTAATCTATTAAGACCTAGCTGAGCCTTTGTCCAAATTGAAAGCCAACGTTTTAAAGGACAGAGTCGGAGCTGGTCAGTGATATTGCCTAAGCCCAACTCTTCATGCACAATTTCATAGGGTATGCTTTGTGGTACCCCTAATAGCCCCCTAAGGAATTTGTTTTCCGCTATTTGATTCTGAGCGACAGGGCCATAACCCCAAATGCCACAACCATAGCTGGCTATTGGGATGCAATTGGCCTTGAAAATTTCCAAGGCTGATTTTATGTGGGTGCGCCCAAACCGACGAGAGAAATCACCTATACTAAACTTAGCTCTATTAAAACCTATCATGTTATGGGTTATAAGTGAATACCAATGAAGGCCAGAGTCTAATTGAACCCCTAAATAACAAAACTTGTCAATATAGTGACCTTCTACTATAAATTTCATGGCTTTTGTTTTAGGTGGACCAAACTTCTTCACGTGTGATTTTGAAAAATTAGTGGAAAGGTCCAGGCTGTTCATAAAATCGATAAAAATATTAAGAAGTCTTTGTAGTCCATTGGCCCCCCGAGCAATTAAAACAGCATACTCAGCCAACCAGCATCTGCTAACTTGCTCTGTACCCCAGCTATGTTCCAGCTGAGAACCCTAAGAACCCCAAGGCTATTGGTCTTATCCTTATCCAAGTCCTCTTCAGTAGGGACTCGGCTCAGTCAATCAGGATCTTCCAGTTAGCTCAGAGGTGAAAAATGGTTGCTAAGTTGGATAGTTGCGGTGCTACTATGGCATGGATGATTGGCCAATCCATCTTGCGGCCTTTTCTGATTGGGACGCAGGCCTCCCCTGCCAGATATCCCAGAAATGTATGGTGGGTAAAAGAAACCCAGAGAGAGCACTGATATTTGGTCCTTAGTAGAACCTTTAACCCCCATGGTGCGGGGGATAAAGCCTGCCCGCAGCATTACTAAAATTAACTGTTATACAGTCACCTAAGAACATGTTCTGAGCAGAGCCAATCCATCCCATCCTGCGAACCATGATAATCTCCTATGCCAAAATCTGGGATAGAGTCTGGCGTACGTTAGCCCTGGTCGCCAGCAAATTAACTATTTTGTTCTTGAGTTGGTCATAGATTTCCTGAGCATTCTTCCTTAAGGGAGGGACGTCCACCATTATAAGAACATAGGGGGTGGGAGATGGGGGCAGCTGAATGGCATTATTACAGGGATAATATACCAGGGATGCTTTTTGTAATATGTGAGGGGCTGCCATTATGGGGTTATTGGGGTCACTGGAGCTGAACGGCTGAACAGGGAAAGGAGCCATCAGGTAGTTGAGATCACCATTATTCGCAGATGAAAACATTGGTCTGGGGAGCAGACATCTACATATGAGGGCATTGAGGTCTTATGAGTTACCCGAGGCAAAAGGGGCTCAGTGCATCCCGAAAAGCCCTTGGTATGGCTTTTGGGGATGGCATCTCCCCTTATGATGGTGGGAATGTTAGGGCTGAGGGCTGGCTTACAAGACACATTCTTGATGTGTGATTGTGAATGGTCTACAGATCCTTGAAGACGTCCTGCTAAATGCTCCAGGGCAGAAATCCGAGTTCCAAAGGCATTAAGGGCTGTTAAAATCTTGTGTTCCAAATTACGAAAGAGTTACGCAAAATAGCATTTAGCTTTATCAGGCCCTGGGGCAGTGGAATTATCAGCATTATTTTCACATGCAGGATTTACTGATGCCTTCCGAGGGCCAGTTGCAGGCTTCCTGGTTAGTTTGTTAGGAGGTAATTGCCTGATGTTATTGGTTTAACGCCGGGCTCCCAGTCTTTGAGTATCATCAGTTCGCTTATTGAAAGTAAAGTTGCCGTTTTTAAGATGCACCTCAGTGATTAAGGAGTTAGAAGGTGAAAGTTGGCAAGAGGGAGGAGGGATGAGGGACGGATCAGAAGGGACAGCAATTAAACTAATAGCTCCCTCACCTTCTGTGTCTCTGGCTGTAACAATAGCTTGATGATTAGCAGCAAGCTCTACCTCAGCACAGGAGATTTCATCTGATAACACTCCCACTGCCTGATTTAGGAAGGACAGTAGGGTATTACTGGCTCTTGGTCTTTTCTCGGTCTCATTAATGGGTTCCGCTTTCCTCTTCCCCATTGTGCTTGAAGCTCAAATTCAGACAGTACTAACTGAGATTAAATAACCAGAAGCATGGCAATAGCATTCAGAGACTTCCAGTTGACTCCACTCAAAAGGCCACAAGATGTTAATAAACCAGCACTCACCGCCTTCAAGATGAATCACCTATGAATATGTAAGAGAGGTGGCCCAGCCTCTTCCAGGTGCTGACGGGCGCAGGATAGCCACGCGCTTAGCCCGGGATATGCCCAGGCACCCCATGCGCTCGTCCCGCGATGTTGATTTAAGCGCCTCTGGGCGCTGCAGTGACGTGGTGTGTGACAGAGGGTCTTCAGGATACACGAAGTCCATCTGTGATGCCCAGGCCGCTCTTCCTGCAACAGCAACGACCATCCACAATGCCCTCCCTCCTCTTCGAACCTTTCTCCACCATCAAAGGAACTCTTCGCCTTGGACTCTAAAAGGTAGATTTGTCAGCATAAGTAACCTGGTTCCTGCATCCAGTCTGCACTCCATTGCAGTTGACTTGAACTTGTGACTTTAACCTGGTCTCGCACAACCAGATGACCGCGGGTGGCACTTTGTGCTTTTAGGTGCTATACTTACCTTAAATATTTTAAATTGCATGTCTACAGTTTTCAAAACTAGTGTGTAATTTTTCTCATTTTGTGTTTTCACTTTATTACTGTTTAAGTGTTCCAAACATACTTTACACATTGCCTCTAAGTTTAGCCTGACTGCTTTTGTGCAGATCTACCAGAGGGTTAAGTACAGGATAATTTAGTGACTTTTGTGGTTCACCCTGACAAGGACTGTGGCTGTTGCTTGAGATGGGCTCACACACACCTAAACCAACAACCCAATATCTCACAACACACAACAACAAATTTGTGTTGGAAAAATTAGCTTTAAACTCCAATGCCAGTTGAGCTGCCTTTGTCTTCCTCAGGGGACTTTAAAGATTGAACAGTGATATACAAAAAGAACAACAAATAAACTTGTAAGCAATTATAGCACATTCTTCATAACATATATTGTCACTAAAATCTCTGCTCAAAAGGCTGCATACCGATAATGGTGTGAATATTTTAAAAAACATACAGAACACAAAGTGTCATTGGGCTCAAGACACCCTCTTGGACTGTCCTTCATTAGAGAATAAAAATTGTCACTTACCAACCTCTAGTACGCAACCACAAAAACGCTTTTTAAGGGGAAAATGTAGTGTACATAAATTCTAAAAGCAGTGAAGTCATACACCAACATGTCTAATGATTATTTGTCCAATACTAATTTCGTACTTAGTGCAACGTAAGTAGCATGGGAGCAATACACTAGTAAGTGACTGTTATTGAGACTGAATCTATCTAGTTTTAGTGATATGTCTGTAATCTGATAAGCCTCAAATCAATTCAGTGTCATTGTTGGTTACAATGCAGTCATACTCAGTATGTGAACTCTGTCTGTACCCATCATCTTGTAGTGGCATCCCGTTGTTCACGATTTTTACAGCAAATGGAAGGAAGACTGGTTGTCGTTTGTTACCATGTCCACCCATTCCCTGCCTTCTCTGCTGTGACTTCTAAAGAATGCACATGTAATGGTGGCTTTACCAACTTCTGCTCATACGCACAATTCGTTGAGACTACCACCAACATTTACTGAAGAATAAACAGCAATCAGATAATAATTTTGGTTACCATGAAACCCCACCAATAAGTTAACTGCCTATTTCTGTGCGTGATACTTGGAAATGTCAAAAAGTCAGGTATTCATATGTTATTGAGGTTGCATAAATGTGGAACCTAGGTTCAATGATCGATTCTCATGCTGATGTGTACATATTTATTAGGAATATTTTTGAGCTCGGCAAAATATGATTAAGAATATATTTTAGCTCCTACAAAGAGTACCTGAAGAAATCCCATAACTCTAACGTTTGTCTGTCACATGCCTACCAGAGGAAACCTTTGCTAGTAAAGTAATGTGCGAAACACATACCACAGCGGTTAAGTAGAAAGAGGCTGCTGTATGTCAAGCTATACACAGAACCGTGCAAGAAATACTTCAGCCAGAGTAGAAAGGTTATGCCTTGTAGGATAATGGAAGGTCTAATGGAATCGCTATACCAAAGTGCATCCTGTCATCCGCAGGATTGATGGCATTCTAAAGGGTTCACTGAGATGAGGAATACATGTTGCGGTGCACTGGGAAAGTGTCTATGAAATATGTCCTCATACATGCAGTTCTTTGCTACCAAACTATGTTTGACATCTTTCCGGCACAAACACTCTTTGAATTGAACCATTTTAAACTCTGCCGCTCTTCTCCAATTTTATATCTTTACATACTTTTGTACATTAGATGCTTTATATGGACAACTATTCACCATTAGCCAGGCTATCCATTGCTGTTTGCTTTCAACATACAGACATAACTTTTGTAAAGTCTCTCATTCTAATTGTTCAAACACTCAGAGGCGTCTTAATGCACTATTTAGATTTTAGTGGCTTTTTCTTACAACTCAGTGAAATTATTTCTCTCTACTTTTCTAAATGACCAGTGCCCCAAGAGATCCAGGATGCTTCCAAAGAAATCAGAGGAAATACAATTGCTCCTAAATGTTTAATATTGATATGGTCAGTGCTTGAAGCAAAAGGTGATGTGTAATTCGACTTAACACTAGAAATCTCTAATCCTACTCCCTCCACAGTCACTTGGAAGTGTTGAAAACTTTCTTTGAAAAACTGCTCGTACCTTCCTTTGCCCCCCCGAATTTTAAGGACACCTTTAATCTAAAGCACAGCATTTTTATTTATAATTGGCCAGTTCCTTTATTCTAAGGCCTAATGCCCCCTTCCCCCCCCCATTTTCACTAGTAACAAGTTATTACCAAGCTGCAGATTTCTTTTTTTATTTGGCATTCACGTTTCTTTAAAAGTTGGTAGTAAAAGGAGGTAATTTTTTTCTTAGCAATCTTCCCCAATAGGCATGATTTAGAGGAAGGCAGGGTGACGCTATTACCATTTCTTCAAGTAATAACTGACCCTTGTCTACACCGATCTCTGTCGCTTATCTCACGTCTCAATGAACAGTAAGAGCTGTCATTCAATTCAAAGGAGGGTGGTAAGGGCATGAGGGTTGCCGACAGATGCTGTGGACCCTGCATCTTCATAGACAATTGGCCCCTCCCCTCACCACGCATAATGAACGCCCAATAGGATGCAGAGTTGTTTGGCAAACATGCAATTTGAGTGTTTTTTTCTCTTTTTCATGATAGAGAACATTTCGTTTAACATGAGCAAATACTACACAACTTTACGAAAATTAGAATTTTACAGTGGCAGTTCTTAAAACTTTATCCCAAGAATCAGAATGCATATTTAAATAGTGAAAAAGGTGGAAGTAAAGGGAAACATTAAGAGTACAAGAGAATATTTCTGTCACATTCATTCTACAGCCTTCCTGCACTGTTGGCATTCCATGGCAGTTAGGAAGAATACGTGCATTCGGAAACTGATGGCTTGAATAGATTTGCAAGGAATAAACCAAGAAATTTAGTGAATTCCGAAAAAAGCACACATCTGTGCAAATGACTGGCACAAATTTATGACGAGTAGATTATTTGGAGAAAGTCCATTTGGAGAAACATTGTTTGGATTGAATCCATCTGGAGATATATTGTCAATGTTAAAACACCCAACACATCCAAAAGAGGGACAGTCACCACCATTCCTTTGGTGAAGGTTGCCACTTGCAAGCTGGAAAAGATGGTGATAGCTCTAAATACTATGTACGTACATTTTGCACAGTTCTTTTTATGTCACTCTGCTCAAATGAAGTCTCTTAATTTAGGCTTAGAACTATATGTATCTGTTTATAGGGATTGCAGTTTCAGTGGTTTGCCACTTGGCACTGTAGTCAGAGTCTACCACCTTTACTTTCCTAGCTGAGAGAAGTTAAGCAGGTGTAGTTTCCAGCAGTAACCGAGATCTGTGAAATATTGACAGCCAATAGTATGCACAGTGCTTGCCATGTACACATCAGGGCCGGACTGGGACAGAAACCGGCCCTTGCAAACTGCTCAGCCGGCCCCCCCTGGGGTGAGGGGGGAGTGCAGCCGAGCAGTTTGCGAGGGCCGGTTTTGGCCGATTTTGTTACAGGGGGCCTATATTGCCGACCCCCGGTAACAAAAATGGCCCCCCAGGGGCCCAAAACCAGCTCCCACCCAAGCGGCCTACTGGGGAAACGCCTGGTGCCCGCTATGGCCAGTCCGGCCCTGGTACACATGCACTCTTGATGCTAGGTCCTCATGGGGTTTCGCCCACCATGGAATCATTCCACTGTCGCTTAAAGAAACTGTGAATGCCACCAGCAGGTGACATCATTTAATCTCTTTCTCAACTGTTTTAACAAAGTCGAAGCATACCCTGCTCTGTATAGGAATCCCTAAAAATGCATCTGGTTACTTCAAATGACAAACAGAACACCTCACTGAATCCGACAGCTTGGTTCTTCAACCCTGGGACTATATAAACTCACTGTAACTTCTGGTAAAATATTTAGCTTTATACACGTTCCTATTTTTATGTATGCATTAAAGATATCTCAAACTTTATTACTTCTTTGATTTACACTGCTTCATTTAACTTGACCACCAGTACTTATTGAATGAAAGATTGTGCTTCGCTTTCTTAGGTTTTTTTCCAAACCTTACAGCATTGGTGCAAAATAGAGGATATGTTTTCTCCTTCCTATCCTGTGAAAATTGAATCAGGATGCTTGTAGGGTTCCTGTTCAGGGCATAATGGAAATTGAAACTACTTATGACTCATTGACTAAAACTGGAACACACATAGAAACCTGTAAGGCGATGATCACAGATAGGGTTGAGTATAGCATGTTATAAAGACGATCAAACCGGGGAGAAATTGATAGTTCTGAGAATAACTATTGTGTTTATGTTCCCTTTACTCAAATTCCCTTAATGTAATTCTCTAAAGGAGTATTTTCTCTTAAAATCGTCGGACACCTAGCTTCATTTACAGAGTATTTTTCACATGGCTAACCTCTATTAAGAGATTATGAATAATAAGTCAAAATACAAAATACAAGAACAGGGAACTGTGCTTCACATTTTTCATCAATGCATACATTCCTCTAGTTTCCATAACAGTTCCAGTAAACACAGTTAGTAAGTAACAAGTATTTTGACATGCCAACACCTACTCATCCACTTACAGAATTGTCATGGTTTAAAAAGGCGCAAACCTCAAGAGGGGAAAAACTGCCAGTCTCTAGTACATGTTGCAGAACAGCAACTGTAGTATTATTCCTTCAAGCCATTTTCATATCAAGAAGCAGTCATCACCACATTCTGTTCCTACCCTTCCTGTTATTTTAGGCTTCATAATACACACCTATAAATCTATATTCAGCTCACGATGATGCCAGGTCATGGATGACTCCTGTGCCACCATTAATAACAGCCCCCTTCATCTCAAGAGTTGATTTGAAGTATTTAGTGGACTAGATAAGTTTACATGGTGCATTAATAAACAGAGTGCCAAACATCCTACATTGCAAAACAGCTTTGGGATATTCTTTTGCAAGCCAATCTATCCCGTTGCGCAGTTCACCAACCCTCCATGGCTGTGATCCAATTGTTCTCACCACACTGAAGCAACCCAATCAGAAATGACAAATTACTGAGTTAGGGGAATCTTTCTTCTGGTGACGGCAGCATCACTACACCATTCATTCTCCATAGCTGGAAATAGAACGGTGAAGAGCCACAGCTTTATTTAATATAGGAACATGCCATTTTCTTCATAACTCTGCAAAATATGTCCTTTGTCTCTCACACACTGTCAGTGTATTTCACATGCACTTAGAAGAAAGCTCCTGTTTACAGCTGAACTGCATTACCAAAGCTCAAATAAAATAAATATGTTGGCAGAACTGCTAGCTTTATTATTGCATTTTCTTTATCTGGATTTCTGTTCAATCGCCATGATTTGTGGATCCTGGTGTAACTTAAATCCATCTCTTCAAATACAGTGCTGCATTTTTTATTCTGTAGTGGTGCGCCAAAATATAGAATAGGGAGCTGAGGATTACAGTTTTGATGATCACATCTACTGCTGACATATTGACATTGCAATACCAGATTAGCTGAAGTAGGAGAGAACATCAACTTTCAGTTACCTCTTATCAGATAATAGTTTTGTAATACCCACACTAATACAGTACACTACCAAAATGCAATTAAGTAGCACATATATACTAAAAGCATTTCATACATTATATATGAATACAGAATGTGAATATTTAGCATCGACCATTGCTCGGCTTTGAGAGATAGACAACGATCTTCATTAGCAAACGGATGGCAACATTGAACTTTTCTCCACTTGGCCCTGGTCCAACCTAGATTTGAAGTGGTGTGAAGTATTTATCATCTCAGTCTATTTGACAATCCAGGAAAGGATCAAAATCAATAGACACTGCAGTTACAGTTACTATCTGTTAGGTCTTGCATTGCTTATTCTGTAAAAGAGACAAATATTGCAAGCCTTAGGAGTCTGAAGTACATCTTCAATACTTTAATTATTTACTTTGTAGTACATCTTTCAAGAACACTTGTTTTGAAATAGTAATCATGTTAGAAATTGGGGTTTTGATTCAGGGGTGAAGCCCCTTCTCACACAGCAACCACAATCTGGTCAGGGTGGACCACAAAAGTCATTAAATTAATCTGTGCTTAACCTTCTGGCAATTTGACACAAAAACAGTCAGGCTTAACTTAGAGGCACTGTATAAAGAATGTATGCAGCACACAAACAGTAATAAAGTGAAAAAACAACACCAGAAAAATCTCACACCAATTTAGAACAACAGATAACATTTTAATACATTTTTGACATCAAAACGACAAAAATCCAATCAGTAGAACCGGAGTTATGAATTTTTGAAGTATTTAGTAAAAACTTAGCATCTAAAAGATCAAAGCCCTAACCACGGACATCTGGTCCTGTGAGAAGAGGGCAAAGTCGAAGGATATGGCCAACCGTGATTGAGCAAGATTCCAATGTACGAAGTGGATTGGGTCCAGTCTCCCCTTACATTTAGACTTAGAAGAAATTTTGCAGACAAATGTCTGAAAAGGTAAAGCTCAGTGGGGCAAGGCAGTGTGAGACCGGGAGAAAGTCACTAGTTAAGGCTGGCCGTGATGGAGCGCAGGTCGAATACAAGGACCAGGTTAGTTCCACTGATGGGCCGCAAGGAGCATATCGGCATAGCGGACAGTCGTTGAAGTAGCATGAAGAGCAGGCCTGGCGTCGCGGACAGTTGTCACTGTAGCTCGAAGGTCCTGTTGAGGGCGAGCCATAGCTTCACAATGGCACTCCAGTTGATGCTGTAGCACGAAGAGTCGGATTGGTGGAGCTTTGTGTTGGCGGGCTGAAAGAGGCCACACTAAGGGTCCAGGGCCTCAGTGGCACCACTTTGGGGTCAGAGAGTTTCTCCAGCTGGGTCTGGGTGCTAGTTCAGGTGGTTGTAAACATGTCCCTGTGGCTCTGTACTGGAGGCCAATAGACTAGCCCTTTGAATCACTCTGGGAGTCCCGGGTTCACATGCAGGTCCAACTCCCTCTGATTCAGGCAGGAGGGCAGAAGGAAAGCAGTCCAGCAGGATAGGAGTCCAGCAGAGTGGCAGTCCTTTCAACAGCACAGCAGTTTTCCTTCCTGGCAGAGTCTCCACAGGTCCAGAAGTGTATTGTTGGTGTCTGAAGCCCAATGTTTATACATGGATCTTTCTTTGAAATGGGAGAAGCTTCTAGAGGTTTTCCTTCGAAGTGCACAAGTTTCCTGCCTTCCCTGCCCTGGTTCCATACTAACCACAGGGGGGTATGCAGCCCTTTGTGTGGAGTCAGTACACATCCTATTCAAGTGTAAACAGTGCTGGGCCCAGCTCCTCCTTCCCATCCTGCCATTATGGCCAATCGAGGGCTGGGACTAGCTCCTCTCTCCCATTCTGCAATTGATAGCCCATCCAGGCACACCTATGCTTTAGACTGGGTGTGGCTGTCTAGGAGGCATACAAAAAGCCCAACTGTCAGCTATACCCAGTTGCGTGACCCAGTGACAGGTTGCAGCCACTAAATGGCTAAGGCATGAAAATGCAAACTTTCTAAAAGTGGTATTTTCTAAATTGTACTTTAAAATCCCACTTTACCCTAAGAGAGGATTTTTCATTACAAATCCAAGACACCAAGCATGAGCTGGTTAGCCGTTCCCAATTGGATGTTACAGCTTATTAAATGTAAGAAATTAACTCCAATGTTATCCTAGGGGATTGTTTCACTAACAGTACATTCAAAACTAAAAAGTACTTTCCAAATTTTTAAATACACTGCACCCTGCCCTCTGGGATGTCCAGGGCTTACCTTGACTTGTATGTATTAAAAAGAAAGATTTGGACCTGGCAAAAGGTTAATTTTGCCAGGTTGAAATGGCAGTTTAAAACTGCACACGTTGGCTGAAATAGCAGGCCTGAGATATTAAGTGGGTGGCACAATCAGTACAACAAAAGAGACTTAAACGGCGGACTGTTATTTCTGCACCTCACGCTAGTTTCATATACAGTAGAAGTCCTGCACAACAAACCCAGGCACCAGCCGTCAAGTGATGCCTCTGTGTTCCAGATCCTGACTTGAAGCAAGGGGTGGGCGTGCGTCAGGAAATGAAGTCCAGAGAATCGATATATGATTTCAAAAAAGTCTTTATTTCGAATCGATTAGATCATACGATATAAGAGCATTACACTCAGCCAACGCGTTTCGTTCTCATGTGGAGAACTTCATCAGGGCTTAATTGAAGGCGAGTATAGTAACAGTATTGTAAAATGATACATGAGGGGGCACTCCAGATAGGTACACTGGGCGCAGAGGAAATTCACAGGGCAGAGTCCGGCCTGTGATCAAGATTCTTAGGCGAGTGAAGGTAATATGTAGGATGTACAAGATATGTAGCTCCAGGCAATAACACTGGATGCAGAGCGGGAATTCCCCAGGCCAAATCCGGCCTCTCGGATGTCGATATTGCGCCCTGCGAATTTCCTCTGCGCCCAGTGTACCTATCTGGAGCGCCCCGTTGTGTATCATTTTACAATACTGTTACGATGCTCGCCTTCAATTAAGCCCTGATGAAGTTCTCCACGTGAGAACGAAACACGTTGGCTGAGTGTAATGCTCTTATACCGTTTGAACTAATGGATTCAAAATAAAGACTTTTTTGAAATCATATATCGATTCTCTGGACTTCATTACCTGACGCACGCCCACCTCTTGCTTTGGGTGACACAATCAGTGCTGCTGCCTCACCAGTAGCATTTAATGCCCTGGGTACATGTAGTATCACTTTACTAGGGACTTATACGTATATATGCCAATTGGGTGTAAGCCAATTCTACCATGTTTTAAGGAGAGAGCACAAGCACATTACCACTGCTAATCAGTGCTAAAGTGAGCAGAGTCCTAAAACCAGCAAAAGCAAACTCAGCAAAACAGGAGAATTGAGGCAAAACGTTAGGGGAGAAGCATGTCAAGGATGCCAGGTCTTACAGAAGTCCTTTGTGAATGTGCCGAGTCAGCTTCATTGACATGTACATAGGGCTGGGAACAGCTCTGCCCCGCCCATCCTGGCAGGATGGCTCATCCTGCCAACAGCTAGTCCCCTTTGTTTCACTGTCTAGGAGAAAATACACAAATGCCAACTGCCACTCTAATCACAGTCATATGACCGAGGTCTCAGGCTGCAGGCACCAAATGTTTAAGACAAAAGACTGCAAACTTTCTAAAAGTAGCATTTTCAGAATTGGGACTTAAAATCCAACTTTACCATTAAAGAGGATTTTAAATTACAATTTCTTAGAGACCAGCCTTGACATTTCTACCTGCTCCCAAACAAAGGTAATCACTCATTAAAGTACAAAGGTAACCCATTGGTAGTGAATATCCTACATTTTTAATACACTTTACCCTGCTCTTTGGGCTGTTTAGGGCCTACCTTTAGGGGTGACTTATACATATTAAAAAGGAAGTTTTAAGCCTGACAAAAAGTTTCTTTTGTCAGGTCGAATTGGCAGATTCAAACTGTACACAGGCTGCAATGGCAGGCCTGAGATATGTATTAGAAGGCTACTTAAGTGTGTGCCACAACAGGTGCTGCAGGCCCAACATACCCTGGGTACATTTACCACTTTATTAGGGACCTATAAGTAAATTAAATGTGCCAATCTGGTGTTGGCCAATTTTACTAGGTCTGGGCACTGAACTCCTCTTGAGGGGTTTGCGGAGTTTTCCGCACTCCGTGTTCCGTGGAGCACATGGAATTCTGAAAAAGTCATAGAGCGGAGTTTTTTTCCTCGCTCACAAGTTGACGAGCAAGGAAAATCCACCTCCTGGCAAGATTTCTCAATGCGGGCGGTCAGATTTCTCAACGCAGGCGGTCACGGATGGTTGAGAAACCTTCCGTTCGAGTTGAGAAAGCTGTTGCTTGGGTAGAAAATGTACTCTAGTGGCACATAAAGAAGCAGTACCTTCTTGGGCTGCTCATGGTGCAGTTCGCACTGATTTTACAGCACGGGACAAACACCTAGTGCTGAAAATCAACGCAAACAGCATGACCAAACACACTCTGCCACTTGCAGAACTCCGTGTAGCGCGGCAGAGTTTTTTGGTCACTTCACGGAGTGCCGTTTAGCGGAACTCCACAAACGTAACCCAGGCCTAATTTTTACCATTTTTTAAGCATGCACAAGCACTTTAGCACTTGTAATCAATGGTAAAGTGCACAGAGTCCTAAAAACCATAAAACGAATTCCAACAAACAGAAGGGGAGCAGGCAAAAAGTTTGGGGGAAGACCATCTTAAGGCTGAAAGGTCTAACAGATCACCATTACAATTGTTTGGTCTGTGGCATACAGTTGTTTGTGATCAGCACTGGACATCCTGTTTATGTATGTCATTTGCTCTATCCTGACATAAAGCGCCCAGTCTGCCACAACCTAATCTCTGCTCATCACACCCAAGTTCAGTCTGATTGTTTGATTTTGAGAAAAGAAAGTGGGCCACATCTTTGCAATATGCCTTGTATTGTGATTTTTCTGATTAGTATTGTATGTAGGTTCTTGTTCAAAGTATGTTATTGAATTTTATGATAAGGCAATAGACCAAACAAAAAAAGAGCACTAAAGAGGTACATAGAATTTTACAGTATTACATTAATATAATAAATGTATCTATAGAATGAGAATTGCAGTATAATAGAAACTAAAATTGAAAAATAAAAGAGGGGAATCAATAAATATTATCTATACAAGTCTATCATAATAGAGCTACTTAGTAAAATCTAACAGACTTTAATTATTATATAATATAGAACATATTAATAGTACTTATGTATAAATATAGTGCTATATAATTATCAATTGGTTTCCAAAATGATTGATAAGCAGATGTGTTGTGAACAATCGCAACATAGTCAGACTTTCTGGTAAAAAATTTCCAATACCACCATGTATGTATTGATAATAATGAAGCGTTTTTTTCCAATTGGCAGTAACTGATTTTAGAGTAGCAGATAGTAAGAAATCAAACAGCTTGTTATTTGAATCTGACAGTTTTGGTGAAAGTAAAATCGATTTACAAATGAACATATTATATGAAAGTTTATCTGAGAAATTGAAAATTTTTATAATAATATCCCAAACCTCTTTCCAAAACTTAGAGAAAATATTACATTAAAAAAACATATGTTTTAACAAGCTTGAATTTGAATTACAGTGCCAACAATTCGGAAAATGTAGCAGTTTTGCATTAAACATTTTTAACGGGGTCCATGAACAGTTAAATAATATGAAGGAATTAGTTTGGTATAAAGACACAGGTAACAATCCAGTGACTCTATTCATCCATATTTTTCACCATACTTTATTGAGAAATAGATATATCAAGTTCATTATTCCAAAAAAGAAGAGATAAAATTAATATCATTCCTTTCAAAATTATTATTTTTTTTGTAATACATTGACACAGCATGAGACGAAGTAGCCATTGTTTGAATGTAAATCACTAAATCAAATATGTTTTTCATAGGAAAATTGTTAGAGAAATTAATCAAGGATGGAATTACATAAAAGTTAATATTTAGAAATAACTGATGGTACAGGATACGTTTTTTTTTTGCAGAACTTCAAAAGTTAAAAAGGCGTTATGATAAATATATCCTAAGTAACAAATACCAGTATTTATTCAATGTTCCCATAATGTTGTATTTTGAGTAAGTTTTAACAAAGGATTATACCATAAGGACATATTTAAGGTATGGGAAATAGGTGATTGAAAGAGTCTAAATCCTGTAATATGAATTTTGTAGATTTGAGTATTGCAGATTTTCTTATTAAAGTTTGAGAAGAAGACATAGTCAGCAATGCAGGTGATATCAAACTTTGTTCTGTGAGAAGCTATGAAGGTGAGATGTTAAAGTCTGTATTGGTAAACCAAAAGGTGCTTTGTTTTAAAATAAATGCTTTATGATAATTAGAAAAGTCTTGTAAACCTAAACCATCATTACACTTTGCAATGTTTCTTATTTTGTATAGCTTATACGGGGTGCTTTGTTATTCCAAATAAATTTAGATATATGTTTATCCACATTTTTATAAAACCTAAGAGGACGTTGAGTATGTATCATAGATAAGAGATAAAAATATTTTTGGAGCAATAACCATTTTAATAGCATCAACCTTTCCCCACCAGGATAAAGTAGAACTCTTATGAAATTTGTCTTTGATATGAACAAGAATATATTCACAGTTCAATGTAATCAATTGTTTAATGGTATGAGAGAATAGGATACCAAGATATTTTAGTTTTTCCTTTTGCCATATTATTTATTTATTGGGGAGCATATCAAGAGTACAATCTACATTTAAATGAAGAAAAAAAGGGTCATATTAGTGTTTAGAGTGTAACCTGAAATCTGGGAGTATATTTGAATTAGATTTAATAGAGGAGGAATAGAAGAATCAGGATTACTAATCTATAATAAGACATCAGCGTAAGATGACTTTTTATAGCAACACCATTTAAAGTAATGCCTTTTATTTCCATGCAATTTCTAATGGCAATGAGTAAAGGTTCATGTTAGAAATGTGGGTCTCTAGTTGGCAGAGGTAGGTATCTTTGTCCAAATAGGGACCCTTGCTTCTAGTCAGGATAAGGGGGATACACACTTCAGATAACCCCTCCTCACTCACAGGGTAGCTTGGCACGAGCAGACAGGCTTATCCCAAAGGCAATGTATAAAGTATTTGTACTCAAGACACACAGTAATACAGTGATAACATCATAAATGGACACCACACCAGTTTTGAAAAATAAAGTATCTTTATCTAAACTTCAACAAGACAAAAACGACAAAAATCCAACATACAGGTAATAAGATATGACTTTATAACAGTTATTGCAAAAATAAAGGTTGTAGAAAACAAAAAGCTCTACCTGGGGCTACTGCGACATCATGACAGCAATAAATCGAAAGTACAGTGCCGACTGTGAGGAGCTCGGTGTCAGGCACGGAGTCATACAGACCCCCAAACAAACAGTACCTTGGAAACGAAGTCTATAACAATGCACGTCATCATGGAGGTGAGGCATCCGTGGCAAGGTCAGCTCCCTGGCTGCCACGGGGAGGTGAGGCGTCGTGTCCACAAGGAAGCGACGTGTTATGTCCAGGACAGGGAAAGACCGTTGTATCAGTGGTGAGGCATCGGTTCTGGTGATGATGCGAAGTTGGGGAGTTCGTGCAGTCACCCTCGGTGGTTATCAGTGCTGCGATAACAGGATGCAGGCGCTGGAGTCAGTGTGAGCACTGGTGTCGGGAAATGCCAATAACTGTAGGCATCAGCAGGCATCAAAGGGCATCGGAGCTGTGGTGCAGGCTGTGTGGTGCGTTGTTCACTTCATGAGCAGTGCCCCGGGCCTCGGTGCAGGTCATGACGTCACAGCAGCATCACTGACGGTGTTGGAGATAGGTTTTCTTACTTCTCATCTGTTTCTTCCAGCTCCCAACAGCAGAAACAACCTCCAGAGGTCCAAAGCTGGAATAGGCACCTCCTGGCAGGTCAGAACTCTCAGCAATGGAGTTCAGGGGAGCAGGGGGTGAACTTTTTGTGTCCCTGAGGCTTCAGAACAGGAGGCCAGCACACTCAGGCCTTTGGAGATTCTTCTTCAAGCAGGTCCACAGCAAAGTTCCAGTCTTTGTCCTTTCCTTGGCAGAAACAGCAACTGCAGGCCAACACCACACAGCACATACCATTGGGGCAGTACTCCTCCTCACAGCTCTTTAGCTCTTCTCCTTGGCAAACGTTCCTCTTGAGTCCAGAAGTGAGCTAAAGTTCCCGGGTTTCAGGTATAATACTTATACCCCAAAATGTCTTTGTTCTCTTTGTGCAAGGGTCTCTGAGCTCATTCCAAACCAGTTCTATCCTCACTGATACAGTATGACCACAGGCGGTGGAGACAGCATTGTGCAAGGGAGACAAACCCTGTTCAGGTGCAAGGAAAAATCCTCCCACTACCTTAAATTCAGCCAAGGTCTATTCAGCTCAGATCCGAGTCATCCAAGAAGGGCCAGGCACACCTCAACCTCCCCCCCCCAGTGGCTATCTACAGTGAATGCACATCCCCAGTTCCTGTCACTCCAAAAAACCGACAGTCAATACATAAACAGGCAGAGGCACACAGAATGGTTAAACAAGAAAATGCCTACTACCTAAAAGTGACATTTTCAAACACAAAATTTAACAACCATCTTTTCTAAAATATGTATTATTAAATTCTGTGTTCAGAGAGCCTAAACTTGATTTATCTATCTTGTCCCAATGGGAAGTTATACTTGTAAGATGTTACAAAGTATTTCCCATTCTATCCTACGGGACAGATAGCCTTTCAGTAGTGAAAAACAAAACTGGCAATATTTCACTATCAGGACATGCCACACACACCAGTGCATGTCCTACCTTTCACATACACTGTACCCTGCCCAGTGGGGTACCTTGGGCCTACCATAGGGGTGCCTTACATGTAAGAAAAGGGAAGGTTAGGGCCTGGCAAGTGGGTGCACTTGCCAGGTCGACATGGCAGTTTAACTGCGCACAGACACTGCAGTGGCAGGTCTGAGTACTTTTTCAGGCGAACTCATGTGGGTGGCACAATCAGTGCTGCAGGTCCACTAGTAACATTTGATTTACAGGCCTTGGCACACTCAGTGCACTTTACTTGGGGCTTACCAGTAAATCAAATATGTCAATCAGGGAAACCAACTGTAAACACAAGGGAGCACTTGCACTTTGACACTGATCAGCAGTGGCAAAGTGCCCAAAGCATCTAAGCCAGCAAAAACGAAATCCAGCGCAGCATCGAAAAGTACAGGAGGTAGAGGCAAAAAGTCAGGGGAAACCACGCCATAGATGCCAAGTCTAACAGTTCAATAGCAAGGAGAAAAAGTAAAGCTGACAAGGGACAACCTTGATGAGTGCCTTTAAAAAGGAAAACTTTGTTAGACAGTTGACCATTAATGAAAAGTCTAGCGGATGGACCAGAATAGAGTGCTGAAATCATACGAATAAAGGATTTGCCAAAATTAAATGCAGATAAAGTACGAAATGCTGCAAATGTACTTTGTTGAATGCTTTTTCAGCATCTAATGCTAGGACTTCAGAGGGTAGATGCAAAGATGATACAGCTTCAATTACATGAAATAATAATCTAGTGTTATTTACAGAATGTCTGTTTTATGAAACCAGTTTGAACAATGTGAATGATAGTATAAAGCACAAAAGCCAATCTGATTGGATACATTTTTGCATACATTTTACAATTTGGTTAATTAAAGAAAAAGGGCAGTAATTTGAAACAATAGTGGCATCTTTATTGGATTTTGGAAGAACTATAATCAAAGCTTCAGTGAAGGATCCTGCAGTTGATCCTGGCATACTAATGTGAGTAAATAGCTTAAGTAAGTGAGCTAGCAGGTAAGGAGAACATTCTTTATAAAATTCAGCAGGTATACTATCTGGCCCGGGTGATTTACCCAGTTTAAGAGATTTAATAGTTAAATTAATTTCTTCTCAAGAAATTGGTACATCCAATTTGTCCCTTGTTGACTTGGAAATTATAAATAAACCACAGTATTGCAGACAATTATCAATATTAAACAAATCTGTTGTAGGGGGATTATTGCATACATTTGAATAGTAGTTAAAAAATTCATTAACTATTTCTTTGTGACATTATGCCAGTTTACCATTTAACTTATATCAAAAAGAGGTCCTGGCCGGTATTTTTGTTGGATGTTTATTTATTGAATCTGAAGTATTCATTTACTTCTATTTATGATTTTTAAACACAATTCAACATTGTTAGAACATATCAATGAAAAAGACAGACTACCTAGGACATTTACATAAACTTAAACAATATTGAACATAGACATGAAAGGAACATTGTTAACAAAAACAAATGAACATGTTGTACATCAACCAGTTATTTACAAACATATCAGCCTTATTGCCAGTTTTTTAAGGAACACCATTACTTTGTGTATTAGTTAAGGCTGTGGTCTACTGGGTAATTATTTAGATTCTATCCCAGGAGGAAAAAGGAGGATGCCATTCTCTTCAGGGCGTATGACTGGGGAGTATCTGCATTATTTCAGGGCGAAGTCTAATTCTAATGTGGAATTTGCATTTCTTAAAATGCCAGAGATCAGTGGGTCTGGTTTGATTAATATGGTGCAATTTCTTTCCTAAAATGGAGCTTAAACAGTTAAAGATATTGCTTTTGTTGTACTTCTTTTCTGCAGCATTTCAGTAGTCTTTCACTCTTTTCATTGAGAGAACGTAGGCTGTTTCAACATTCTGGTGCTCGGGGCAGAAGCCCGTTTGCAACAAAGTATTCTTTCAGCACAAGTAGACAAGGCACGCGACCAGTGCAACAATGTATGGACCTTTACCGTGGCGTTTCGGAGGCCTTTCGTTACTTTCAATCAGAAGGATTGCAAAGATTCTTCCTTTCTCGCGCTCAGAGCCAAAAACACGAACATGCTACGACTTCTTTCCCATCATGATTCATCCAATCCGAGGATGACAAAAAATCGGATGAATGATGATGGTGGCTTTGAAGTAAAATTTTGCCTTATTATTTGAAATTTGTATGCCAGCTCTTTTGCTTAACAGTGAGTTTAAATACATATCTACATTTTTGTAATCGTATTTTGTATTAATCATTAGATGTAATAAAGAGCCATTCATGTGTTTGCTATGTGTTTATCTAATTCTTTAAGTTTAGCGTTAAATGTTTTATCATGTGCCATTATTGATATTTTTACCCCTCTGACATATGCCTTAAATGGATCCCAACGATTTACAAGTTAAGTAGATCCTCCTGGATTGAAAGAAAAATAATCATGTAAAGCTGACAAATGTTTGATTTATTTTTGTCATTAAGAACAATATTTGTATTCATACGCCAGTGAGAGTGGGATTGTTGAATGGAGTTAAGATGTAAAACACCTGACATAACTGCATGGTTAGAAATATCTATTTGTGAATTGTAGGATCAGAAAATGACTGGATTAATGGACGAGAAGTTAATAGTCTATTGAAGAGTAGGAATTATGAGGGTTAGAATGTAAACATGTAAACTGTTTCTTCTTTGCATAATGTGAATGCTAAACATCTACCAATTTGGTCGATTTAAAAAACAGATTTAAAAGTGAAAAAAGATTTGGGAGGGCAATATTAGGTTTGAGAACATCTATCCAATAAGGGGTCACATATTAAGTTAAAGTCAGCAACATAAATAATAAATTGTACATTAACAAATTTAATCACTTCAGGGGTAAAGATAGACCAAAATTTAGGATAGTCATTTCTTGGATCATATATATTAATCAGGTGAAAAATGGTACTATCAATTTTAATCTTGCAGATCTAGAATGAAGTCCTTTTCCTAACCAAACTCAAGGCTTTCTTAATACAACAGTAACAGCTTTTTTTGTCATACGGCTATTCTGATTAAATTCAAATAGTAATGTTCTCTAGGTCCTCAAGCAAGCAAGTAAAATTGCCCTACCTCAAATCTAGTTAGTAAAATACTCTAATAATCAAGATGTGCCCCTCAGGCCCCATGGGGTTCAGTTCCATTGCACCAACTGCACAATTGAGAGCTACACAGCTGGGTCAAAGGCTTCAATGCTATTTACCACTGTGTGGGAGCCTGAACAATGATGCAAAATGAATGAACAGAATAACACAGGCTTCTTTACAGGTTTTTAGCAAACATATCAAGTATTTTATATGCATGCGTCATTTTGTGTCATGATTTGATATGCTGGAATGCACAAATCCGACCGTGTATGCATGCTCTGTATTTCTGGGCACTTGCTATGCATCATAGTATTCATCTGGCAAAGAAGAAGTCAAGCTGAAGACCAAATACCATTGTAGACAACATATGTTTGCTCAAATTACATATTCATTTAGAAATCATTTACTTTTCCTAATTAAAATGCTTACAGATTTTTGGAAAGCAAAATAAAATAGAATAGAATCAATAGGCAAAAGATGTACTTCAAGAAATGCAATAGAGGATCTGATTATCTTGCGAGGTTACTGTAAGATGTGGAGTTTTCGATTTCTAGAAATCAAAAAAGATCTGAAGCGAGCTGCAGAGTGATCAATTGGAAATGGCAAAGCCTGTTATAAAGTTGCAGGCAGGACTCTACAGAAAGGTTAGATCCTGTTTTTTTGTGTAGGCCATTGTGGTATTTCCACAAATGGGAAGGACACAGCGCTTCAGTTGTAGATATTTATTCAAGATGAAGAGAAGACATAGCACCACCAAGATGCACACAGGAGGTGAGCCCTAACTAGCCAGATTCAAACAACATTCCCAATAGAACCCAGAAGGTTCTGTATACAAGAACATTCTCAATAAAGAACAAGGTCACATAGTCCAAATAACTAACATCTTATACATTGCAAGAAGTGAAATTACAATGAGTGAAATGATAAAGTCATGCCACCATATTAGTAGAGACATTGGCATTAGGATATTGTGGAATGGCCTAAAATTATTGTTTATAAAATATTTTTATCTAGCAATTATTCTGTGGCTAGAGTAAGGCAGTTAAAAGGGCAACATGAACGTAAATGTAAGATGTACACTCAGACGCGCTTTAATAAAATACCCTATAAATTACACAATTGTGATAAGGGTTCTCTAAATTTCAGATTTAGATATTTAGTATTACAGATCCTGTTAGAATAACAGAGAAGTGTTCCCTTGTGTAAGTAAAGTGTTTTATCACGAAATAGTCTGATGATGCATTGTTTTTGTTCACAGTTGACTTTCAAATGGGTACTTTTTAGAGTATCATGTTATTCAAGATGTAGCCATAGAAAAGGAGGAGATTTTTATAAACAGAGAGCTGAGGAAATATCCAGTGAGTGGCTCTAAATTGTATAATTTCTGACCTAGCTGGGGTCATGACTATTCCAGGTTGCGAAGACCGGAGTTACATCTGTACAATACATTTTAAAATGTGATTAGCATCCAAAGTCCCATGTAGTGCTGAGAAAATAATCTATTGGCAGTTGACGATGAGGTGCTGCTAACTTAAAAGTATATAAAATGTTTGTTGAGAACCAATAGTAAGAAATTTCATCCCAAGAAAAAACATGGACAGGGTTTCACAACTCACATTCACTGACAATTGACCTCAAAGAATGGAATTGGTGAAAAAGTAATTGATAATTCAAAAGTCTCATTTAATGGCAATGAATTCCAGCAACTGGTTACAAAACACCATGAGCATGCACAGTTCACTGATCACAGCAGACTGTTCTCTTTCTTAGTTGGTACACACAGTATATGGTTAGACCACTGGCCACCTCCTGAATCTTCAAAATATCATCATCTGGATTTTGAGTGAGTGAAACAAAAGTGTGTTGCATTAGCATGCTGGAGGCAGATTTGGTATTCTTGATTATAAATTTGAAAGTGCTTCAATTGCACGCTGGAGTGTAACTGAGAGAAAACAAAGTCTGCGTCAACCGGAAATCTTTAAGTAGATTTAATTGAAATATGGGACAATATCAAGTGCACGTGCTCCCTTGAAATCTCTTGTGGTAAAAATATACTGCTTGTAGTAGAGATACGTGTGATGGCACCAAGTTATCCCTAAAGAAAAGAAATAAGCAAGCAAATCATAGATCATGTGAAAGAGTAATCTGCTTCTCATTCGGCACACTTTCCACAATATATCCTATAGGAAAGAGAGATGGGTAATTGCATAATCCATTGCAGGAATACACAGAGAGTCCTTGTTTCTTAATAAAATATGTCAGAGGAAAGCACAGACAATAAGTACTGTAAACCTCGTATAAACCATAACATGGAAAAATCAATTAAACTTAGCTAAAAGCTAATTAGAACCAGACCTGGGGTGCTATATGCTCCATATATGATGGCAATTTAGTGTGTCCTCAGTACATCTCTACTACTGTGGGACTGATGTAACCTAAATCAGGAGACTATGCTGTCATTGAGGTGCACTGAAATCTTACCTACTGGCATATCTTAGGGTAAGTGCAGCAGGGTAAACGGTCTTCACAATTAGAAGGATGTTATATGACTGTGAAGAAATATTTAGTGTCCAGAAAAGTGCTATGTTACCAAAATTATATAATAAGACTGTCTGCTATCTTTAACTGGCACCCCATTTCATTGAAATCATTTGGTTTAGAATAATTTTGCCTGCCCTCCTGATAATGAGGTGATTTTCAGAACATATGTAGAGCTTTTCCTAAAAAGGACAGATTTTGATTATGTTTTTTAGTTTAGCTCTTTAGTTTGGAAGATATGAGCAATGGAAGTGTCTTATTTTTCCACAGTGGGAAATTCAATTCGGCCAATTAATGGAAATACTTGAAAGGAATATTGGACAAAGGACAGGAAGAGTATTTAATTACTAAATTATGTCTGTGGAAACATGGCAATGTTACATGTGTGACAGACAATATTGCTTAGTGCATCTTTTCTGATGAGCCCAACAATAATATATGGATGCTCATTGAAAAGACAGAGGTCGAGATTCACATACCCTTTTTTCCAATCTGAACAAATGCAGATCAGGCATGTGGATGCATTTTGTGCATGCATGAATTCACATATATAATTTGCACATAGGCATTCCCTTTCTCACAGAGACTCTGTACTGGAGGGGCATGCAATGGGTATGGAAGGAATAGATTCCAGCACATCTGTGAATCAAAAAAAGAGGCATTGAAATATGCACCTGATGCACCTTAAGTTCCCTTATGCTAGTCCTGCTCTAGCACTTGACTGTTGAGGTTGAAGGTGCAAAGCAGACAGAAGACAAAATTCCTCACTTTCTCTATTGCAGACCTGAGTGCCACCACTCATCTGTGAGATGAACAATTAATATACTTATTTACATTCTGACCCCTAACTTAACAATAATCAACATAATAAATCTCTCTTTTCATTCCAGGGAAGTCCCCAAGCTATGGAAAAAATCATAATGAAAGCTCTTCTGAAGAAATATCTCACTTGGATTCTGCTCTCCCTTCTAATTTCAAGCTGTGTTCATTATTCCCATTGCTGGCCAACATAGTAGAAAAATATCAACCTAAATGGCTATCAAACAATTTAGAAAATTATAATATTTCACCCATGTACCAGATGAGCTTTTAATTGGGCATGGGAACAGAAACCGCTTCTTCACAATCTTTGACTAATCATAGACAGGGGCTCCACAGGAGCTCATCTGCTATTAAAACTCTCTGCAGCATTTAGCATGAGCAATCATTCAATTATGGTCAAGCATTTGCCAAATGTAGGGATAAGATATCCTGCTTTGAGCTGGTTTGATTACTTCCAACATGATTGCAGTCAGGTTGTGGAACTCTGCTCCCTCAGATCTAAGAGGAATGAGACCAGTTACTCTTTGAGTCCTTTAAGCATTCTCCTTGTATCCGATCCTATTCAACATCTGTGTTTGATCATTGATACACTTGATATCATCTTGTGATCTTGATTGTGCATCTTATGCAGATGATACACATTGTTTTACTCATTTTGACAAAACTTTACATGATCTGGAGAATATTTTATAACTGTGCCTAATTGCTGTTCAATCTTGGATGAGATCCAGCAAACTGAAACTCAATGTAGACAACACTGAAATGTTGATCTGTAGTCCAGGATCACCTTAATCGATTGATTTGTGTCCTTCATTTAAGGAATATCACTTAATCAGGATTTTGGGTTTCAAATTGAATGAGGCATTATTCTTGACTCCCCAAATTAAGGTCACTGCCTCTCCTTATGCTCATTTCAGCCTATTCTCTTGAGAAAAAGCATGAGAGTAATCTCTCCTGAGTTTAGACCCATTCAGGTAGCTTCCATCAATCTGGTCTATAATTTATTATGCAAATGCCTCCTACCTGGGCTCATCGAAAAAATATCTTTCGCACAACTGATTTAAAATTCTTACTGCTATCAGAAAAGCATGTGGTCTCTTTAAATTTGATCACATCACAAAGTACAGGCTACACTCGTTCCCTATCACCTTATGGACACGTTTAAGGTACTTTGCCTATTTCATAAAGCTCTATTTGGACTAAGGGCTCCATTCATGGGTGGCAGATCCATTTTGGTCTTAGTGGCCAAGGCTTGGAACCAGTTCTCTTATTTGCAGACTGGGAACCACAACAGATTCACAAAACAGCTTGAAACAAATCCATTCATATGATTTTACACTATTTCTCCTTTCTGTTTTCAATGCTCTTAGTGCCATAATTCCTATTGCACGATGATGCCTTTTGGTGAATGCTGTTCTTTTTTAAAATCTCATATTTATAAATTTTTTCATTCATTTTGTGAATTTGAGCCGCTACCATTTTCTATAAGACATAAAAACCAATCCATATATGCACTATGCACATGCCAAGAATATTATAAGCATCAATTAATAAACAAGACTATATTTGTGTTTTTATATAAAATGAATCCATTATAATCTGGCCTGCTGTGTTCCAAACATATAAATAAGTATAATGTGGAATATAGTTAGATTTTTTGCTCAAAAGTGATGAGACATTTGTACAGTAGTAATTGATTGTTTCACAGTGGTAGATGAATTCATCATCACAGAGAGGAGGCTGGCCATGGCCATTGTAGTTAAGAGTGACACTACTTTCAAGTGTAAACATTATCATGGACACATTAATCAAATTGTTATGTCATGCTATCTTACTGCATGACTAGCTTCCCCTTATGGCTTCAATGCACTATGAATATAGTGGCAATAGAACATAATTTTATCTGTTACAGAGGGGCTAATTAGATGTTTTTCTCCAGGCTTGCATTATCCAGGCTCCCATTCTGGCACTCTCCTCCAGAAGGAGTGAATTTGTTTGCCAGGTATATTGACCACTTCTTGTTGAGGGCTTTGTAAGTGATGCAACTGGTTTTGAAGTTGATCTGGACTGAATAGGGAAACTTGTCTATTATGTGTGTGATGTGATTACATTTCTCCTATTCAAAACAAATGAGAAGGGGGGCTAGGAGCCAAGTAAAGGTCCAGTACGTAGGCTCTGAAACTGATAATGTAACAAGCAGTGGAGGTATTGCTCCTATCAGGAAGCAAAGAGGACAGAATGCTGAAAGAAACAAGGGGGAGAATCCTAAGAAATATTTCTTGGTGCCCTCACACATCCCTGGGGATGTTGTGCTTCATCATCGGGCGTGCTACTTGTAGGGCCGGTCGCTTTGGCAGAGATCTTTTTTTTTCTTGCCATTTGTTGAGAGGTGTTAGTATGAGGGTGTCCTAAATATGTGGGGTGGAGTGAATGTGTATGGATAAATGAAGCATAGTTAAAACTGTCTTAAAGACAGTTAATTAGATTTTAATGTGATGGCTCTCTTGGCAGGATGAAGAAAACCCAAAATCGTTTAGGGCTACTGTAGGGGTGTAATGTACCAAAGTAGCCTCAAGTCTGTGGGTGTGGTCAGGTTGAAATGTTTTGCACCCAATGGCCCAAAAAAAGGATCTGCAGTGCTTCTTCAGAACCTAAGAAAAAAGTGGTGTATAATCCTACCCAACACCTACACTGTTATGTGCAGTATAGGTATTCCTCCAGAAGAAAATACCTGGTACAAAAGTTAAAATTGATCGTCCAACCAAGAAAATAAATGAGAGAACCGGAAAAAACATAATAAACAGACATTTTGCATGTCTGGTTCAATGCGTTTTCAGGATCACTCTTCCAGCACACAGTACCATAGTGTCTCCAAAGACAGACATGCGCATGCAGTGGTTGGCGCTAATCAGTCACCCCAACATGAAGGAAATTAAAGACACACTAGTACTCATAATAATAAAAGAGGCAGGTGAACATATGTGGTACATACAACATAAAATCAAACTGTTTGTGTCACACAGTGTCATAAGTGAATGGTTTTCTTTAGGTGTGAGTGAAGGCTCTTACCCTTTGTATCAATCAGCTATGCCCCATAGGTCAGAAGCAGAGGTTAGCACTGAGCTGCTAAGTAACCCTGGGCGTAGCAGGCATAGTGCCTCTATGTGTATTTCCACAGAGTTTAAAAAAAACTCTGTGGAAATACGCTCCCTCCTCCCTCCCTCCCCCCTCCCAAAGTCTTTAAAAGTGGAAAAGAAGCCCCTTACCTGCGTGTGCACGCGCGTCAGACGTACAACGTAGTGTTTTATTAATTACAGAAGGACGCGAGGAGCAGGACTGAGAGCGGCCAGGCAGGGGAGGCGGCAGACAACAGGTAAGTGGCTTCTTTAAAATGTTTAAAGACTTTTGGAGGGGGGAGGGAGCAGCTAACTCCACTCCGCCACGGAGGCAGAGTTTTTGCCTACTCCGCGTTCGCCACGGAGCGTGGAGTAGGCACATCTCTGCAAACTCCACTGGTGGAGCGGAGTTACCCACCCATTGTTACTGCTAAGTGGCTTCTGCGTGTAGAGCACAAGAGACCTACCCTCCTCTGCTCGCCTGGATCGTGATTGTCCTCAGGTGTTGAGTATGCAGCTGCGGGAGGGAGGTGACAGCTCTTGTTGCTGCCCTAGCTATCGTTGCTTGAAATGCTGCTTGAAGAATGGTGAATCCTGCGAGATGTGGTGGAACCATTATCTGATGAGAGGCCAGTAATCTTCTCTTGTATAGGGGAACACCTTCTCTTTGTCGAACCTCTTATTATCCTTCTGCAGCTTGGATAGCTTCTGCTGCATAAGGTAATAGTTATGCTCGTTTGTCTGGGCATTAATCTAAGAGAGCCGTGATTAAAATGCTGAGAAGCTGATCCCGGCCTTCAAAGCATTCTCTGCAGTGTTGAGTTTGATAGTGAGTGCATCAGATAGGTGTTTTGCTGTGTTGATAATGAGAATGAGCCAGTCATGTGTGCATTTCCATGCAATTTGTGACCATTCTCGTCTGAACACTATGTCCTCAAGAAACAAACATGGTGCTGTAGTCACCAAAAGCCCATTGGGTGCTATACTAGCTCCGAGGTACTCTGTCATAATGACCCCGTGCATGTCTATCTCGACCTGTTGTTTCTTTAGGGCAGCACGTGGGGTTCTCACTCCCTACAGCCCAGGCGCATCACGCTTTTTGGCTTCCACATGCGCAAGGGCACTCATATGCACCACAAAACTTGTATGTCATCTCCCTTAATTATGAAAATTGTTTTGCAGACTGCCTGTTCAACATTCATTGCTTCCATTGGGCAAGCATGTGATTGATCGCCACACAATTTTCATGCAATCACTTTCTATTTTGTACATACTCGAATGTTCTTGTGCGGTCTTGACCGGCACATTCTAAGATGGCCACTATTGAGGGATGAGTAGTCTATTACATTCGCACACACTCCTACTAACTCCAGCACCCCTCCTCCCGCTACCTCATTGGCTACTTGACCATTGCTCGCAGCTGCATACTCCACACCTGTGGACAATCGCTCCAATTATCTATACTCTAAAAGACGGGCCGCTTCCTCTGCTCAGTCTCGATCCAGGCAAGCAGAGGAAGGTAGGTGTTGTGCACTCTCCACACAGAATCCACTTAGCAGCTGTACGCTAACCTCTGCTTTTAACCTATGGGACATAGTTGATTCACCCAAAGGGTAAAAACCTTCACTCACACCTAAAAAACAATCAGTCACTTGTGATACACTGTGTGACACCAACACAGTTTGATTTTATGTTGTATGTCCACCTGCCTGTTTTGTTATTATGTGTACTAGTGTGTCTTTCACTTCCTTCAGGTTGTGGCAACTGATTAGCGCCAACCACAGCATGCGCATGCTTACCTCTGGAGACACTATGATTCTGCTGGAAGAAAGATCCTGATGACGCATTGAATCAGACATGCAAAACTTTTGTTTATTATATGTTTTTTCCATTTCTCTAGTTTATGTTTTAGGTTGGAGGATCAATCTTAACTTTTGTACCAGGTATTTTCTTCTAGGTGCATACCTATGCTGTACATTACGTTGTAGGTGTGGGGTAGAGTTATACATCCCTTTATTCCTAGGTTCTGAAGAAGCACTGAAGATACTTTTTGGGGGCCATTGGGTGCAAAACATGTCGACCTGACCACACCCACAGACTTGAGCCTACATGGGTACATAACGCTCCTATTGTAGCCTTGACCAATTGAGGGTTTTCTTAATCCTGCCAAGAGAGCCATCACATTAAAATCTAATGTGGTATCTCTTAGACAGTTTTAACTTTCCTTCACTGCTCCATACACATTCACTCCACCCCACATATTCAGGATGCCCTGACACTAACACCTCTCATCAAACAGCAAGAAATAAAAAGATCTCCGCGAAAGCAACCCTTCATGGGGCCCGTATGACATTGCAACTCCGGCCCTACAAGTAGCACACCCAATGATGAAGCATGACTTCCACAGGGATGTGTGAGGGCACCAAGAAATAATCCTTAGGATTCTCTCCCCTTGTTTCATCCACTGTTTGCTTCCTGATAGGAACAGTACCTCCACCGCTTGTTAAATTTCTTCTAGCGCTTAATGGTCCTTGCCGTTGTGTGCAGGAAATATTTTAATGGTTCTAGGTTGGTATTGGGGAACCCAGTGAGCAAGGAATTTCCTCCATCCAGATGGGAAAGGACAAAGGCTTGAGTGTTGTTCTGAAACTGTATGCTTGGAGAAACAGCTTCACTTTCATCAACAGGGAGAGTTGGAGCCAAGCTGAGAGGTATATTATGAGGGTGAATCCCAGAGCTTTGACATGGTCAAGCTAGGGGATAAAGCCTTACAGGTTTAAGTTGGCAAGCCAGGCTTCAATCTGGACTTTGCTATTAAAGACATTTTACCATTGTGCTGATTACAAACTCGATTTTGATGTCAAAGTGTGAGCATATCTTATTATACATTAATGCTTACATAAAAGTCAAAAGAAAAAGTCAATTGAGACTTATTAATAAGAGAATATGAAGTGCCATTATCAACCTATTAAAATGTTTAAGCGTGGATGGTACAAATTCAAAAGAAGTGACAGTAGCGATACCATATCCAAACACATTTCTGCAGGTGCATCATAAATGCTTTGCCCTGGCAGGAAAAATTTGTGGCATTTGTTTTCCATTTTCTAACATGCTGTGTGAAGCCATCCCAACTGATTGAAAGAGACACATCTGTGTTATGTGTCTCAGAAACGATTGTATTGCATTGAGTCACATGTGGCCTTTTTTTACTATCTTTTTTTGAAACTATTTATTTTGCATGCTGTATTTCAGCCTGCTGATTCACAGCTCTATATAATATTACTGTCCTTGCCCTTCTGTGATCCACTGCGAAGGAATAGCACACACATTTTACAGCATGATGCCTATGCTCAGGGCTGGCCTGGCATCGGACGTTTCCCTGGGAGGCTGGGGGACAGTTTTGCAGCGTTTGGGGCCGGTTTTGTTACTGGGGTCCGGTTTTGCAGCAGTGCTGCAATATCAGCACCCAGTAACAAGAGCACCAGTGCTTCACACTTGCATACTGGGGGAGGTGGGGATGGACCGACAAAACTGCAACGACTGCTTTGGGTTCCCAGTCCAACCCTGCCTATGATCCGCATTCGCGATAGCCCATATCACAATGTTGGGAGTAATGCTGTGGTGTGCTATTCCAGCATTGTAAAATCTTTTGAGGTAGCAAGACTTTATTTTATAGACCTAATTTTGGAAGATGTGTGTATGCAGAAGATAATGCCAGGGAACACTTACCACCAGAAATTGTTCCCCAAAAATCTACTTTCCATGGTGGGTGATGCCATGTGGATACCCTCACTCAGTCCAATTAACACTTTGTGCACAATTCAGACATTGTAGGTCCAACATCATCATGGAGAGATAATCTGTCAAGCTGGGGTTAAAAATCCTTTATAGTTAGGGTTGGTCATTAGGGTGTCAATGGAATTTATGCCAACGTGGCTGCATCCACATAGGAATAAGCCAAAGCAGCTGTATCACAATAATAATGAAATATTTTGTTAAAAAATCCATTAATGTCGGTGACTGCTAGGAGACATTCTGAGAGCAAAGCTGAGCATTGCCCCCAAAGTGAGTCAACTCGGTTAGTATTCAAATGGTACCTAAACCAAAGAAGAACATGGAGCAATCTAAGTTCACACTATTTTTGCCATCACAAGCAATATAGTTTCAAATCAGTTTGCATTGAAAAAATAATCTTTTTGGATTCTTCTTTAGATTAAGATGCCTTTGTTAAATCAGGATGAGTCAATTAAGCTGATTTATAAGCAGATATCTTTTGAATATGGTTTCACGGCCACGGCTGTATCATGAACAGGCACGCTAGCTCAGAGCAGACAGCCTTTTTTTGTATTTGAAGTGCTAAACTCTATACAAATAACTCAGAATTTCTCCAAATTGAAGCACAAGTTGGAAGCAGTTGGTGGGGATTGTCTCACTTTATTTACAATTTTCCTGTCAAACGTTTCTGCTTTAACTGAGAAACTCTGTGTTGTACTTATGAACGTCAGACACCTCAGAAACAATAAAACAGGCCCTGGGTTCTGCGCTGAGCCACAGCAGCTCTCTAGTGCCTCATTGAAGCCTGTTTGCTGGTGGGGCCACCAGAACTCATTTTTGGGGACTAACACTTAGTTTTCCTCATCAGATATTTACCTAGAGCAAGACAGGGAAAGGGAAAAGAAGAAGAAAGAGTAAGTCTGCAAACTGTCACAAATGGTGAAAGAATGAGACAAGGGAGCAGAGAATGTCTGGTAGTGGATCAAAGATGCATGTGGTAGTGGATTAAAGAAGCATGATGTGGGTTCCAGACTATGCAGCCTTGATATTTGGCACGCCAACATGAAACAGCTCCAGCCGCTGGCATCTGAGCAGAGCTTTGGGTACCAGACCTTATACTTTAGCAAATTAAGCGCTCACTGCAGCTCTTCATGGCACTGCCTCAGGAGCTGTGTCACTGAAACTCAGTATTCATGCTAAAAAACGGAATAAAAAATGTGCACTAGTTTTGCTATTTTTATGAAATATAAAAACAAAACTAAACCTATGCCTGAGGAGAAAACATGAATCTCTATTATTTGGCTGAGTTTACACTTAAAGAAATTGAAAAAAGTATTTTCCACTTTAAAAACAAGAGAATTCTAACTAAGTTTGAGATGAAACCTGTTTCTTCCATGTTATGTAATGTGTAACACTCACTTCACATTTTTTAAAGAAGGACTATTAAGCTCTTCACTGCTGATGTTTGGTTATCGTCACATGTCAAGCATCTTTCCAAATGTTTGTAGAGGTCTTGTGGAAACCGATATTAGTCCTATGCCTTAACGTTCGAACCATGCGCAGTGACATACCCTAAGGCCATGTGTGGTACCTGGAGGCTGATATGGTCTGTGGAAAGACTAACATTTGTATAATACATTTTTAATTATTCAGACGCAATAAATGTGTAACATTTGTTTACTAAGTGTTCACTATCAGATTACACCACATCAAAGCTAGTGACAAAACCTATACTAAAATTTGTTTGCCCCAGTCTTTATCACACAAGCTGGAAAATGGCAGGAATAGATTTGCTCTTTTTTGTTTGCATCAGTGATGTGAATTTGGATATGGTCAAAGCGATTGTATTACACAGACCTCACCATTATTATTTTAGTTGAACACCAGTTTTCTAGGATTACATAGATCGCATTAATGCCAGTGCAATTTTGACACTTTCTTCACACCAAAATGCTTGAATAAATGACTGGTACGCCGTGTTGCTGGGCACTTTGTTTTTTGCTAACATTTACTGGGACTGCATATCCCACATCACCTTGACGCTAAGAGGAGGGGTCAGGAGCCAGCCACCTCCCACTGCCAAAGACGCTAAATAGCACCTCCAGCTCACGGCGGCACAGGATGCCGTGTTGCTGGGCACTTTGTTTTTTTGCTAACATTTACTAGGACTGCATATCCCACAACACCTTGACCCTAGGAGGAGGGGTAAGGAACCAGCCACCTCCCACTGCCAAATGAGCTATATAGCTCCACCAGGTCTATAGCGGCGCAGGGCACGCGTGGGCTGGGCCCGTCAGCCCCAGGAGACAGTGCAGGGCCACCCCCCTTGAGCTTGTTTTGTGATCACTGTGATGGGGAAGAGAAAGTCAACCAGTTTACAAGAAGCAGACCCCGATCAATAAAGAAACCCACATAAGCGCACTTCTATAATATCTTATCTTGCCTCAGAGGTGGGGGCCCTTAGAGAAGAAATACAAAATGCGGAACAAAGACTGGGTTGTGGTTCTAATAACTGTCCCAATCCCCACACTTTCTTGCCCTCAGGACGGTGTGGGTATGGAGAAGGAGGGTCGTATATCACCCTCGAGTGAGGCGTGCAGGAGTTCACCTTTTCATGAAACCCTGGGATCAGCCCCTCAGCCAGTCGGTGTCCAACAAAATGATGATCAGCCATTTGTGGATCAAAAGAAAGGGAGGATAACTTTGACATTAAGGGGACTGCTGGTTCTTTCTACCAGAGTGTCCACCAATGATAAGGGACCATTTGCTGATTCAGTAACTGCCTCTACTAGCACCTCCCTATTAGATTTGAATGGTATTGTATTACAATTGAAATCTGTTTTGGATTTAGGATTAAAGGCACTCTGTGAGGACATTGTGAAAATATTAACTAGTTCCATGGAGAGCTTGCACACTAAGTAATCAAATCTTCTGTGGTTAATCTGAAAGGATCCGCCTGTGAGCAAGGTGCGCCAATGGCCCACAATGATCCTTGTGGTTCAGTCATGCACTCAGCCTGCCCTGGGGCCCTTGGTCCCTGCTGCTATTCAACCAGTGGAATGTGAGATAGCCATTAGTGGGCTGGATAATGTTCTAATCACTCATCAAAATTCTTCATCTCATGATGTGAAAAAGTTGGGGGATTAAGGGCCAGTGCCTCATGATGCTCGATGTTAAGGAGTAATGATTTCTCAAGCCCAAAAGGCCCTTCAGGAATGTAGGAGTTCATCCCCTGCCAGTAAGAAAGCCTTCGCAGGTCATATCACATTGTTGCAGCTTTTGCCTGAGTCAACACCATTAGTTATTTTAGGGGGGAGTTACTCCATTGTATGGTGGTGTTGAGGAATCTACCCCTGAATTAATGTGTATGGCAAGGCATTTGTGTGACAACTTTATGGGGCATGGGCAGCAGTTCTCACCCCATCTAATAATTGCTAGAGGAGTGGGATGGGTGGGCAACAGGGCAAAAGATCTTGAGGAGGACTGTATAGTCCTAAACTTTAACCATCAGGGCTTTGCTAGATGATGGTTGAATCATAGGCTGAGTGATTATAGGTCTCCAACAGAGCTTAAAGTTCTTCCCCTGTGTTATTTTTATCCTCCTATTAGATCTGCCCCTCACGATAGGCTGTCAGATTTAAAAGGTGGGGAGGGGAGAAGGTAACAGTACAATCCAATTCCTCTGTTAAATAGGTTTCAACCTCTGAGTGTGCTGGATTGTACTGACTGATTGCTCCCAACCTGTTATGGGATGCACCAGGCAGGGGACTGCAGAGAGCAAACAATGGTCCATTCCCAGTTAAAGACTGTTATAAACCCAGGTGACCTTATAAAAGTAATCAGCTGGAATATAGCAGGGATCAATAATAAAAAAGATGACGAGATGTGGCTCAATTTTATTGGTGGTCTCCATATTATTGGTCTTCAGGAAACTTGGGATGTAGATAACTTGTTCTTTCTGGATGGGCTTTCTTTTGGCCGGTTATCCCTTCAAATCACAGTAGACCAAGCAGGGGAATGCTTATTATGGTTTCGTTGGATATTCTGTGTAACTCCTGCTAAGTGGCAACTGGCTCTGATTGCCTGTTGGCAGTTAGATTAGATTTTAAGAAAGCCCCCAGTCTAGGAATCATTCATTTTTATAACTCTTTTTCAAGGGTTAATATTAACGAGCACCTGTATAGTCTTAAAAAGATTTTTAAAACTTTTGATGAAGAGTTGAATTTTACATACTCTGTGCTCGTTTTAGGTGACTTTAATGTTTACTGTGCTCTTTGGGTTGTGAAATTTGTGATGACTGTGCCTGTGATCATAGACACTATTCATTTGGAACATATCACTCAAGGGGTGTTACTTAAGACTATCTTAGCTGATGGCAGCCTGTTAGGTTCCTAGTAGCGATCAGGCAGTGGAGATCATCCCATCTTTTAGTGGGAGTGGATGCAATTCAATCATAGACTATATTTTTATATCTGTTGCCATGATCTGCAGGATCAAACACTTTGAGATAAAAAAAAGAGCCAATTTAGCTACCACAATCCACTTTTTCTTAAGCTAGACTGGGATGTAGGGGTAGTAGCCAAGCCCAATAGAGGGGAAGGGGTCAGGAAAATATCTACCAGAGATCAGGTTTGTCGAATTAGGTTGGGCAAGGTTATTCCAGAATACTTTGTTGGTAATCTCCATAGCGCATGTGACTATGATTTTAGAATTTGTTTAAACACTGACAAGTGTGAGGAGGAGCTTTTGGCTGCCTTTCATAGGATTTGTGGGCAAGTTGCTAAAGATCTTCACAGGCTGACGGGTAAAATACATGCTGTGGGACAAAGATGGTTTGACTATAACTGCTCAAAGGCTCATTGGGACCTGATGAAGGCCCGTATTTATATTCCCAGAGACAGTACCAAGGTAGCACGGAGGAGGAAAGCATATAAATTGGCATTGGCACAAAGGAATAAATAAATTAAAATGGGAGCCTGAGATGACAACCTGCCGAAAAGTGTTTTGAAGAACGGAGTGAAATTCTGGGAGAGTGAATCGGCCATTCTTTAAGGGCTCCAGAAATGATATGTTTAATTGTGTTATTGCTCTGGACATCTGGGTCTCACACTTTCAGGGAATTTTTCATATTAACTTGGTAGAGAATCGGACTTCAGTCCGGAGTGAATGGCATGGGGCTTATTCCCTGAATCTGACCGAGATGGAGATCCTTAATGCTATTGTATCTATGCCCCAGGAGAAGGTGCCGAGCCCTGGCGGGGTGTCTGCGGATTTATTTAAAACAGAACCGTTAGTATGGGTGAACATTTTAACTCAAGTTGGCAATGCCACCTGTTGAAAAGGTATCCCACAGTCCTGGTCTAAGGCTATAATTGTTCCTGTGTTTAAAAAGGGCCCTAAAACTGACCCCAAATGCTACTGACCAATTTCCCTTATATATTCAACTGTTAAGGTCTCAGGGAAAGTTATTCTCTCTAGGTTAGTCGAATGGTCGGAGCAGAATAATGTTATATCTGGTCTTCAACATGGGTTCAGGCTGGGAAAAGGCACCCTGGACCAATGCCTAAACCTGCATTTGTTCATGGGTAAATATACAGTCGCAAAGAAAGGTATTTTGCACATGGCTTTAATGGACCTCACATCCGCATTTGATCAAGTCAATAGATCAAAACTGTGGAGGATGATGATTAACATAGTTAATTTTCTCTGGGATTTACATCTGGACCTTGCCGCCTATATAATGTATGATTAGGCAGGGAGGTGGTCTGGAGCCACCAAACTATCTTGTGGGGTCAGACAAGGCTGCATTTTGGCACGGTTTTTATTCACTTCATACATTAAGGCCCTGGGTTTTGAGCTGTGTACGGCTTGCAAGGACATCCCAAGGGCTGGCTCATAGTTAGTGCCCGCCCATCTTTATGCGGATGACACAGTCCTAATTTCTAGGATTGCAGTCAGATTGCAACAGTTGGTCAGTTCTTTTGTGGCTTTTATGAGTGCCCTGGATTTGAGCACCAATTATTCCAAATCACACAAAGGTTGTTGGTTCCAGGAAACACCTGAAAAAGTGCTTTGGTGGGGTTGTGGAACTGACAAGGGTACCCAGATTTTCCTACCTGGGGGTCCATTTTGATGAGACATGTTTGTGGGTACCCCAAATGAAGGCAAAAAGGAATGCTTTCTCAAGAGCTGCAGCCGCTACTTTATAATTAACTAAAAGGTGTGGGGGCTAAACCGGTACAGGCCCTTAATAAAGTATACCAGGCCAAATGTATCTCGATCACCAGCTATGGTGGCGACATCTGGGGTTATTTGGATATAAGGGACCACCAGGTTGTTATAAATATATTTCTGAGAAAGTTACTGGCTGTCCCACAGACAGTACCTGAATATATAGTGCGTTAAGAGCTGGGGATGGGGTATATAAGTGACCAGCTAGCACTCGCCCCTCTAATCTGATGGATAAGGGTATGGTGCAATCCGGCACTTGCCCTCAATTGAGTAATTATTGAAGACTGTTTGGCATTAGATTGGGCATTATAAATCCCATGGATCAAATACATTAAGGATAGTTCATGCAAAATTGGGACAACCCTGAATTATTTGAGAACCCATATGGTATCACTAAGAAGGATCTGAGTTGGTCGAGGGATCTTTCATTATGTTAAAAACTTGTCCCTTGGTGGGGCCTTATTTAATCATTATATTGTATTCTCAACATCGATATTTGTTGACCAAATTTGGATGAAACCTTCTACACTGGTCCTTACAGTCCCACAAAACAGGCACAAGGTGGAAGAGAGAGGTCCTTGTTCTTGTGATCAATTTTCGCCACAGGCCACCTTGCACTTTATCTTTTACTGTGACCATTATCGAGCGCTTTGGCATCGCTATATAATGTCTTTACTTAAGGATCAAAATTTTGTGCAAGTTAGACCAGAGTTGGTCTACTTACAAATGCTGACAAGGCTTTTAATCTGTTTTAACATTGCAAGTTTTTTGACTGGGGTTCTTAGGGTTAGAAAGAAGCTGCCTGTCTGATCTGATGTTTTTAAGTAAAGCATATTTGTTATGAAATTTCATTTTGTTTTTATGTATATACATTTTCCATTCGATTTTTAATTCCTTGTAAGATTATTCACATCTTTTTGTGATTGTGTAATGCTATATGCCAGCTTTTATGATTTTTATCAATCTAATAAAGCTCTGCATTATATTATTGTAAATACTAAGCACACTTTACAAAATCATATTAGCATCTGAAACTTTTATGGCCATGTTACATTGAATTCATTTTATTTTATTGTGCCTTAATGTATAATGTATTATGCAACCTTGCCCTTGGCTCTTACATTTCGTCCAGATGAACTTGCTGTGTTTATTATTATGTGCCATGGAGTGAAATGTCACCCAATGTATTTTGTTAAAATATGGAAGTCTCTGTATATTGTGTATTGCATTACAATGTTATTGGATTTTATTCCACTTTTTATATATGTTGTGTTATAAATGCTTTTTTAACATTTGTTTGTCGAAATAAACCTAAAAAGTATTTCGCTTGGTGCAGCATATTTTGCTTGTCATGTGGTGCACATGATGTGGCAAAATTGCACCGGCACAAATGCAACCTTTGCAATCAAGAAAACAACCATGGAACGTTCAGATCACATTACGTTACTTCACAATACATTTACTATTAACTGAAACCCACTTTTATTCCATGAAAAGCTTTTTGATGAATAATGGGAGTGTTATTTTAAGTGCCAGTCTAAACTCCAAGTATATATTAGACTTTTCCCAGACAAGGGGATTTTAATTTCGTATTTTACAAAGGCTACTTGAGAATCGAAACAAATGGAATTGCTCCACTTAGGCTTCACATTAAGTACCGTCTTCAATGGCATGTTCTGCCAGAAAGAAAACATGCATGAAATCTTTATTGAATAATGTATTCATAATTAAGTAATGGTATGTTTTATCCATTTCCTTCAAGCGGTAAGGAAAGGATGACATTTGGAAATGTCAGGTTGTTATTGGAATGCCACTTGTAGAAGGCACTTCAAAACCCAATATTGAAATTGTTTCGTTGCCTTTTGAGAGAAAGAAAGCGGGTTAAAGAGCCTCAATTTTTTCATTTTCATTCACTGAAAGTATAACTAAGCACATTGTAAATCTTCAAAGAGCAGTGGAGCGATGACTTTTCGTCAATGAGCAGGAAATCCCGTGGGTGAAAGAGCTTTCTAACCTTGTCCTATTAAGCCATGACACCAAGCTTTGAGGTGACAGCATTCTTATGGGAAACTGCAGTAAGCCTGTAATGATGGCTCACCTTCCGAGCAACAGTGTCAGCGAGGAATGCTGTCAAGGGATGCAAGTATATATAGTAAAACAAATCAAACTATTTTATCACACAGCATTTCTCAAATGTCTTCAAATGCTCAGCAAAACTGCCCAACTTGATAGTCTACAACATAGTATAGTAAAACACACCAATTGGCCTGGATGATATTTAAATTGCAAAAGCCTATTTTCACGTTATTCCTGATTTCAGGGGTATACTTATTCCACATAATTTGACCGCGCAATCTAAAACTTCAGCTTATACGTTTTTCACATAATTTTTGCCCGTACGAAATTGGTTCAGGCAAAAAAATTCTTCTGTGAATTTTGTCAATCAATCAGAATTTGTATAGCGCTGCTAATCACCTGTGAGGGTATCCAGATGCAAGGTAGCAGGGCTCAGTCAAAGAGCCAGGTTTTGAGTTTCTTCCCGAATTCCTCCAACAAGGGTGATGTCCGGAGATGAAGGGGAAGGCTGTTCCAGGACTTGGTGGCGAGTTAGGAGAATGAACGGCCTCCGCTGAGGAAGCTTTGCATGTGAGGTCGACTCTGTTAGAAATGAGGTCTCAAATGGTCAGTGGTTTGCACCCTGTCCAAACAGGGACCCTCACTCTAATCAGCGTAAATGAGTTACATACCTAAGATAACCCCTGCTCACCCACTTGGTAGCTTGGCACGAGCAGTCAGGCTTATCCCAGAGGCAATGTGTAGAGTAGTTGCATATACACACACAAACACAGTGAAATCACTACAAAAGGACTCCACATCAGTTTAGAAAAATAGCCAATATTTATCTAAAAAAACAAGACCAAAATGGCAAAAACCCACATTACACAAGTCAAGATATGAATTTTCAAAGATTAAATAAAGTTCTGCTCATAAAAATCAAGGGTTGTGCTTGATCAGGACAAAGAACCTTAGATGTGTCAAAAATCAAAGATAATGAGAGGCGCAGGGGAGGGGAGGCATCAAAAAAGTAGGTGATGCTACAAGAGAGGTGATGCGTCGGTTCATTACCGTTGCAGGGAAGGTGATGCGTCATTTGCAGACACAATGCATCGGTTCCTTACTGCGGTGCAGTGGCAATGAAGAAATGGTGCAAAGGGATGATGAGTCAAGTCAAGTCTTGCTGCATCGATTCCACAACGGTGAAACAGGTGCTGCGTCGGAGATAGGGCAATGCATCACAGACTTAGGTGATGCTGTGCTCAAGACTCATACAGCGGAAGTTCTTCGGAGGCACTGCAATGAATTGCTGGGGTATGCGTTGTAAGCCACGGTTGTGAATGTACAAACAGCGTAATTGTCATCCTGACCCAGACATGTATTCAGAGGCATACAGAGGCACAGAATTGTTAAAGTAAGGAAATGTCACATTTCTAAAAATTGTATTTTCAGACATGCAATTTAAAAACCAACTTTACAAAAAGATGTGTTTTTAAATTGTGAGTACAGACTAGAGACCTAAAATTTCAGCTTTCTATCAGCTCCCAATCGGAAGATACACTTGAAAGATGTTACAAGGCAACACCAATGCTAACCTATGGAAAAGATAGGTCTTGCTGTAGTGAAAAATGAAATTGGAATTATTTCACTACCAGGACATGTAAAACACAACAGTACATGTCCTACCTTTTAAATACACTGCACTCTGTCCATGGGGCTACCTAGGGCCTACTGTGAGATATGGCATAATCAGTGAGACACACGCAGAGACAACTTCAAGTATGTCTTTACTGAAGCACCTCAACCACCAACTTCCCGCTTCCATGGTTGTAACGTGGTGACATAAGTCACTATGCCACACATCTCCCTCCCACAACACATCCTTTTAGAGAAATACAGGATAACTCTAAATAGAAAATGAAATCTACCAAACATATGACCCTATTACCTTGTAAAACTGGATAAATGTTCTAGTATGTAACATATGAGAACCCTGTCAATACAAAGAATGTTATGCACATATTCACAACAGGAGAACTAGATGATACAATGAATACAAATGACAAGAAACTATCCATTTAAGAATACAAAACACAGCATTATAAATGAACAGTACTATAAATAAGCTTTTATTACCCTCCATAAAAAGAAAATCTTTCGTTGGTGTACAAAATCTTGTAAATAGGAGGGCTTCTTAGAGATCCTTTGACTCTTCCTTCTTAGACTCTCTGATGTGAAACATTATTTCAAACTCACTCCCTGTACCATTTACCCCACTTTCCTTGTTGGCATTACAATAACCACTGTTTTGACATCTTTCTCTTGAGAACGATGTACTACCACAACTCTACTCTTGTTAGAGATTCGGCCATCATGAGTCTTTACAGCATTTTTAGACAATTAGACTACTTCCAAATTTCTCTTGACCTTAGACTCATCCCTTTGGTGCTCTCACTCTCACGTGATCACCCACTCTAATGAACATATTTTTCACTTTTTGTTTCTGATCATACAAGTTTTTCCTTTTCTTCTGTAAATGAATCTTTGTCTCTCCACTCACCCAGGGCATTGTTCACGCAACCTTTGTTCTAGAACATCCATGCCGGACACACTTTAGTTGAGGGAGCTCTACCCTTGAATAATTTGAAAGGCGATTTCCCGGTAGGTGCATGTGGAGATACACGATACTCCGCTATCCTACTGGATAGTTCATTCTTCCAATCTAAATGATTAGCTCTGGCCAATTATATCCCTTCTTTTAAAGTTTTGATCACCCTCTCAACAGCAACATTAGTTTGGGTGCGATAGAGTGCTGACGTTTGGTGCATTATTCCACATTCATTCAAATAAGACTTTATTTGAGCAGATGAAAACTGCACTTGATTATCGGTGAGTAAATAACGTGGGAAACTTTTTGTTCTGAAAATATTGTCCAGAAACCTGATTACAGCAGTTGATGATATATCACTCACACATGAGACTTCCACCCAGCTTGAAAACAGATCCATCAACACAATCACATAAAGAGTTACAATTCAATTTTTCAATTCAAAGACTTTATTTCGATCTCTGAGAATCATAAAAGTACACCATAAAATAAGACAATTACAAACACACTATACAAATAAAACATTCCATTTTGAAGAAACAATCATTACCTATTTACAGTCACAGCAAGATTGAAAAAGTGCGTCAGTTTTTGTGCAAAGGAGCAAAGTTCACTATATTAGCAGCATGATTTTTTTCTTTAAAAAATACATAATTATTTACGATTACAAACTTCATTACGGTGTACTTGAGTAGAAAACGATTAGATATTTTTTTTTTTTTTTAAACTTCGCCCAATCCTTGGCTTTATTTTACGGTCTCAGAGATCAAAAAAATATATCACAATGTAAAATATATTAAAACACCAGTTAAAATTAACCATGTTTAAAAGACTAAGAAATTTATAAAAGAGCAAAACCATCATAAATTTTGGGCTGGGTATTATACAGCATTTCATTTTATTCCCACAATTGAAGTGTTAGCTAAAAAAGAATCACTTCATAAGCTTCGCCCGTCTTATCCATACAGCATGGAGAAATCGGGAGATGCTAAAGGCTATTATTCTACTTGTATCTACTGACAGTTGCCTCAGAATTTCTAAATAATGTCCTGGACCAATAGCTTTACATAGGGGTACAATCCATCTTTTTCTCAGTATTATATAATAAGGACAGAAAAAGAGTAAATGAACAATTGATTCTTGGGAAGATTTACACGCGGGACACAAATCATCAACCGGTATACTAGTGCACCACCTTGAACAGAAGAGTTTAGTGGGTAAGGTCTTATACCTAAACTGTAGGAACAACTTTCGGGCCAGTGGTGGCGTAATTTCCTCAATTGTTACTTCAAACCGTGGAGTGCATTTATGAGATAAAAAAACTTTTGTCAATCCTGTGGACTGTTCTACTTGATACTGGTGGAATATTTTTCCCAATACATTTTTTTCAGTTCCACCCTTGTGATGCCAATCATTGTTTCTGGACACGACCAAAAGCTTTCCATCCCTACTCTCCCCAATAAAGAACGTAAGTGAATAAACCACTTTAGAGATTCTACCTGAGGGAGTCTTAAGAGTTCCTTTAAAGCCTCACGGTAAGGCTCCAGCTCAGTTACCGTCCAGATCCTATACCAAAAGGATAACATTTTAAAATTCACTTTATGCTTTACTTGTTTTTGTGCCAAATCCAGGAAGAAAGGGACCAAGGGTGTACTAGCCGGAAGGCCAACCAATGATCTAAGAAACCGATTTTCTACTGTTGGTAGAGCAGCTAGGGAAGTAAAACCCCACAACTCCGCACCATAGAGTACCCCACCCAAGACTTTGGTGTTGTAGATCTCAAGGGCTGGAGCAATCTGCCTAGAGACTGTACTCTTATGGATTTTGCTTATATGTGCAGACTGATGGATAAGTTGTAATTTTGCTTTTTCAACCTGTAAACTCCAATTAATTGATGGGGTAAGCCGAATACCCAAAAATTCAAATTCTTCAACTTGCTCTAAGATTGTGCTACCAGCACACATCGGTCTAGTCTTCACTAATCCTCTACCCTTGTTAAAAACCATAAATTTAGTTTTTGTTTCATTTAAACTAAGCCCTCTGTCCTTACAAAACTTTAAAAAGTCGTTTAAAAGTTGCTGAAGTCCTTGTGGTGATTTCGAAATTAACAGGGTATCATCGGCAAAAAGTAATGCCGGAACCCTACGTGACCCTATTTTTGGTGCATCGCAACCATCCCGGTCTAAACACTCAACTACACCATTTATGAAGAGAGTAAAAAGAGTGGGTGCCAACACACAGCCCGGTCTTACTCCGCGTTTGACTGGGAAGGTTTCTGTTACTTGGTTGTTGGGACCCCATCTCACCTGTGCAGAATTCTCAGAGTGTAGATAAATTAAGATGTTTAAAATATTTATCGGGATGCCCAACTCACGAAGCACCCTCCAAAGTTTTTCTCGTGAAACTAAGTCGAATGCTGTACGCAAATCGACGAATGCTACATAGAGCTTACCACCCTTCACAGCCACTTCTTTCCAATAAATACAAATTAGGCGGAACACCTGGTCCAGGGTACTAATCTTAGAGCGAAAACCCGCCTGCAGATCACTCAAAATATTATCTTCCTTTATCCAATTTTGGACCCTGCCTAAAACCTGCTTACAAAATTTTTGGGGAGCGAATCAATAAGGCTTATGGGCCTATAACTCAAGGGTGAGGATCTATCCCCTTTTTAAAAATGGGAACTATTTCCGCTATCCTCCATGAAGGTGGAATAGGAGCGCCCTGCAAAATCAGATTGGACATCAAATTTATATATTGGCTCCACAACATTCTATCTTCCCTATACAAATCATTGGGTATTCTGTCTGGGCCGGGGGCACGAGAAGGAACATAGGATGAAATTGCTGTTAAAGTTTCTTCAAGGGTGAAAACCAAGTCTCCCTCGTCGTGAGCCCCAGATGGGGCCCACTCCTCCAGGCCCTCCCTAGCTATACAAGAGTCATCTCCATAAAGGGAGCCAAAATGCGCAACCCACTCCTCTGGTTGAACTGTGTATTCAAGGGTGGGGCTTTCCCCCCTAAGCCAGCAAGCAGCATTCTTCCAGAACCCTTTAGAATCTCGATCAACCAGAGCAGTGTGTAGAGAGGTCCAAAGCAAGTCCTCCCACTCCTTTTTAGCACCACCAATGGCTCTTTTGTATTCCACTCTACATATTGAGATTTCTGCCTTGATCCCTCGCTTAAGCGCACCAATAAGCGCCCCCTTTGCCTTCCTACAGTATGAATTGAACCAGGGACTCTTGGTACCATGCTTGCTACCACTACGTTGGCCCCCTTTACCACTAGAATTTTTGGATTGACTCAGTAAGCCTCTTACCTCACTAAAAACAAATCATGCAGGTGCCCTAGATTTTTAATGGCTTCGATCGGGCAGGAATCACTCAAGTCATTAATAACTTGCCTTGCCTTGATCTTTACTATTTCTAGTGTTTCCGGATGTCTCTCAACCCATGCCCATCTCAGGGCTTTCTGATCATTAGCCCTAGTGAGTAAACCTACTTCAGGATTTGTCAGAGTATTTGGTTTAAGTGGGCCCTCTATAGACAAGTTAATAGCGAGAGGATGGTGGTCACTCTCCGATCTTTTCACTACTTCCATGTCTACCAATAGGGGCCAGAGATCAGGGGTAATTAAACAGTAGTCAATTCTACTGGTTTTGCCCGGCCTATTATAGGTGTGTTCCCCGTTTGAGTCCGACTTTGACCTACCATTAATAGCTCTAAGCTCATGTTGAAGAGTTAGCGCCAACACTTGGGCAGCTCTCTTCGACCATCTTACTGTTGGGAGATCCAAAGGGGGAATAGACCATAAACGGTCCCAATCCTCCATCAGGTCATAGGGAATTGAGGTAAGAGGTTCAAAAGTGCAATTTAAGTCTCCTGCTACTATGGTTGGGATATTATCAGAATAATTCGACAAGACATCGTCTACCTTGCGGATTGTGTCTGTATCGTCATTTGGGGCACCTACTCTATTGTAGACATTAAAAATTCTAACCTTCCACCCGCTGAACAGGGTCAATTCTAGAGCCAAGATGTCCTGTGAATCCACATTTAGAAGCTTTACTTTAGCTCCTAAATTGGTTTTAACCCAGGTTGCAAGACCTCCAAAAGGTCTACCCTGTTTTTTCCTCTTTGCATCAATTGCATAAGCTGAGTAACCATCTCTATAAGGGGTAACCAAACTCCATGTTTCCTGGAAAAGGATTAAATCATAGCAATCCACGAAACTACACCAATCAGGCTACGATTGAAGTTTCTGGATCCCAGCAACATTCCACACTAGGATATGCAAACCAAAAGCAGAGATTATCCCCTCATCCTGGTCACAATCATTAACCAGAACACAATCTAGACTGACTGGATGCATATCAATAGCCAAGGGGAAAATTACCTTTGAAAATTCATTTACCGTACTTCGGTTTGTGCTACTATCATCAAGCCCATCAGCACAAGGGTCAGTATTCGGTATAGAATTTGCCAGTAACAAAGGATTTAAAAAGGGAGAAAAAGGATCCTGCCAGGAATCTGATAACATATCATTATCTGATTTCAGTCAATATTGGCTACTATTTGTCCCACTAAGGCCGAAACAAGGATCTTCCCTACACAATCTAGGCAATGTTGTTCCTTCTTTGTATGGGTATTGATATCTGATCTCAATGGATGTGTTAGAGGGGGGGAAAGTACGGGCATCAATTGACAAAAGCCCAGAAACCATGGTTTCATCGAAAAAACTAACTACAATTGTGTCTTTTTTTCCCCCCGGAATAGATAGTCTACTAACACATCTAATATCATCCCTTATGATGGAATAGCAGTGACGGGATGTCCTAAGCCAATGGATAACCTTGTTTGTTAGGGAGCTATGGTCCTCGTAACCTCTATCTAAAGGTTTTGGAACGTTTATAAGATAGATTGTACCTTGACTGCCCCTACTCTCCAACCCTCTATACACTCCATCCCTTACCACCCCCAAAGCCATATGGGGCTTCATGGGATGGCCTGCGTGTACAACCCTCGTCCAAAATCACCTCCCCTCTATCCAGGTATTTTTGTCCCTGACCCCCACTGGCAACTCCCTGAGGGGGACAATTTAATACTCTCTGGTTCCAACACTTTGTGGGGGATAACTCTTCAGGTAATAGAGGTTGGGGGAAGGAATCTGGCACTAGAGCTCTAGTGTACTTCTCTTTCTGCCCATGGTATAATTGCTTCATGCAACTATCATTATCTACAGACGGTATTGCTAATATACTATTAAGAGGTGAAAAACTTGCTTCTCTCCCAGTACCATTAATAGCTCCCTGGGAGAGACTCCGAACCTCCCCTCTGAGAGCAACCACTTCCTCGCTTAGGGATTCAAGCAAGGACCTAATCACAGCCAATTCGTTAAAAGGGGCACCTCTATCTTTGTTAACGTTTGGCTCAGATGCTTCGAGGTCATCAACCTCTAATACATCAAATCTGTTATGACAATCTACCTGAACAACATAGGGTATAGGGGAAGGCCCACTAGGTACATCCCGAGCCTTGTCTATTGGCAGGTCTAACTCCTTCCCCATCTCCTTAGACAAACCCTTTTTTTTATTACCTTTCAATTTGGGATGGAACATACGTGGGATTTTCTTGCCCGGGATAGACTTGTATTTCATGATTTGTGCAGAAGGGGGCGGGGGTGAGCCCATTGCCCCAGCCCCAAACTCAGCAGCCAGCTCGCCAGGCAGCTCGCCAGGCAGGTCTTCAACCACAATAGAGGTATTTATTTGAGAGTCTGCTATCTCCTGGCACTCTGATAAAATTAATTCAATACGATCCATGGTCTCATGACAGACTGTGCCAGGGGATTTTCTCTTTTTTGCATTTGTGGGGCCACTAACCCGCTCCTGACCTTTCCTTTTGCCCATCCTTCACAAATACCCAGGTAAATATTTTACTAAACAGCAGACAAATAATCAATTTACAGTTTGGCTAAAAAGAAGTATTTAAAAGTATATGTTAAAAACACAGATTTAGAACTCACAAAACTAGCCCTGCACATTTAGAACCTCAAAATAATCAATGATCATGGCCAATGAAAACAGCTCGAGGGGAAGAACCCCACCAAATATGTTTCTTTAGACAGCACAGTACCTCGGGTTCACAGGTAGATTAGAAGATCAGAGCCATAGTCTACACTGCACAGTATCAAAGGGAAAATGTCAGGGGGGTGGCCCTGCCCTGCCTCTTCCTGGCAATGACGGGCAAGGACGGGCCCGCCCTTGGCCCGGGCTTCGCCCGGGCTAGCCCGCGCGCGTCCCGCGCCGCGATGATAGCTCGCGCTTTTTAGCGCGTTTGGTCAGCGACACTCCTCCCCTCCAGGGAAGGATTCTGGAACAGATAGTCCCCAGCAGCAGCAAGTGGCCGAAAACAGAAGGCTCTGGCGTAAAGAGTTACATGTTCACCCCGAATTGGTCCCAAAATATCAGTGGTTACTTCCTCCAATGGACGAGAAGGTAAACTCCTACAAACCATAGGTACATTATTTGGTCTTAAACCCTTGTTTGACACCACACATTCCACACTCTCCCTAACCATGTGTTCCACATTGTGATCCAATGCAGGCCACCAGAAATCTCTGCATACCAGGTTCTTCGTCTTCACAATACCCAAATGACCTTCATGTGCCAAAAGTAGAAGTCTTTGCCTCAAACTTTGTGGTGGAATTAACTGCCTGACTCTCATAAGAAAACCTTGGTCCACAGATAATTCATGCCCAATCATCCACCAACATCTTCCACACTTCTTAAATTTCTTGTCATCAGGTACACCTCTTAAAACCAACACCATTATCTTCACTTCAGAATCCTCATCCAGTTCCAACAACCATTTCTCCTCACTGATGCTTCCTTGAGTGACCTCACATACACGGACAAGTTCTTCAAAGTTTTCCTCCGTTTTCATCTTACCCGATTTTTCTGCATTTACCATCCTAGATAAACAGTCAGCTGAAAAATTGTTTGCACCTGGTCTATATTGTAAAAAGAAATTACACTCTTGCGAACTCACAACCTACCTGCAAATTTGTGATGAGAAACAGTCAAGCCCTTTTTTAGAGTAAATTTCCACTAGAGGCTTATGATCAGTTTCCATCATAAATCTCAGAACGGCTTGAATCTATTTATTGCCCAAAACACAGCTAATGACTATCTCTCAATATATGAATAATTATATTCTGCATCTTTCAGTGTGCTTGACACACATGCAACCAATTTATTTTGCCCATTCTTCACTTGAACCAGTAAAGCCCCAAATCCCTTCGCACTCGCATCAAAAAATTACTCTCGTATCACTTTCTGGATTAAATGATTGTAATGAAGGAATTTGACTTGGATCTTTTTCACTTTCTCAAATTCCTCCATGCAATCCTGACTCCATTGAAATTCAACCTTCTTTCTGAGAAGACTTCACACATGAACTTTTTTGCTTGCAAATTCCTGCACAAATTTACTATAATATTCTATCATGGTCAGAAAGGATGCTAACTCCTCTTTATTGGAAGGTTCTTTTAGTGTCATGATAGTGTTTACTAACTCTTGTTTAGGATGAACACCTTCTCCCGACAGATTGTAACCTAGATAATTAACTTCAGATACTCCAAGCCTACACTTTTCTGACTTCAATGTAAGCCCTGCTGCTTGTAGTCTTCCAAGAACCTCACGTACCCTCTCGATGCTCTTCAGTAGATGACTCAAAAACTATGACATCATCTTGGTGACATTTGACCCCAGGTATGCCATTGAGAATCTTTTTGCATGGCTCTCTAGAAAACAGCTGCCACTGAAAGGAGTCCAAATGGCATTCTTTGAAATGTGATCACACCCATTGGGGTCACAAACGCTGCTAGTTCCTATGATGACTCTTTCAATTCTGCCTGATGGTAAGCAGATACCAAATCCAAAGTAGCAAATACTTTTGTGTCAGCAAAAGTAGAGATCATTTCATCTACGTTGGGTAGAGGAAACCGTTCTACTACTATTTCCTTGTGCAGGGCTTTTAGATCAACACAAAGGCGAATGTCACCATTACCTTTGCATGCAACCAAAATGGGAGACAAACAATCGGTGACTGCAACTGACTCAATTACACCAGAATCACAAAGCTTTTCCAATTCTGCAGTCACTGCATATTGAATGCTTAATGGAATAAGTCACACTTTAGCTACAACCAGAATGGCTGACTCCTTCAGCCTGATTTTACACTTATAACCATGCAATTTACCAAATCTGTTTTCAAACACCTTACTGAACTCACTCGCAACTTCCTTATTAATATGTGACATTTCTTAAATCTGAACCTGCGGAATCTTATTGGGATTCAAACTAACTACTAAATTACCTTGGCGTACCCAACCCAAAAAGTTCATCTCCTTCATGTGAAACAAACATCCCTTTTATGGATTTGCTCCCCATTTCAGTGTTGGCTTCAAAATATCCCAACATTTAATCTCAGAACCACCATACCCCCCTGGCTCCACATCCATTTTACCTAGTTTTTTACCATTGGGAAGTTTCTTTCAAAGTATCTTTAGAAATATTAGTAACTTGTAAGTACAAAGTAAATTTCATTGACATTCTTGCACCATCCATCACTACAATTCTTGTTGGATGCACGATATTTGAACTTTTCACCTCTAATACTACTTCTTGACACACATCAAACAAGTTGGGTTTAGCAAATTTCTAAAATGTGTTCCTGCAACATTTGCTAAAATGACCCTTGACACCACAAGTATTAGATGTTTGAAATAATGCCAGAAATGACCTATCATTTGCTCTGTGGCCTTACAACCCACATCTAAAACATATTCCTTTAAACCCTGTTACATTTTTCTTTTGACTACTTCCTGTCTTAACTACACATACATCAGCATCTATATCCTTTGAGTTTTTAAAACTTCCTCAGAACAACTCAATTTTTCTCTTAGTCCAATTCAACACACTTTAACATGTGTTCCACCCTTTTTGTCTACCATCAGTACTTCCTCTAAAGGTGGTTAATCCTTTAACCAAAGTTCTTCATGAATTTTATCACTATTACACTTAAGTAAAAATTGGTCTAGAATCCTCTCTTCCAACGCATTACCAAATGTACGTCGCTGCCAGCTTCCTGAGAATGGTCACAAATTCTTCCACAGATTCCTTTTTCCAATGACTCCTCAGATCGAAAGGATATCTTTTGTATATTGTACTGACTCTGGGCAAATAATGTGCATCTAGTTTAGCTAAAACTATTACAGACTCATTTAAATCTCTTGCTTCATTAGGTGGCAAATCAAGCACATTTTCTAAAACTTTCTGTCCCTCTGCTCCAAGAAAATGAAGCAGAAGAGCTGGTCTTCTTTCTGCACTCAAATTAGTGCCACAAACTCTATAAAAGTTCATAAAAGTGTTTTCCACTTACTTCATTTTAATGTTAGTTCACTGGGAGACTGTAAAAAGAACGGTGGAGCATTAACATTCTGCAATTTCTACTTTACTTCTACTTACTTCTTCTATTGAGCCAAAAATAGTTCAACACTCTTGCCTAACTCACTAATGATGAAGTGTTGTTTGTAACAGAATAAATATTGTATTATCAATTAGCCACACATTTAATTCTACAATACTTCCAAAGATATTGCTTTTTTCCTTAGTTTTCTTTTTATGTGGGGAATATTCCAAATGTTATGGTCAAACCAGCACTTCTTAACTCAACAAGCATACCAATCACTGCTACACAAGTCCAGATCAACACTTGCTGAGTAAATTATGAAGAAAAACATGCCAATCGCTACTATAACCTCACAGTTTGACACACATGATTTGAAAGTGTGCCAATCACTGTTTTAACCTCACAGATCAAGACGACCATATCTGCACTGAAATTGTGCCAATTGCTGTTGAAGAGAGACAAAATGTTCCAACACAAAGCAGTAGATGGCGCTGTGGTATTCTGATGTGCGCATAGCAGCACCTGACTTCAAGATGCCAGCAATGTAGTTATACCTTTCATTTCCAATAATTTTCCTACTTGAATCCACAAACTATCCTACTAAAACTGAGAACGCTCCTTATAATTTATTCATCCCCATTGATAGGAAAATCTATAGATGGCCACCAAAATTACCTATTAGTCAATGTCACCAAATTGGAGAGTTAACTAGAATGTCCACCGAGGATTCCCTAGACTTGTACTGATGCCGTCTAGCTTCTTTGTAACCCCTCCCATAGGTAACTACAACCTCCGTAGAGGTGGGTGCCTTTCCCAGGCAGCACCGCCCCTTGCCTCTTTCTGTACACAGCGCGATGTGAGACAGCGAAAGAAACAGCCCTGTCTCACTCTCGGCACATCGCTTAGGGCAACGATATGGAAGAGACAGCCCTGTCTCCCTCTGGGCACGACACTTCAGGACATTTATGCAATGAAAGTGCATGAAAGAAAGAGGTAAGAGGAGCATGTTGAAGAATCACTGCGTAATTTAAACTATAATTCTGCCCCACCAACCTTCCTCACTTTTGTCCGTACTTTGTCGTGAACAACTCCAAAAAAAAGGAAAATGTACAAACCGCAGTTCTGAAGTAACACTCCTGTGTCACAGCTCAACAGCATGGTCCCTTGAAGAGCTTCATTATTTTCACAGGGATAACACCACAGTTCTGCCCTACAATTTTTTCACCAAGCTCCGTGCACCACGCCTGTCCACGTTGAGGTGCTGTCACAGAATCCCATCCTTGTTCGCCAATGTGAGATATGGTGTATTCAGAGAGACATACACAGGGGCAACTTCAAGTATTGCTTTATAGAAGCACCTCAGTCACCAACTGCCCGCTTCCAACCGTCCATCCCCAACATTCCAAATTCCCCTCATCATAACATTGCATGGTTGTAGCATGGGGACATAAGTCACTATGCCACACCTACCAAGGGAAGGTTTGGGCCTCGTAAGTGGTTACACTTGCCAGGTCGACATTGCAGTTTAAACCTGCACACACAGACACTGTAGTGGCAGGTATGAGACATGTTTGCAGGGCTACTCATGTGGGTGGCACAATCAGTGCTGCAGGCCCACTAGTAGCATTTGATTTACAGGCCCTGGACACACATAGTGCACTGTACTAGGGGCTTACTGGTAAATAAATTAGGCCAATCATGGAGAAAACAATTACCAGTACATTTTGTATAGGGAGCACTTGCAGTTTATCACTGGTCAGCAGTGGTAAAGTGCCGAAAGTCTTAACACCAGTAAAAACTAAATGCAGCACACAGTCAAAAAAAGGAGATCAGAGGCAAAAAGACAGAGGGAACCCCACCAAAAGATGCCAGGTCTAACAGACACTCAATGTACACACAAACTGGTGAAATGCCCTTTGTGTAATGCATGAAAATGTGTGAGTTATATTTATTTCCCAAGGGAAAAGTATTCACAATTGTGCCCATTTTTAGGTATTAATGACTTATTCTGTGTTTTTTTAATAGAAATGATAAAGGCCGTTATGTGCTGACATTTCTCCATAAACACAGAATGGAAAAAAACTCTAGAGACTTGAGCAAGCAGAACACTACATGTGAAGTGTAGATTCTTCCAAAATTAAATTTGCTTTCATAAAGTGTAGTTGTCGTGTGTGGACATACATGCATGTGTGTATATGTGAATGTGAATGCAATTTATAAAGCGCGACTCATGCCCGAGGGCATCTTGGCGCTATTGGATGAGGGAAAAGGTGCAGAAGTAATTTGAGAGCATAGTTTCCTTGCAAGAGATCGACTACCCCTTAGTCTTGTGAGAAAAGCCAGGTCTTTAGAGACTTTCTGAAGATAAGTAAGGAGGGGGCAGTTTTTAGTGTTAATGGTAAGCTGTTCCAGAGCACAGCAGGAGCCCTAAAGAAGCTCCTTCCACCCCATGTAGTCCTCCTATAACGGGGGACAATCAGATTCTTGGCGGAGCCTGAACGGAGATTCCTTCCTGGAGTATACCATGTGAGCTTATCCTTGGAGCAATCTGGTCCCTATCCATACAATGATTTGTAGGCCAGATAGAGAGCTTTGAACTTACACCGTTTTCTGACTGGAAGTCAGTGAAGTTTCCTGATGGCTTCCTTGGACGATTTGTATTTTGGTATTTTGAAAAGAAAGCGTGCATCTGCATTTTGCAGAGTCTGGAGCCTCTTCATGGGACCTACTGCAAGATTAAGATATAGACTGTTGCAGTAGTCAATCCTCAAGATATTTTTAAACCCATGCTGTGTGTCCTCCAGAAGGGCATTTTCCTCAATGTGTTCCGAGAGTTGTTCATTCATCACTTTTTCAACCAGCTTGGCACCGAAGGGAAGTCTAGATAAAGGGTGATGTATAAGTGTATGTTTGGTTGTCTGTGTGACAGAAACGTGTTTGTGGCCATGTACATTTTTGTGCGTTTATTATCCCCGTTTGTTTAGCATTGGGCAACCTAGTGTGCTTTTTAGTCTTTCTAAAGTGAAATCACTTTATATTCCGTGAGTACCACAGTTCAAAAAAATTTATTTTTACTAAATTGACCTAAAAAGATTAAAGCTTGTTTTTCCCTTTGAGCATGTGAAATCCCTCTTTAGAGTAACTATCATTCATAAAAAATTCATAAAAGGTGACAGGACAAAATGGAATGTTTTAGCGCCATTAATTTACAATGACTTTCCATGCCATTATTCTAGATCAATTGCTGAGTAATGATCATTTGTCTTTCCCTCTGTTTTTAGAGATAATCACTTGTATCATTCAAGGATGACAATTTCCTCACTTAATTTAGAAACAACAAAGGCATATTTGTTCCCCTCATGCATCCATGAAGAAATACTGAATGAAGACAAGTGGCACTGTCCAGCTTTTTGTTTGAATTATAGGTATAAACATCAATTAATATATTTTTGTTACATACAACCATAAAAGCAATGCATAAGTTCAATTGAACCACAATTCAATATAAAAACAAAAGAAAAATACATCTCGATTTTCTCAAATCTATCTTAATTTGACAGCTGTACTTAAAAATGAGACAATGAAAAATCAAAGAAAAGGACAGCAGCTACAGAAATAGAAATGGGACTCTATAGTTAAATTGCCTGTGGTGCAGCAGTGAATTTAAACACTTCCTATGTGCAGAACGATATAGTCCACAAAGAACAAAGTGCATTATATTTTGAATTGATGTATTATCACAACAACATGTTCTTCAGTTTTTTTTGGTTGTATATTTTTATTGAGAAGTACATGTCAGTATATTAACAATAAATAAAAAAGAGAATTAAACAATAAATCAAATTATGACCACACAATAAATTACTATGAAATGTTAACTTCTCATATTTCTAAACACAAAAATCATAATACAGATATCGAAGTATACAAAATCTGCGATACTCATAAAACCTGGAAAGGAAGAAATAGGAAAGGTGGACAAGGGAGGAGATGATGTAGATAGTATACAATATGTATTAAACCATATATTATAGAAAGAAGATAGTAGAGATAATCTCATAAAAAATCCACAAATATAACATTTCAAGTGGAGATATTCCTACTAACTCAACAATTTCCAATAGGTGAACAGTAAGTCCTAATTAAAAAAACAGTGTCAATGGCTAAAACATCAACAGTCCTAATGATAACAACAGCATGAATATAAATAAAAATGATAATGAATTAATAAGGAGATGTAAAAGGAAGGAACTCCCTTATTCTATTTCCTAATTAGAAAGAAAAATCTTAAATAATACCAGAAATAGAATATGGATTGGCTAGAAAGGGTTTCCAAATTTGGATAAAAATTCTAACATTGTCCTGCAATCTGTAAATGAGTTTTTCATACGATGCCATGTTATACATTTCAATAAGCCATTCATCATGTGTAGGACATTGTGGTATTCTCCAATGTCTTAATATACAAATCTTTGCTACAGTGAGTGCAATAGCTATCAACCGTCTCGTATGGTTTGTTAGATTTGGGAGATCAGTAACATCATAGAACTAATTTTTCTGTTAAGGAAATGGACACAAGTATAGCTTTGTGTAGAGAGCAAGTTATGGAAGACCAGTATTCCTTCCAAATTGGAGTTCTCCTGTCTTAACTTCTACACAATCCATTAGAGAAATATTATAAATGGAGATCAATAATTATTTTGTACTCATTGTTGCACAACTTGCATTCATACACATTGGAGTCGTGGGCTAGATAAAGCTCTGAACCAATAACAAACTTAAGACCCACAAATATCCTGAGACTTTTTTTCAACTCTGCATTCTCTCTAATCAAACATCTCCACCAACAAAAAAAATCTTTTAGTCTAATAACTGTCTTGCTTGGTCTAAGTCAGGGGAAAATCATAAATCTCAGGGCCCAGTACATTGCTACTATTTTCAATCTATCTGAGCCAAATTTGCGATTTTGCTTATTGTCCACGCAATCCTTTATCAACATCGAAACCAAAAAAAGAACTGGTCCGGCTGCTTCAAACTTATCCTCCCGATAGTCTAGACCCGATTCCTCCTGGTAGAAAAATGTAATGGACAATGGGGGTGCATCTAAATGGTGCCTGCAAAATTTATTCTATTCAACTTTAATGCTAGTAACATCAGTGGTTTTCCAAATGTTCGCTCCATAGGTGATCGCTGAAGGATACGTATGAGTATATATGGATTTCATAACTTCTAACTGCTGAATCCCAATTTGAAAAGCAAAATTAAAAAGGGTCACCATTGATTACACACATCTGAGCTTTATAGAGAGAAAAATTATGCCATCTACCACCATTTCAAAATCGAAACCTAGAAAATCTTAACTTGTTTTATAGCATTTCCTTAGATAAAAAAATGTTCTGAACTTAATAAACATAAGGTCCATTGTTAAAATAAAAAATTCTCGATAGATTCCATTCATACTTACGATAAAACTATCCATCAATCAGATTTCTTTTGAACCCTTAAGCAGTTCTACACATTAAAACTGCATTGTCCGCACAAGGCAGATCAGGAATACATTACTAACCCATCCGGGGAGTGTCCTGCCTATTTCTTCCTAGAAATTCACCAAGGTGCTTAGAATATAAGGAAACAAAAAGTAGAGCCAGGGATGACCCTATCAAACACATAAAGGTAGTACTTTAGTTTAAAAGGCAAGCACTTCAACAAAACCAGTGCTAGACTGCTCTATCTCCATTCTTTCAAAGTGTATTCTGGTTAACTTGGTCATCTCCCAAGATGATATTTATAAAAGCTAAAAAATAAAATGGACTTTTGGAGGCAGTAGCATATTTATATGGCAAAAAGTGCAGGTTACGGCCCTCTTCGACAGTGTCCATAGCCAGTCCTAAAGCTGTACTGTATCTATGTCAAACATCTCTTGGAGGATGCCCATTTCTGAACTCTCTGCATAAATATCGAACAATATCAGTTGAGTATAATAAAGAAATTGGCCGATATTGTTTAGGGTCCCCCTCTATTGTCTTTCTTAAAGATTGAAGTGATAATCGAATTGAACCAGTTTAGAGGAAGGTGAGATGTGCTAGCAACATTCAACACATTAGTTAGCAAGGTAGCCCAGAGGTCAATATCATTTGTATATATCTCCATCAGGATCCCAAGAATTGCATGGAAAGCTTTCCTTTATGGCTTTAATCACCTCAGAAACAGAAAACTAAAGAATAGCGTAAGAAGTCTTGTCTTTTGGAAGTTCTTCATCTTTACCTGCATCTTATACTGTGTTAAAATGAGTAACCCATATGTCTTCTGGTATTTGATATCTAGCTTTGATGATACACAATTCTGAAACACTTAATAGTTAATTATCATCCTAAAACTCAGGGGATCATGAGTATCTGTAGCTGCATTCAAGCCATTCCAAGCTTCATTTCTGATTGTTGGCTTTTGATTTTTCTGGTATTACATAATTTCACTTTCAAGACAATAATATTCCACAAAATAAAATTGTTTCCAGAAAACTTAGAGACATGACCTCAGGTTTTGGTAAAAACATTTATTTCCACTAGGTGTGGCTTGATTAAGAGGAGAATAAATGCTTTTCACAGCTATTCAATTTATAAAAATAGGCTGAGCACTATTTTGACATGTATCAAGAAAGTATTTACTTATTAGTGTAATGGTGTCATCTCACACATTTAATTCAATGTTTATTATGTAATAAAAATGGTGTTTTAGTTGGGAAGGATGCGATTCCTTCCCAACTAAAAAGTCTAAAATTCAGGCAGGTCCAACTCACAAATTCAGTAAATAATCCTGGACTCCACTCCTGGCAGTTATAGCAAAAAGCATCTAGGTTTGACTTAAGGAAAAGTGTGTAAAGTATTTAGCAGCATAACAATAAATATCCCACAACCAACTTCTAAAATAGAGGAAAATGTATATGAAAAAATGACCCTAAACCAACTTAAATCCAATAAGAGGTACCAGGAAGATTTAGGGGAAAGACCACCAAGAAAATGTAAAGCTCCAATCAAAAATCACTGATTATGGTTGACTGGAACCTAAGTGGGATTTAAGACTGAACAGGATGACGTCTGGGTATCTGCCCTCCGCTCCACTGCACCAAAGATTTTACCTTCTGACTGATTCAAAATCCTTAAGCGGAGCATGGCTGTGTCCTCTCAAAGTTGGATGGGCAACAGCATTTACAACGGAAGCGTTACAACGCATGCCATTACAACGCATGTCGTTACAAAGTGAAAGGCTTGTTGCAGGGCGTAGAAGGTGTTGGAGTTAACTCCAACACCTTCCCTACTGTTGCACACACTGGAGTTGGAATAGTAAATTATACTATTCCAACTTCCAGCGCACCCCTGACAGCAAGTCAGGGTAAAGGTATGCGTTGTAACGGCATGCGCTGTAATGGCATGCGTTGTAACGTCATACAACCAGTTGGATAGCCGTTGATCTAGGTCTTGCTGATGCTGTTCATTTTGGTGACTAATGCTAAGCAACTTACTGGAGGTTAAGGCAAAGTAAATATTTATCAAGATTACTTTACCAGCGAATTTGATTTTTAAAGAACATTACAAATAGTGGCTAAATCTTCATATTAGTAGCTTACCCAAACCAAAGACAGCAGTATTATTATTGAATGTGAACTTTAGTTTCCCCCTGGGAGAAGCTATAGCCCTGTACAATGAAAATAACTTATTGGGGCTAGTCACCATAGAAACACACCAACACTAAATTCTTCTATGTACCACTTTTAAACACACAGCACCTTTAGTAAGCTACTAAGCCTACCTAGGGGTGACATATTTAATATTTAAAAGTAGTGTTCTTTCATGTCTAACAGGGTTATTTTGACAGACTTGCCTGCAGGTTTAAAAGCTGCAGCAGTCAGGCTACACCAATAGGCATAAAGTCATGTTTCCTTTCTCAACTCAGTGGATGGACACTTAAAAGACCCATGCCATTGGTGACTTTTACTGCACCATATACTGTAGCCTTACATTTGAGTTAAATATGCCAATTGGAGGTCAGCCAATTTTACCATCTTCTAGGAGTCAGACCACATACACTGGGGACTGGATAACAGTGTCCCATTAAGCAAAGTTTAAAAAACCCAAAAAACAGCAATACAGTTCTGCAAAATTATGGGGGCGCTCACGTAAAAGAGGGATTTCTCATTCTGCATTAAATATCTGCATTAGAATTCCGCCCAGGAGGGCAGTGGGGGCTAACTTGTGTCAATGTCTTGAATAGCTAGACAAGTAGTATTATAACACTTTACTTAATAGTAAATGGCTGTTTGTCACTGGTAGTTTTAGGAATGTGCTGCTGTAAATATTGCAGCATACAAAAATGTTATAGGTAGAATGCTTGGAATAATCTCAGCCACTGGTAATTACTTGGGCTACATCCCAGTCTATCATTATTTTGCACATCATGCAACTTCAGTTTGGATCCACCCGCATGCCAATGCCTTTTCCAAAAGGAACCGTTCAGCCTGAACTGCCAAACTGGAAATATTGCAGCATTTGTTTACATCTTTTACATCAATAGCAAGAACAACAGAACATAACACAAAAAAGAGGCAGAAAACTACAGAGAAACAAAAAGCGACACAACAACAATGCAGTATAACACATTAATAACCATGCAATAATGCAGCACTAAAACACAATAGCACAAAATACAACACAAAACCACCACAGTAAAACTCAACACAACAAGTGTGTGCAAATTCTCTTCTTGCACATCGCCACCTCTGCAAATCTGCTTTCATAATGCAGCAGTAAAAGGCATTTGCACCAAGCATTGCCTTATGTACCGCCAAGAACATATAATAGTGCCAATGAAAAATATTTTATGAAGCAACTCAAGGAGTTCTCTATTCACATAAACAGGTCCGTTTCGGAGAATGCAGCATTACCTGTCAGTAGCATCCCTTCTGAGACAAACTTTTTAAAGAATTTGACACAGTCCAGTACCTTTGCAAATTCTTACAGATATGTGCAGGTCAACCATGTGACATAAACAGAGCTGTCTATTCAGAAGACTGAATGCTTCCAACATGGCTACCATTATGCTGTCGCTCATCTCAAGCACATTGATTCAGTATTCTTTACAGAATTCAAGGTTTCATGGCTCATTTGCTGCAACATGTGGGATTAAGATTTATTTTACAGCTTTAAATGTGTCATAAATGTAGGGTCGTTTAATCATTGCACCTCTATAACATTCGAATCATACAGATTAATGAGGTATTGCACTACTTGTAGTGTGCTTTTATAATATTGCCAATGCAGAAATATCACATGACTGCACAGGGAAACTATGTCTGCTTACTGCTATATTTCTGCTGCTGTTAATTTCTGAAATAAATTAGCAAAACTTACAGAAGAGTTTATGTGAAAGAATAGATAAACAAAATAAATCGGACAAATTCTGTGGCCTACTTATTATTTACGAATATATTGTTCCACTGGGTGTGTATTTCCCATTATTAAATCTAATGCGGCATATTATTTAACAAAATATTTAAGATGAAAGATTGCTATATCACTGACATATTTTGTGTACATCCATCACACACAAATACACACACACGAGTATTTCTCCTCCAGCTTTTCTTATGCCTTTTCTCCCTCACGATTTGTTAAAAGCCTTTTACTGTTCCTCTTCGTGGTATTGGTGTGCCAACAGGAACAGTGTGAGGTTTTTCACTGTTTAAGGCAAATGTCATTTTGCAGGCTTGAGCTTAACACACGTTGACAAAAAGGACAATTTTACAGCCCTTTGGTGTAATTTGGTGGCAGAACAAGGTGGCGCACCATCCAGGAGTTACCTAGCTTTCTGGAAGTTAGCGTGATGGACTATAAAAAGGGCCTGGGCACCTTTCTTGTATAATGCATACATTTATAATAAGAGGTGTTAAGTGTGCCTTATATAGTGTATGTACATCATCTTTCGGGAAGAAAAGTGTTCGGAATCTGGTGCTCAATTTCCTTGACATTCACATCACAGCCCGACACCGTGTTCAGCTAATTTGGGTGGCATTAATGTATATTTGATCCTTTTCAGGGCTGGTGTAGATTTAAAGTGCAGCATAGTTGTAAAGCTCAGAGTATTTTAAAACTATGAAATTTACAATAACTATTACTTAATTTGTGTCCCTGTAATTTTGTAAAGGTTAATTTGTACCCATGATTTAATGTTCCGGCAGACGTAATTGTCAACAGAACCACATGAAAAGTTTGCTTTTACAATAATTTGCATTTTCAATGTGAGACCCTGACTTGTGTTTTTTACTCAACAAAAATCTGACTTCAGAAGACTCAGCACGTGGCAATGTTTTTAAATATATTCATCATATAACAAAGTAACTTTTACTGGCCACTTCACCTTCCCCTGAGAGTTCTCTTTTCTGCACCATATGCCACTCTTCCTGAGACAGCTTTCTACATTTTTCATAACCCATAAAGCTTGTGAAGGACTTTATAAGATGAATCAATTTTCACAGACATTGAAGTACCTGGAGAGAAAAATGTCCTAATGGAATACAGGCATGTTTGGTAAATGATTAAAGCTTGTATTAAACAAAATAGATTTATGGAGTTATGTGACACACTGTGCAGTTATTGCTTCTGGCATCTCAGGCTTAATTCATTATTCAGAAGCTGTGAATCTTGATGATTCAGTACACATAATGCAACGGTTCATTTAAAATACATTTTTAATGAAATGGCAACAAACATGTAAACCTTAAACACAAAGACCACACAACTCATGACAAAGTAATGATAGTGAGAAAATATTTATAGGGAATTCTTTCGGCAATTTTCAGTTGTTTTCTCCTCAAACGTGGTGCTATAGTCCTCCCAGAATACCCCTAATTGACAGTGACATACTGGCCTGTGAGGGCCTCAGACTGACAATGGAAAATATCAACATGTAGCTCATTGTAAAGACTCCTTGTTTATTGCATCCACATCAGGGTTTTGCAGAACAGGTTATTGTTTACTGAAATACAAGGGAAATAACACAGTTCAGAAAGTTGCACTGAACATGAAAACTCTGCTGCAGTACCCATGTCTCATAGTTTATGTTTTAAAACATTTGTTTGCAGCACCCAAAACAATCAAAACAAACGTTTCAAGGAAGTGGTCTATAGACAGGTAGGCATCACAGTATGTTTAATGTGACCACCACAATCGATATCTCCATCCCTCCCTAATGGTCTGGTATCTGCTTCCTCCCATGATATAAGTCACGCTTATTTTTCCATATATGCAAAATACACAAAAATGCTGCCTTCCATGTCAAAAAAGGATGCTTAATGAGGCTTCTAGTCTGGAGAGAAGAGCAATCCCTTAAGTCATCTGCTGCCCTGCATCTCTTGTGATATTCTTCTATATGACCGCCATAGCATTGCTCCTTGTCTGAAAGTCAGTTGACCCAAATATGGTTCTGACCAATCCGAAAAAAAAAATCATAGTAATGCATTTATGGGAGAGCAAAACTGACGTTACAAATATACGCAATCATTTTTCTCTTTGTGGAAGCTGAGGCCTGCCCTAGCAGACTGACCACTGGAGAAACCCAATTCTTTCAATCATTAACCAAACTTAGTTACCCACATGCTTTGCTACTTTTTTGTGTGGAGTGGACCTTCTTACACCAAGTGGAAAAGACCTGAAATATCTACATTTGCAGTTATTGTACCTTCCTCTCCAGAACATCCACTTTAGCCCCTGATGTTGTCCTACTTTTGTACTCTTCTGATAATCACAGTGGATCAGTTTGACTTTGCTACTAAGATAAAGCCTCTTTTTGTGTGGTCACCTCCATTTCTTGCTCACTGATATTTCTGTCTGATTTAAAGATGACTTTTTAGGATACTGCTTTCAGGCTTGCTCCACAGGGGGATTTTGAACTCCAAAAAAGAGGCTAAGTCCAAAGGTAGAAAGCCTGACCAGGCAAAAGCACGACATGTGTCTGATGAGATGGCTTCAGCAGGTGTAAGATATGAATTCCTGTGCTCCGAGTCTTCCTGCCTTTGAGAGCACTTTGTCGGATACAGCGTGCAACCTTTCCTCACTGCAGGATTTTGATTTCCAATACAGTGATTAAAATCTTTGATGGGGGCGATCCGCTTGGGGTATCTGACCTTCACTCCATCATGGTCAGCCTGAAATCATGCCTAGGTTCTGGTAAACCATGAACAGTGACAAACTATGAGCAGTGACTATCTTTTGGCGCTTTGTTTTATTTCTGGCCTAAAACTTTAAACATTCATATCTCGAGTTCTCCTTATTGGATTTTAACCAGTTTTGTGTTATTTTTAAACTGGAATTTTTCAGAAATTGGTTGTGGGTTTTTTATTGTGTTGTGCTTTGACCTTCAGTTATGCCATAGCTACAAAGTACTGAGAATAGGTTTATTTTATTCAATTTGGGTGTTGACCTGATAGGATTTTGGTTGTATTGCTTGTGAAGGGCTCACATCCTTTCCAATTAATCACCCACATTTTACCAATAGATACGCCATATATCTTCAATTTCAGTACAGAATCATGATATATGGGGAAAGAATGCAAAGACATTTATCAAAAAGCATGCCAGTTCAGGTAAATCAGAGCCCAGGTTCCTATCAACTGCACTTATTTCTTACACCAATATCCATGAAAAAGGTTTCACACTTGTGGCTGATGCAGCCCTGCAGTACAAAGGGGGTGGGTTTTTAATTTTCACAGCCCATGATGATTGATAACCAAAATGTGGGCTATATGCAGCCACTGTTGCTAAGTTATTTCCCCACCACTGCTCCTCCATACCATCTATCACCATGACACCTACCACCAGAGTACCTTCACACGACACAGGACCAAGGGATAGCTACCTCCTCTGGAACAGAAGACTGCAGATACATATTTTTGACAGTGATAAAGTAGCTCCTGCCTGCCCCAAAGTGGTCTCACCTCTCCTCTCTGCCGACCCACACAAGCCCTAACATTGATTGATACAGAGCACTCTCTGTGTGTCACTAGAAAGCCCCACCACCTAGTCACTGACTTTGTACCTTTTGCTCAGTGGATCAGGAGCAGCACCTGTCTTCCTTGAGGGGTAGGGAAACTCAATCGCTCATCCGCCGCCAAGGTGGCCTATAGCTTCATGGCATACAACTATCTGCCTTATATAACAGAGGATGATGAGATAGGGATGCTCACTGAATTGCTTGGTCTGCACACAAACAAGTCTTTCATGAACAAGATCTTGATTTTTTTTATGTATAGGATTGCCTCCCTTATGGACCACACACATTCCTATTAAGGATAAATACACTTACAAAATAAGAATTGTTATATTTATACATTTCTCAAAAAGGAGATCATTTCATATCTAATGAAATTTGATAAATAATTTGGACTGAAACTATCAGATCTATAATCATTTACCTGTTTTAGTTTGGTGCAGTTATGGCATAGAAGTTCTCTTATAAAGGGAACTGATCTGTAGTCTATTATTAAGACAATCTGATACCATCAAACAAGCAGCAATGAATTAGCAATCACTGGTGTGACGTGTATGTTTTTATCAAGGTATAAAAGATGCGACCCATTACCTACTGTTCATATCACAAAGTATATAACAATTTCCTTCTACAAATGTAATATGCAGCTTTATAAGGGCTGCTGTTTGCTGTAGACTATTGTTGCGAAAAACATTAGCTTTTTCTTTGCTGAAAAACACCTCCGAGTTGCCTTGTTTGGCAAGATTTGCACTACTAATAATACTTTCATGTTGCTGAATTGCTGATGAAATGTCTTAAAAATGCTTTCAGAAATGTTTCTATATGATGATTTTCATGAATGTTCAAGAACATGTTTCTGAAAGATTATTCAGAAAGATTGCAATTACCAATGGGAAAGCCCAAGGTGATCATTATGGAAGGGGTTCGCACATTTTCTAGAAACACTATACCAAGCTATGACTACATGAATAAGGATTTTTTTTATTATATTGCTTAGTTGCTTTGAAATAAGCATGTGTGTTTTTGTTGTATTTAAAAATGTAGTTTTTTCACAACCAGATCAGGTGTATTTATTGGTAAAGTGATAATGTTGTTTTCCTCTGACTTTTGTATCTTTGAAGGCAAAGTAAATAAAAGGTTACCTTTGGTAAGAGTTTGAGATCATGGACATTTGAGCAGCGGCAGTAGTATCTAGAAGAACATGCCAAAAAAGTGTTGGAAGAAATATGTGGTAGTAGATAAAGAAACTAAATCAATATCAAGGAGATATGAATTAGTGTGTGTCTTTTAATCTATCATTTTAGCAAACCCAAAAATATTTGGTTGATCTATTTAATTATGAAGAGTTTTTTTATTACCATGCATTTGCCTAAGCTAGGTCCACGTGTTAGATGTAATCAAGCTCAAGATAACTTTGGGTAAATATGAACAGCTATGCAAATTGTCAAAAGGCAAGATTGAAACTTTATTTTGTCAAATATTGATGTCCTAAATTTAAGGTACATCATATCAATAATTCCTCAAAGTTGAGCTGGGTTCATTTTTATTTCCTAAAATTATGTATGTAATAAATCTGGAAAAGAGTAAATACTCCCTAATAAAAGTTTTGGAAAATATTATGGGAAGTATTTGTTTTAGTTTTCCTCAATTACAACATGCTTGCCCTCGTTATTTCCTCATTGATTTCAACTTTTTAATTAGCCAAAGTGCGGGGTGAAATACCACATCACATAAATCCATCGAAAAGAAAGGATGGGATACTTGATATCCCTTATTCAAATCTTAATACAGTTGAAGGTGTGTTGGGTATGTCAACTTAGACAGGATTTTATTTCGTTCTCAGTGGTTACAATGAATGATTAATTAAAAGAGCATAGAAACCATACATCAGAAACTTTAGAAGTTATAATTTCATGGCGTACATTCCGTCATTTCCATAGGAAATCATAGGATGTACTCCATGCCAAATCAAACTAATGGGAAATGGTCAGAACAACATGGACTCAGCCACGTGTGTTTCAAACACAAGCGCAACCATGCTTGGCTTAACCATGCATATGCCTTAATCACACATATAAGTGGTTAAGGCAGTGCGTGTTCTAGTGACTGGAATGGGCGGGTCCAGGACGAGGAAGGATCGAGAGAGGATGCAGTGAGGTAAGGGCTCAGGAGGGGGTCGAGGTAGTTTTTAGGGCTTTGGGAAGGGCGGGGTAGTTTTTAGGGCTTAGGGGAGTGAGGTTGGTTTTAAGGAGGGAGGAGGTTAGTTTTAGGTCTCAGGGCAGGAGCTTGGGGGCTGTTTTAGGGCCGGGGCAGGGATCTGGGTACTTTTTAGGGCATTGGTTCAGGGATGTTTTTAGTGCTCTGGGGAAGGGGTTGGTTTTCAGGAAGGAGGGGGTAGTCTAGGTCTCAAGGCAGGGGCTTAGCCGGCTGTTTTAGGGCTCAGAGCAGTGGGTAGGTGTACTTTTTTGGGCTTTATGAGCTGCTTTAAGGCTCAGGGCGGGGGCTGGGGTTTGGGTAGAATTCTGGCCTGAGGGTGTTTTAGGGATCAGAGCAGGGGTCAGGGGGCTACACTTACCTTTTACATCTTAACCACGTATATGTCTTTGCCATACATGCTTTAACAACACATATTTCGTTGTAAAGACATGCGTGGTAAAGGCATATGCATGCTTAAGACCATGTAGAACTAGCATGCGTTGTAATCACATGGGTGGTTCCGTCACACAACCAAAACCAATATATTTAAAATGTCTGGTATATGCTGTCCACTAATTAAAGTGGGCACCCTGTACCAGTCCAAACAACCCTTATGGTGATTTAAGAGGTCAAAGATAACCTTAGAAAGCTATCCAAGTGGTAGCTGTGGAGAGCAGCCTTCAGGCTTAGTCTTGAATGAATGTTAAGCAGCTTGTTTTACCAGAATGCAACCTTATAGTATTGGTTAAATGAAAGGAGAACCACACAGTAGTTATAAAAATATGTATTTATTGATATAACACTCTTCAAGTATGACACAGTATCTTCTACATGAAGATACTCACAAAGCACACAATAGTGCAGCACAGAAGCAATAGTAAATAGCACTAATACATAGTGGGCTCCAGGGGGAGACCAAACCATATACTAAAATAGTGGTGTAAGAACCACGACTCGAGTCAAGACAGTATCTAGAGGATATAGAATCGCTGGGACCCCAAGGAACCACCCAAGGTAAGTAAGTAGGGACCCCACGGAGGACGGGTGCAGTGTGGGAACATGACCGCGTGCTACGTACAATTCTATGGGAGAGTCGCGGTTGAAGTTTTAAAGTTTACGGACCCTTCCTTGTGGACTTCGAAGAAATCCCGTGGAACTTAGGAGGTTGGAGAGTCACCCACCCGTGGATACCGTAGTACCAGAGTTACCTATCCCAAAGAAGACGGGTGCATAGGGCTGGAGTGGCGTCGGAAACCGCCGTCGAACACAATGGAGGACTTCGAAGAAGAGCCACTGCTGGAAAGAAGAAAAGTGTACGTTGGAATCCAAAGGTGGATTCTTGTTGAAGAGTACCTTAAAGCAGAGGGGACAGAGTCTGTGTCACTCAGGAGTGACCAGGGGCTCAGTAGACGAATGCCCACTGATGTCGGGTGCTTCAAGTGCGTTGAGGGGGTTCTTGACATTCAGGAGCCGGATACCAGCTGTCCCGCAAAGGATGTCGAGTACTGAGGGGTTGGTGTCCAGCTGGAGCACCAACAAGCATTGGCAACGGCAACCCATGCAGAGGGTCGAAGAAGGTTACGGTTCGGACCAGCTAGGTCCAGGAGTCTCACCAAACACAGGGGAGTCAGGGCAGGCATGGAGCAACCAGGGGAGCCCAAGAAAAGCAAAGTTGCCCCTCAAGAGGACCCACAGGCTGGAGGCACAGGAGTCGTGAGGGGACCTCGAGCAGTTTCACAAAGCAACAGCCCACAGAGAACTCGGTGAGAGGAGGCCGGAATTCTTTGGTGGAAATGGTGCCAGAGGTTGGGACTACTAGGAGCCCAGTACACTTGTTTGGGAAACACCAACAAGCAAATGCACTTGCAAAGTACAGGGTGCACAGGGGTATGGGTATTGCAGCCCCCACGAGAGATTCAGGCCTCAATCTTGGTGAGAGGGCAGCTCAGATCTCGAGGGACTTGCAAACTCACCTCTGGTGTTGCTGGAGCCTTCAGAGTCCGTAGGAGCTTAGGAGCAGCAGACCGGTCAATTGTGATGTGGTGCCTACGGTTGCAGGGGAGTGACTCCTTTACTCCAAGGGACATTTCTTCAGTTGTCCTTGATGCTCCACAGGTCCTGCATTGAGCCTCTATGGTGCACAGGCACAGACAATGCTTCAGACTGAGAGGGACACGAAGTCAAGCCCAAACGAAGTCCAGCGTGTCCAGACGGTCGAAGTTCAGTGGTTTCTGGTTCAGAATCTTGTCCACGTCGAATCTAGGGTCCTACATCCAGGTAAGCCCTTATGCACCCACGGGAGAGGATTGAACAGATTCAGGGGACCCTCCCAGGGGAGGGTCTGGACACTGGAGAGCTTACTCCCATGTCCTTTGTCCAATTTCATGCCAGAGCAAGAGCCAACGGCTCCCAGGACTGGTTTGAACTGGACTATGCACAGGGACACCAAATGTGTCCCTCATGCAGACTTTCAGTCGCTGGCAAGCGCACCCACCCAGGCCTAATACACTAAATCCTGTCTGGGAGGTGGTCACACCTCCCTGTGACAGGATGCCTATTGTTCTGCCTTTCCCTGCTCGAGCTTGGCTCAGCAGCAGGAGGGCAGAAATGTGTCTCTGGTCGGCAGCAACCATTTTGTGCTGCCCGGGACTAGAAGGCTGGTACTGGGAACACCAGGGACCTCACAAAGCTCATTTCTGAGGGGTGGAATCATACCTCTGACACCGGTTACCAGTGTGGGGGTATGATTCCACAAAGTTTGACACCAAACATGATAGGGTTACTTTCAGCCGTTTTAGAGTTGGTCATCACACGGTCGCATAATGCCACTCTATATGTCGTAAATGGCTGCAGCATTAACATCCCGGGAGAATGGACTCCGTAGGCTGCAGGAGTGTTCTGCTCATGCAGTGGCACCCTCTCACTTAGAACCAAGCACCCTGGCTTCAGGATTATTAAGGCCTGCTATAGGGGTGACTTCTAGCTTTTAAGTGTAGTGACCCTTAGATATAGTAAACCTATATCTTAAGAAAGTGGTGCATGCACCAACTTACACAGGCTGCAATGGCAGGCCTGTAGATCCATTTTGCATGGCCTCTCATGGGTGGCATAATACATGCTTCAGCCCATGGGAGGCCTCTGGGTACCTATGCCCTGGGTACCATATACTAGGGACTGACAAGGGTACCCCAGCATCCAATCTGGAGTGTACCTAAGTACATAAGATAACAGTTTAGGGAGAAAGCAGATACACTGGGGTCCTGATTAGCAGGATCCCAGTCAGAAAGTGGGGGTAACTATGCAGAAAGATCCTACCTTCCTACAATATGTTCAACAGCAGCACTCTCAGTGATTCTGTGTATTAACAAGAGTCTAAGTGAATCTGACTTCATAAAGAGTAGGTCTCTAGGTTAGTCTGAAAATGTAGGAGTAGTTCCATGAATGATTTGAGATTCTCTCAGAATGATCAAGAATAGACATTAGTGTAAACCTGTATTATCTAGACTCGATGTGAGTTTGAGTGTTAGCAAGAGCTGAACTCAGAATGGATGTGTTTTTATCAAGAACAGATCTGAGTGATTCTGAAAATTATCAATACCAACCCTCCAGTTATAAATTAAACATCATATCCCCATGGTATCGAACCATGTAGAGAGAGACCTTTTATCCATGGCAGCAAGGATAAAATAGAGGTAGGATTTAATAATAAACACTATTTATTGAACATTGACATAGAATGAGTCAGTCTTGGTATCCCTCTATTTTCTTTAAGGTATATGGCTTATGAAGATTTTCAATGCAATTAGAGTCATAATATTTGATTTATATTAGCAGGAATGTACTGTGAATGTGTATTCTGTCAATATTTTGAGGCCACATTCTGTGGTCCATTAATCTGTGAGTATATTGTTCTAAAGCACACTATACAGAGGGACACGGTCCCTTTGCAACAAAAAGCTAGATTTTAGAGGGTGCACCGGAGTTCCCTAGGCAGTATTTTTCCTGGAATAATATACCTTGTTTTTTTGGCATTTTGAAGTCATAGCAGAGTATTCATTAGATACATTATTTCTCTTATATTGGAGTTTACTTCAGCTGTGTTTGATTGAAAATATTGTGTTCTGTTGCAAATGCAATATCTTTTAGTTCATCAGGATTCAAATTTGGAACAATTTTTTTCTGAAACACTTCTGTAATTTATGAAAATCATTACAACTTGGCTGTGCTATAATGTAGCAGCCCAGTGGTTATTTCCAGAGATGTATTATCAGCACCAAGCTCTAATATTGGTGAGAAGGATGCTCACTAAAAACAACCATACAGTATTATATAAGACTTCAACTACTTTATATCTACTTCAAAATGCATCATTTACCCCTATGTTTGCAAAAATGTGATGAGTGACCACCTTATCCCTCTCTATTTTCATACTCTACAGGCTCCTGATTTTTGGCTTTGTTGCTCTGCTATGGCATGTGCTTGGTAACTCCAAAATTTGTCAAACTTTGTATGGTTTTATTGAGGTGATGCCTTTGTAAATCATCCCTCTCTGAATAGTGTAAAAGAAATGCTGCTTTGAAGTGTTATAAATGCATCCTGTGTTGCCTAAATTGCACCCAAGTGCTCCAAAAGAATAAGGAGGAATCGGTCCACACATGGAATTAGGTTTGCACTATATCACTACAAATAACTAAAAAAAGTGTAAAAAATAAACTGGAAGCATGGGGATTAAGGATGGTAACTGTACGATGTCGGGTGAAGGTGGTACCTAAAGTCTAATTGACGTGTGTGCTTATCAGTTAAGATTACATTTGTTAAGATGGTCTGAGTTGCAGGGACAAGAAACACACCAGAGAGTATAAAGATAACTGGTCAGAGAGTGATATTTAGGAACAACAGCAATGGTAGTGCTCAAAGATTGTTGGCCAGACATTTTTCAAAAACAGAAATATTTCCCCAAGTTTCACATATTCCTGGCACATTGATTAAGCATTTGTCAAATGGTGAAAATAAGGATTTCAAAGTGGAATTATTCCTTGCTACGGATTGCATGCAAATCTATTAAGGGTGATGAGTATTGCCTAAGGACTGTAGGAAGCAGATCGAGATGACCAATAATAATTGATATTGGGAACAAATAATATCAGTTGCTTGACTTCATTTGAAATGTTTGCTGACTACTTAGTTATTCTTTGAAACAATATTTGAGTTAGAGCAGCTGTGGTTAATTTTCTGAACAGTTGTAGAACATTTTCTATATGCAATTGAAACATTACGGGTTGGAACAATAACCACCAACGAGATATAGGTTAAACAAAGACAGTCAAATCCTTATTTAAAATAATAACTATCAAGCTAAACATATCATTTGCAGTTTATATATGCACTATGACTGAAAAGCATTTATACAGTGTTCAATAACATAACTGTCACAACACAATACAACACAAAATCATTTGACGGCCCAAAGAAAGTTATGAAAATTAACTTTCTTAAAAGGGGGTTGTTTTATTCCAGTATCTTCTGAAAAATATTCTCAAATCCTGTTTTGTTGAAGCTTAAAGCAGAAACTTCACTTATGGAACAATAAAGCAATCACAACTTCAAGGCATATACTATGCAGACAAATCTCTTAGAAGGGGTACCCACTGAAAATAAAAGCGCATTACATGACTGCATGGCTACATACAATGCAGCCACTTTGGGCATTGGAGAAGAAAAGAAGCTGACCATAAACACTGGAGATATAGGTGTGCTGTAGGCTAGACAATAAGAAATATCTGAAAATTAAATACATTGATTAGAATGATGGGAAATGGCCCTCTCTAAAAGGTCAGCCAAACATTTGGCCTTTCTTCTCTGCTTTTTTCTGACCACCTTTTGGTTGGCTTTAGGACTCTGAGCACTTGATCACTGCTATCCAGTGCTAAAGCGCATGTGCTCTCTCCTCTAAACATGGTAAAATTGGCTCATACCCAAGTGGCATATTTAATTTACTTATAAGTCCCTAGTAAAGTGTACTACCTGTGCCCAGGGCCTATAAATTAAATGCTACTAGTGGAGCTGCAGCACTTATTGTGCCACCCACTTACATAACCACTTAACCATGTTTCAATCCAGCCACTGCTGAGCCTGTGCGTGCAGTTTACACTGCCATGTTGACTTGGCATTTAAAACCCTTTGCCAAACCTTAAACTCCCCTTTTATTACATATATGTTACCCCTAAGGTAGGCCCAAGGTAGCCCATAGGGCACGGTGCTATGTAATCAAAAGGTAGGACATGTAGTTTTAAATGTCCTGCTAGTGAAAAACTCCCAAAATCGTTTTTTACCTACTGTGAGGCCAACCTCTCTCACAGCTTAACATTGGGAATTCCTTATTACACTTTATAAGCTGTAATTCCTGATTGAGATGGAGTTGATCTGTTATGTTTAATATCAGGGAGAGGATGTAGCCTTACGGATAGAGCAGTCGACCTCGAAACTGGGGAATCGGGTTCTAGTCTCAGCAGGGACGCTCAACATCCTGAGAATCCCCTTTGATGCTGACGCATCGCTGCTGCTGCTGTTATGGACTGCAAACATTGCATTGCCGACTGCGCAGTGCATCGTCTCCAGTTTCCAATGCATCTCCTACTTTACGTAGCTCAGTGTCGACACATCACCTTCAACTTAGCAGTTCGAGGACGAAGCATCGCCTCCTTACTTTCCACATCTCAACTACACCAACGGCACATCCAAGATACTTTGCAGCTGCCCAATGCTCGTCCCTGTATCCGACTCACGCTCCTTCGCAGTCGGTCTGAACTTTTGGACCTACCCCTGTCTAGCACAACCAGACAGCCCCAGTTGGCGCTTTAAGCTTTCAAGCTCTATAATCTCATTTATTCTTTGAAAATTCCAGTTATACTTATTGGATTTTTGTCAGTTTGGTCTTTATTTGTTCATAAAAATACAAGCTATTTTTCTAAACTGGTGTGGAATCTTTTTGTGGTGTTTTCACTGTGTTACTGTTGAAGAGTTACACAAATACTTTACACATTGCCTCTTAAGTTAAGCCTGCCTGCTCTGTGCCAAGCTACCAGAGGGTCAGCACAGGTTAATATATGTTGTGTATCCGACTTTCCCTGACTAGGATTGTGATTCCTGCTTGGATAGGGTGCATACCTCTGCCAACCAGAAACCCAATTTATAACACTAATGTATAGTCAAACACATAATTAAAACAATAAGTTGTAGTTGTCTCCCAGCTGTCTTCTTGTTATCCCTACTTCTGATTTTTACCTAGGATTGATCGGTGAATGTGTCAGGCACAGAAATCAATATGAACCTTGATGTTACTTTTAGGCATCGTAAGTGAAATTCTAATCTAAAAAATGCCCATATGCTGATCAAAGCCATTAAGCGGCTGCTTCAAGTGGTGACACTCACTGTTACAGAGGAGAATGCTACATAAGGATAAAAACATTTTGCATTATAAATAATTATAAATATCAACATATATGTTAGAAATGGGGGTCTCTAGTTGGCAGAGGTAGGTACCTTTGTCCAAATAGGGACCCTTGCTTCTAGTCAGGGTAAGGGGGATACACTTCTAAAATAACCCTTGCTCACCCCCTTGGTAGCTTGGCACGAGCAGACAGGCTTATCTCAGAGGCAGTGTGTAAAGCATTTGTGAACACACAGTAATACAGTGAAAACACTACAAATGGACACCACACCAGTTTAGAAAAATAAGTAATCTTTATCTAAACCCAAACAAGATCAAACAACAAAAATCCACAATACAGTAATAAAAATATGACTTTAGATGGTAGAAATAGTTCAGTCCAAAGCAAATTGCAGATGCAACACTTTTCACACAAAGTACCTGGGATGCGTCACGCAAACAAACAAAACGGGCCACAGGGAAGATGATGAATCGGTTCCTTACACTCAGGGAAGGTGATGAGTCGGTTCCTTGCTCCGGGGGAGGTGATGCGTCGGTTCCTTACCGGAGAGGAGGTGATGCGTTGGTTTCTTACTGCGTCCCCCAACAATGCCACAAACTTGGCACCTCGATGCGATGATCCGGGACGATGCGTGGATTTTTCCAGCTCCCAGCAGAAAACAGTCTCTAGAGGTCCAAAACAACAGCAGGCACCTCTTTGCAGGTCAGAACTCCTAGCAAGGAAGTTCAGGGGAGCTGGTGGTGAAGTCTGTGTGTCCCTGAGACTTCAGAACAGGAGGCAAGCTCAGTTTCAAGCCCTTGGAGATCTTCCTCAAGCAGGGGACACAGCAAACAGCAGAGTCCTTTTCGCCTTTCCTTGGCAGCAAGTAGCCACTGCAGGCCAACCCCAGACAGCAAACAGCACAGGGGCAGTATTCCTCCTCAGCTTCTCCGGCTCTTCTCCTTGGCAAAGGTTCCTCTTGATTTCCCAAAAGTGATCTAAAAGTCTGGGGTCTGGGCCCCTCTTTTTATACCCCAAAATCCTTTGTTCTCTGAAGGCAGAGAGTGTCTGTACCCAGCCAAAACCAGTTCTGTGGGGCACTTTGCAAGTGCACAACAACCTCCATTGTCAGTGTAAGCCCTGGCTCCAGAGATACCACAGGGGGCCGGAGCCATCATTGTCGAAGGCAGGCACAGCCCTATTCAGGTGCAGGTGCTACTCCTCCCACCACTCCAAATGCAGACCAGGCCTATTCAGCCCAGCCCTGACTCATTAGGCTCTCTGGAGCCACTGCTCCTCCCTAGCCCCTGACACTCCAAATCCAGACATGCAATACACAAACCTAGCAGAGGCATACTGGATGGCTAAGCAACAAAATACCTACTTTCTAAAAGTGGTATTTTCAAACACAGAATGTAAAAATCACCCTCACTGAAAGATGCATTTTAACATTCTGAGTTCAGGCATACTAAACTTTATTTTCCTACCTTGTTCCCAGGGGTAGTTATGTTTATAAGATGTTATAAGCAAACTCCCCATTCTGTCCTATGGGAACAGGTAGCCTTGCAATAGTGAAAAACGAAATTAGCAGTAATTCACCATCAGGACATGCCACACACACCAGGGCATGTCCTACCTTTCACATTCACTGCACCCTGCTAACAGGGGTACCTTGGGCTTACCTTAGGGGTGACTGATATGTAAGAAAAGGGAAGGTTAGGGCCTGGCAAGTGGGTGCACTTGCCAAGTCGACATGTCAGTACTAGACCGCACACAGGCTCTGCAGTGGCAGGCCAGAGTTACATTTTACAGGCTGCTTCTGTGGGTGGCACAATCAGTCCTGCAGCTCACTAGCAGCAGTTGATTTACAGGCCCTGGGCACACATAGTGCACTGTACTAGGGTCTGACTAGTAAATCAAATATGCCAATCATGGAATCACTAATCCATAACAACAATTTACAGGGAGAGCATATGCACTTTAGCACTGATCAGCAGTGGTAAAGTCCCCAGAGTCATAAAACCACCAACAACAGGTCAGAAAAAATACAGGAGGAAGGCAAAAAGTCCTTGGATGACCCTGCAAAAAGGGCCAGGTCCAAAACGACCCCCTTCCAGCCTAAAGTCAGGGTAGACTAATCAATCCCTTGATGGGCTTCCCTGCTTTGGGCGATAGAACATGGACCCTGGCTTGCAACTGCAGGGGCATACTCCAGTTCTATGTCAATCTGAACCCATTTGGATCCCTCTGTCCATACTCTCAGGGCCCGCTAAGCTTACCCATGGGGAACACTTCTCCTCACCTGTTGGCACCATCCGTGCAGCACCTAACATTAGCTTGCTCGCAGGTGTGTCCCAACAGACAGACAGTACCCACATGGCCAACATAGTGCTGTGGCCCAGTCCACCCCCGGGATGTGACTCCTGCCCCCCCAGGGGCCACTCTGTCCACCAGGACAGCAAGCCGCAGTGGCCACTGACAGTTGTTAGTGATGAGACCCAGGACTTATGCCTCTCAGGGCTCTCAAACCTCTGTGGCATCAGAGAGGGGGAGGCAGTAGTCCCAGGTGCCTGGCACCCTTTGTCCACTCTCCCTCCTGTCAGGACAGGTATGATATCCTGACACTGACCCACCAGCCCCAGGCCTGTACCCGGCATCTGGACAGGAGACTGGGGTGGGTTTTCCCACACCTGGTCCTTCTCCTGGAGCGATACCCCCTTCCAGAATTGCCAGGGCACCTGTGGCAGGTGTCCTGCACAATTCGCCCACCAGTTCAGGGGTTCTATCCTGCAACTGGGATCCCAGGCTAGGGTTTGTACCCTTAGACTGGGCAGAGGTCAGGGGTGAGGCTGCCCTCTCCCCGCCCCCTTTAATGGGCCCCTGCACCCTCCCACCTGGAGTGGTGCCCCCAGAAGACAAACTGGTAGGGGCACTGTTAGCAGTTTCCCCTTCTTCCAGGTCAGTGGGGACACCCTGAACCTGGCCTTCCAACCCAGGGTCTGTACCCTTAGGCTGTACCTGTGCCTGGCAACCCAGGACTTCTGGGGGAGTACACCAACCCCCCCCCCCCCCCCAAGGGAAACACACTCCTCAGGAGTTGTGTAAGAGTCTGCCTGGTGCAGGTCTCCTGCCTCCTATCCACCTGACAGGGCATGAAGACCCCCAGGCCAGAAATGGCCTCACCAGGGTCAGTCATGGGGTGCTCTGACCTCAGAGCTGGCAACCCCTGACCCACTGGTCCTTCCACTGGGGACTGTGTCCCCCTCTCACCCCTCTCTCTGGACTCATGCACTCTCCCTACTGGAGAGGTGCTGCCAGACACCAGAGCTGGTGGAATGCTAGTTACAGCAGTCTCCCCCAGCCCTACTGACACCTTGGGATGCCCCTCAGGGGATGGCCTCCTGGTACAGCCTAGGCTCCCCACCTGGTGTTCCCTTAGTGAACCCTCCAGGCCCTGGGACTGGGTTTCAGGCACCTTGGGATGCATCCCATTCTCACTCCTTCTCCGCGGAGACAGGACTTGAGTCCCTACACCCCTCCCACTGCACCGGGACCTATCTGGGCTACTAAGAACTTTTCCCACCACCCTCGGTTGGGAAATACCTGAGCCATCTCCATCAGGATCACCCCCAGATGCTTCTACAGACCCTCTGGAATCCACCAAAAGGTCTGCCTCCAGTGTGAGCTCCCTGGGGTCAGAGAACTCACACTCCACTAGGCGTTGGCATAGCTCTGGAAAACAGACTTAAAATATGCTCTCCACCAATTGAATCATACAGCCCCATACAGGTGTTAACCAAGCTAACCTCTGCCTTACCATCCAGTGCCTCGCACACGTACCCCACACCACTCTCCTGAGATTGGTAAGACAGTGTCAGACTGTCTCCGTCACTCAACCCACACTCTTCTGGGCGGCCTCCATACTCACACACCAGGACTTCTACCATGTGGGAACCCCTCTCCCTGCACCTCTCATCTAGAGTCAGTAGAGTGTCCCTCCCACCACTAGGACTACGAACCCCTGTGCCAGTTTCCCAATTCACCTCGGGGACACTGCGCACCACTGGAGCTACATCATATCCTTGAACCCTCTGGTGTATATTAACCCCCTCCTTCAAGTCAGTGTATAGTCAAACACATAATTAAAACAGTAAGTTGTAGTTGTCTCCCATTTGTTTTCTTGTTATCCCTACTTCTGATTTTTACCTAGGATTGATCGGTGAATGTGTCAGGCACAGAAATCAATATGAACCTTGATGTTCCTTTTAGGCATAGTAAGTGAAATTCTAATCTAAAAAATGCCCCATATGCTGATCTAAGCCATTAAACGACTGATTCAAGTGGTGACACTCACTGTTACAGAGGAGAATGCTACATAAGGATAAAAACATTTTGCATTGTAATTAATTATAAATATCAACATATGCAATAACCCACCAAATACACACACACACACACACACACACACACACACACACACACACACACACACAAAGGAAAACATGATTTGACCAATATTGGAAACCTAGGCCTAATTCTTGAAGCATCATGTTCATTTGTACCTGCAAGTCTAAAACATTGCATGTGTGCAGATGTAGGAATTTCAAGAAATCACAAAAGCTTCCAGAAATATACTAGAACACCTGCATCAGCCAGAGGTTGTTGGACAAGCTTCTGGAAAACAAATTACATAATCCCAGGACCAAACATACATTTGTATATTTGCTCTTACAAACATCTTCTGAGCAAGTGGATATGCACATGCTAACTTAATTTTTTCTCCACAGGCAAAATAGTTTGGTCCCATAGAAAAACCCATTCCCTTATAATACCCCCAATTTTGCGGCTTGTTCTCTTCCCACAGTGTGGAAAAATATGTGCTGTCTGGAGCCAATTGGCAAGAGGAGAGAGAGGATTTTTTGCATAGTTACAAATGTACACATTCAGGGATGTGCTCAACTTCACTATGTAGTCCAGCCATAAAATGCATACTTCCTACCCACACTCTTCTTCTTTGAGTAGATTTAGTCACATAGAAATCTTTGTGTGAACAAGTCCTTTTACAACTGAAAAAATATCTTCTGAGAATTCCATAAGTACCTTCACACACACAAAATGCTATTTGCATGAGTAAAGCCAGAGTTCCATACTAAAATAGCTTTACGAGTCAGGACCCTGCACTTTAACATATGGGAAAAGGAAGAGTACCCCTGTTCGGATTAAGATATATTAATTCGATTCTATACCAGAGGCACAAAAGGATTTTTGACACATACACCTTGCAATAGCCACAATAATAATTTACCATTTAATACCAGATAGTATGACAAACCCAGCTATAACGCATTAATCATTTTAAGGCAACTGATAGGCAGATGACCAATCATATACATTCAAGGTTAATTAGATATTTTCTACTCTTCTTGTCATGCGTGATGAGCTGTTTAGTAAGATGCGATATTTAAATTTGTCATAATATATTTTTTACAAAACGACAGCTGTTTGAAACTGTGCCCTTACAAGTCATCACGTGACATCATGTACAATCAGCCTAGGACTATTACTGTCATAGTGCAACATCGGTAGGCAATTTTAACAGTAAAGCAAATGTGATGTAAAATAAATGGTCACCCAAGATTAAAGTGCAGTTTCACAGGATTCACGCACTTAACAGGCCCTTGTGAAGACATTTTAGGAATATAATGAAAATATAGCTTTGATTTTGGCATTTATGTGGCAGTTCTGAATCGTTTCACACTGCAATAAACAGCAGGGGCTGAGTCACTTGAAACCTCCTGAGAAGCAGAGAAAGGGGAACGCAGAGTTCACATTTCTGAGCTGCAGAAGCCGTCACTTTTCTTTATTGGTCAGAAATGTTCAGTCTAGCATGCGATGAAGGATGTGCATATTACAGTTAAAGGTCGACATCTTTTACGTGTACAGTATTTATATAAGCTTTACAAGGGAATACATTGATAATGGAGAGATGTTGTTGAAAGAATGTCATTTCTTGTTTTTCAACTACACGATAATGTAAGCCTCTGAATTTGTACAAATACTCTGTAGTAGTTTGTAATTTTCAAGTGTTTAATTTAGAGAAATCAAAAGTGAATTTTCACTTTCTTTAAAACAGCTCCTCATTAACTGGACCCATGTGTAACTCGGTCAATGGACCATCAAATGTAGCAGAGCCCTTTGGTAACTGCACTTACAGTTGACTATTAATGAAATTCGCAAACAAGTCGAGCATCCGTTTCGACTATGGAACATAGCTGTAATTAAACAGAGTAAGTGGCTGCTGCAATGGCCACCAGTAATATATTTCTATATACAGGGGGGAGCAGGGTGAGAAGGAGGCTTAATATGCCCAAGAGCTTAGGAAACATCCACGAAGGATATAGGGAATCCAACATTTTTTTAATCAGATACAAAAAAATAAAGCCATTTATACTGTCCTACACAGAATCTCATTTTTCATAGATACTAGGAACATTTCAACTTGAAAGAAATCTCATGTGCTGAGGTGCAATCCAGAGCCCTTTGCCTTTTCATACTCTATATTTTGAATTCTGTTTAGCCCCGTCGCTTGCTATCCTCATCCGGCATAGAGTTATGCTCCTTTTTTTATTCCGCAGAAGCGCCTCATAACATGGGTCTGACCCAGCTCTCCAATATGTCACTATGCTTGCTATGAAGGGTTTCAGGACAATGGTTACCGGCACAACCTGAGGTGACACTAGTCACACTGGGCTACCCCATGTCCACTAAAATGAGTTATGTAACCTAAGATGTATGGCATATTTCGCGCAACAGCCAGAAATGTCTCATGGGGTCTAATGAGGCACAATAGTTGAAAGGACTTTCTAACAATAAAGCTCTCTTAAAATGTAATTAAAAAAAAGAAGAAGAATGCTGATCAAATTTGGGCTAGAACTGTCAAATATGAAATTTGAATTACAGAAACTAAATTGGATCAATGGTATGCATTTTACAAAGCTGGAGAAGTGAAACCCATTAAAGATTGCAGGTGAGCTCTATTGGCAAACATCTGCCTGTCAAGAAATGACAGTATTTCCTACAGCATGAAAGTATTAGTGGAAGGATATTCTTGGGCTGCATTAGTGGATCTTCAAATTAAGTGTTAAGTGAAGCTCACAATTTGCTGTTGTCACAGTTGAGACAGCTGGACATTGTGGTTTACCATTCACAGGGCACTGTGGCTTTACCATGCACAGCTGACCCCTTGCCTTTTCTTTCCCACAGAGGTGTGCAGGTCTGAGAATGAGTGCAAGAAATGCAATTGGTAATTTATCTTGGACTGGATATAGACTTTGAGATCGCTCTGAACTAATGTCAAGTTTTCCAAGATTTAGCTTACTTTACACAGGTGAAGTTCTGGCATACTTATCAGTGGGCTACAGGACATTCCTCCTTAAACCTATGCTACTCCCACCACCCCACCCTTCAGGCTAGAAAAAGAGATATAACATTAGCATGCACTATTCTCAAGCTATTGCATATTATGTTAAAGTTGTACCCATCATTCCTGAAACACTATCTGATTGTAAACATGGTAATTGGCATACATCTAGCTGGCACATTTATTTACTCCTATGTCCCTAGTATATGTACCACCGGTAACCAGTGCGGGGAAAATATAATGCTACTAGTGAGCCGAAGCACTCAGCACTGCAGTAGCATGTAAAGCATGTCACCAGGACTGACACTGAAGCCCAGGTGTGCAGTTTTAAACTGCTGTTTCGACTTGGCAAAATAAACTTTGTCAGGCCTAAACTTTTTTTTCAATATTATGTCACCCCTAAGGTAGACCATAAAAGCTCATAGGTAGGGAGTATGATATGTAAAAGCATCACTATGGCAAGGATTGCTTTCCCATAGGTAAACACTGGTTTACACTATAACAGTTAATAAGTGTGAATCCAGCTTTGGGACTAGCTAGAAAATATTTCAAGGACTCCTTTGAATAGTAATTTAAAATCCAATCTATTGGTCAAGTCGGATTTTGTAATACAAATTTGTCACCCAGTCCCTGATTCTTACCCTGTTTATTGCTCCCAGTCAGTAGAAAAGGGCTCTGGGTGAGGGGAATGGATCTCCTCCCTTGATGTGATGGCCTGTGGGTTGTGCCCAGCCCCTTCCTGAGCTTCAAAGGATACCTACTCTGTCACTGGCAGATGGAGTTCATACATAGTCCTATCTCTTTTGTCTCTCTAGTCAGGCTGGCTGCAAACCCAGTGGGAGGGGAAGAACTGGTTTAGGGAGTGGACAAAGGATTGCCCTCCACCTACACATGGCATTTGTCATAAATGTGGATCCCACAGTCCTCTCCTCAGAACATTCCAGGACGTGTGAATAAATCGGAAGAAGACCCTAAAAGAAGAATTGACCTGCCTGCCCTGAACCCAGGAGTGATTCCAAGAGTCAGTTGGCTGACTTCTTGTTTGAGCTGCAGGGACAGAACAAGCTTTAAGAGGGCTCTCTCTCTGCAACTGTCCAGAACCCAAATGCGGAGGGTTCACCTGAACCGATGTCAATCAACATTCCATCAATATTGAGATCTTACTAGGCACAGACTTCACCCGCCTGGACCTTACCAAGCTTCATTGATGACCGCACCAGGACCCAGCTCTTCAGCAGGACACAGTCGAGCCCCAGTTCATATCCAGCATGCCATGCCAACAACTTATTACTGACCACTTTTTCTCCATAAACGTCAGAAAGTAAACTTTCTACTGGGACAACCCTGGTCCTTGTAACTGACCCGCCATCCATAACAGTTGACCTTAACTTTTGACTGTGATCTGGTCTAGAGCGATAAGATACTTGTGGTTGGTGTTTTGTGCTTTTTGGCTCTATTTCTATTCAAATATAAAAATTCATACCTCCAGTTCTCCTTCTTGGATGCATGTAATTTTTGATGTTATTTTATTAAGTACATGTTAGACCTGGCATCATTGGTGTGGGTTTCCCCTGTATTTTTTTGCCTTTGCCTCCTGTGTTTTTGCTGTGTGTTGGACTTTGTTTTGCTGGTCTAGATGCTTTGGGCACTTTGCCACTGCTGTTCAGTGCCAAAGAGCAAGTGCTCCCTTGGTAAATTGTGTTATGGATTAGGGATTCCATGATTGGCATATTTGATTTACTAGTCAGACCCTAGTACAGTGCACTGTGTGTGCCCAGGGCCTGTATATCAAATGCTGCTAGTGGGCTGCAGCACTGATTGTGCCACCCACAGAAGCAGCCTGTAAAATGTAACTCTGACCTGCCATTGCAGAGCCTGTGTGCATTCTGGGACTGCCATGTCGACTTGGCAAGTTCACACACTTGCAAGTCCCTAAACCTTCCCTTTTCTACATATTAGTCACCCCTAAGGTAGGCCCAAGGGACCACTGTGGGCAGGGTGTAATGTATGTGAAAGGTAGGACATGGCCTGATGTGTGTGACATGTCCTGATAGTGAAATACTGCCAAATTCGTTTTTCACTATTGCAAGGCTACCTGCTCCCATAGGACAGAATGGGGAGTTTGTTTATAACATCTTTTAAACATAACTGCCCCTGGGAGCCAGGTAGGAAAATAAAGTTTGATATGCCTGAACTCAGAATGTTAAAATGCATCTTCTAGTGGTCTCACCGACTCCGTCAACGAGCCGCTGCCTGCACCGAATCGTGAGGACATCGTCCGCCGCAATGCTCTGTTTCACAATGCGACCGCAACGTTTGCCCCGACCGACTCGCACTGACGTGTTAGTCGCAACAAGAAAGGTACTGTGTCCGATTCTGTCAACGCTTTAGCTGGCCCGTATCGACGCGGTCTGCTGGAATTGATAGACTCTGTCGTATTCAGTATCGCGGTAGCCCCAGGAGGAGCTACTGAGTCAGAGTAACTGTGTTTTATTGCTTTCCTGCAATTTAAAGGTTATTTTGCACCAGTACTATTTTTCAAGAGTATTGTATGTTGGATTTTTATCGTATTTGGTCTTGTTGGTTTAGATAAAGATTTACTATTTTTCTAAACTGGTGTGGTGTCCATTTGTAGTGTTTTCACTGTATTACTGCATGTGTTCACTAATGCTTCACACACTGCCTCTGAGATAAGCCTGTCTGCTCGTGCCAAGCTACCAAGGGGGTGAGCAGGGGTTATTTTAGGAGTGTATCCCCCTTACCCTGACTAGAAGCAAGGGTCCCTATTTGGACAAAAGTACCTACCTCTGACAACTAGAGACCCCCATTTCTAACAGTATATTATACTCTTCATTTTAAAATTGTTTTGGGATTTTTCTTATGTTGTGTTTTCACTTTAATACTGTTTGAGTGCTGCATAAATACTTTACTCACTGCCTCAAAGTTAAGCCTGACTGCTTTTGTGATAAGATTCTAAAGGTTTAAGCACAGGTTTATTTAGTGTCTTCAGTGGTTCATTTTGACAAGGATCATGATTATTATTAGAAATGGGTGCTCAACCCTTTTAACTAATAATCCAATTACTTACAGTTTTCTTAACCTATTTTATTATCAACAATGATTTATTGGCAAGGTACAAAGTTGACTTTACATGTATCTATTTTCCAAATGTAATAAAATACTGATTTTAAATGGAAGTATTTTTTCGAATATAATGGCAAAAGTAATTCTGCTGTTGCACAAAGGTTTGACACAGACAGTGATTTAATAAAATAAAGGATATTGTCTATGCCACATATCATGAAACATGTGAGTGGCATATTGATTCTGCTATGTTTGTAGTTAAACTATTAAGGTAACATGGTTATTATTAATGGGGGTAAATAGTGTCGCTTTGATTGCTCATGTAAATAGAAGACCAAAGGTGACAAGAGTCAGCTTACAATGTTTTTTCCCATGTGCCACTGTGTCATAATTCCAGAGTTTCAGGAATAAACTCAACATAAGCGCAGAGTAGGTTACAATTATACAGGGAAGGAGCTTTGTGAATCAAATTCTTGATATTTAGTTTCTTGTAGAGAAAAATAGCCATGGAAAACTATATGGCTGTGCTTGGTTTCAAAACCACCCTTGTTTGAAAACAGATTGCTTATGAATGACAACAAACCCAGTAAGAGATTTGAAGTTAATGGTCTGTTTACCTTTATTTCTTTTTGCTGCTTTTACTCAAGGAGCATTTTAACCAGTATGTTATGTTTAGCACATTACACAAAAATAATTGGTTTTAGGGAACACACAGAAATGTAATTACTTCTGTTTGATTATAATAGTACATTTCAGGACGAATGTTAAAGGTGCAGCAGTATGGGTATGTTTTAGGTTTCCTGGAATAAAGTAAATATATCTCTACCCTGTTTATTTATGTGCTTTATAAAGAGTGAGTTCTTTTTTTTCACTGCAGAATGACGAGTATTGACGAAATCCACATTTTGGAGTGTTCTCATCTTTGTGCTTTTTTCTCTGGATATCCTGTAATTTAATCTCTGGAACAGCTAATGTTTTCAGACAAAGTCCAACCTACATATACTCTGCTTTGAAACTAAAGCTTTGTCACCTAAAGTTGCCATAATTCACTAAAGAAGATAATTTTAATGGTGTCTGATTGTTTTGTTCAGTTGCACAATGTTCCAACGAAATTGATAATATGCATTATAGGTTTTGTCACTATTACCTATTATTATTCTATGTAAAATGCAGTAAGACAGTAAGCAATGTGTACACTTGTATTGTACTATGGTAAATTCATTAAATTTGCCTTTTGCAGTACAATGTGTGAATTTGCACATTTCCACTAAATAATGTGCTACTATGCCACATTTATGTTAGCTGCCGTGACATAAGAAAAATGCATGCAGATGCACATAGTGTAATGTGCTAATTATTACCAAGACCAATGAAAGGTGAAGCCTGTATGGCTTAGGGAATGCTTTTTTGGTGTTCCTTATTTAGAATGAAAGGGTTTTCACCATAGCCAGAGCAGAATCAGTTAAAAACTTTACAGCAATAAATAGATTTTCTGGTGTTAAGAATAAAATGTTTTTCTCTTCTGGGTATCCCCCTCCTTGAGTTATGTGTGCTAATCAAAGGAGAATATGTGTGATTTATAAAATTCACATTTAGTTCATATTATTATACGCCACAATGTGATAATCAAGTTTGCTGGAAAACATTTTCAGTATTTTACCTAATTGCTGATCACATTGTTTCTAATTTCGGAAGAGTTTCTAGAAGGTTGATAACTACATGCTTTATTGTTGTAATTCAAAAGAACAAATTCTTGCAGAATGAAAATATGTGAAAGGGCATAACGTTACTGTTCTGACAGTGTTAACAACAGTGAAATAAGGTTCTAAAAGCCGAAAATAAAGAGTGAGGGGTTAGAGAAGAGACCTTCATGCCAGGCAACAGTGGGACAGTCCATTCAAAACCATATGACTGGTTCTAACTGAAGGCTGCTCGGGAGGCACTTAGTCTTCGCCTCTTCATTGGCTGAATTATCAGTGCATTAGACATCAGACAACAAGAATAGAATCCCTTGCTAGTATATCAAACAGACAAACACAAGTTCTGTTGTTCAAAAATCAGCTTTATTTTTCTGCTGTGCTGGAAGAATTAGAGTAATGCTTAGAAGTAGCAGAAGGGAGTAGAATTGTTATAAATGTTTACCAACAATCAATATTTCCTCTTGTTTATGCTTTTGTTAAACATTGTGGCTGCCATTTTATTTTGTCTACATTGTAGTTACAATTCGTATCTTGCGCACTAGAATAGGGTTTTGATTTTAAAATAAATCTTTAAAATGTATCCCTTGTGTTCTAGTCCACTTGGGTGTGTTATTCCTCAATGGACGAGGGTTGGGGTTCCAATAAATATCCCTATAATGCCCAATGGGATTGATCGCTACCTGAAACACATCTCACTCCAATAGTGCACAGTTGGTTGTGGGGTGGTTGCAGTACAGGTTATGATTTGCATTGGCACACTGACTCAGTCCTTGGTGCCAGGCGGTCTAGAAAACTGCACTCTGTTTTTCTAGAAAACTTAGTGTCTATCTCCTGCGTTCTTTTCCATTATAAGATGATTCTGGAATTGAATATATGGTGTACTAAGAAGGTTTTTGGATATTTTTCAACGTGTACTGTGGTAGTAACATAGAACTTCAATTTGACACTGTAGCAATAAACATTTGACTGTGCATTTATTAATTCACTAATAGTAAACTAAACACATAGTATATGTATAGTTTAGCAGACATAGCATAATGTAGTATAATATAACATAGCATAGTAGTATATTTTAATGCAGTATGTTAGGACATCCAAATGCAGACTGAGGTACTGCAGCTTTACGCATTCCTTTAGAAAATAACTAAATATGGTCAAGAGTATTTATTTACTGATATATATTACCAGATATAAAAGAAAAAAATGCACACTGAATTTACTGATGGTGGGAATTCCACATTTTAAGCATAGGAAAACGTCTAGGAAATTGAGACTATCATAGGAGTGACAGTAAAAAAGGATATTTCTGCCTTTTTCTGGCTTTTGCGAATTGAGTCAACAGTTTGTATGAAATTGAGTAATTACTGCTTTTCCCATACAGTACACTTTCATTGTTACACATTGTAAAATCAGCTGTAGATAAACTGAAAACCATGGACGTGTAATGTTATCAAACAATATGCATCCTTAGGATGTAATAGAAATGCAAATGTAATTATTTTAAAATGTGCGTAGCTATACTTAGGTCCTGCCCTTTACAATATAGTGTGAAACAATAACACACCAAACAGCAGATCATTAGGTACAGAAGATTAAAGAAAAGAATGATTAGGGTGTCCTTTTTGTAACTACAAACTAGAAAATAGTATTTTTATTGCAATAGAACTTAATTTTAACTCACAATTACATATTTTTGTGAGCCAACGATGCAGCAGAGAATTCATATTTATTATACATATATTTATATATATTTACTGAAAAAAATCAAAGGTTAAAGTGATGGTATTGTAAGGTATGGTAACAATATCTTACTTTACTTTATAAAACACTTAAAAATTAATGAGTTATAGTTACTTAAGTTAACTACTATGATGAATTTCAATATTTTTTTTACTTTAAAATGTTGCATTTAAACTGACATTTTTACCTAATTAGAATGTCACTCTGTTTTTTCAGTGAATTTCTAGTTTTTAATTTTTTTTATTTGTTACCATATGCAACTATGGAAACCCATGCTATGCACAACCATTAGCTGTACGCAGCATGGGGTTTGCCACAGAGCCTGCACCCAACCTTGGCAGGCAGCCACCTTTGGCTGTGGACCTTTGGCTGTGCACAGCGCACTGTTTGCCACAGGGCCTGGCATGTGGCAAGAACCTGCGATGAAACTGAGCTTTGAGGTACCTTGCTTTTTCTTGCCACCCATTAGCGGAACACCCTGAAACTTTCCAGGAAGGAGCGGAGATGGATGACTGTTTTTTTTAAGGTTTTGGGAAGATTTGTCAAATGGCGCCAAAGTTATTAGTAAACAGAAAAATCTATTTTCTATGTTAACGCGGTCCTCATTATAACTACAATAACATACACACATTATATATATATACATATAAATTACATATATGCATGCTCATTTACTTCACCATCCACAATTTATAACACCAATGCACTTTATTTGAGGAAATGAAAAAAAACAGACCTTAGAGGCAACACGAAAAGCAAAATCCCATGTAATTCGGAGGGCTGCACTCCCCTTTGGGCACAACACCATTATTGTGTAATGTGTTATCTATATCCCAATCGCATTCTGGTCCTGTAAACATTTTACACTGATACTTTAAAATGGAAGGCTGAAAAGGTCCTCATTTCAAATGTGAGGCAATAAATGGCAAAGAGGTTGGTGAGCCGAGGGAAACGTTTGAACGGAAAGAGAAGGTGTAGAGGAGTACCTACCTTATGTTGTTCTAGCTGTTTATAATTCAAGTACACAAAAGGAAATGATAAACATTTTTTAAACAGTAAAATCTTAACATTAACCAGAATTCCTGCAATCAATGTTGTCTGACCAACAAATAATTTAAACTGTGCCTAGTAATTCTTTACATGCTACTTCTAACCCTATTCATTCACTTGAATGTCTTTCCACAGAAAGAGCATGCTGCTACAAAAATATTCTAAATTACACCCACCATTTCAAGGATCTGATTTTAAATATCAATTCTATCCAAAGTTAAGTGCACTGCCAAGCAAATGCGCTCTATCATCAACAAGGAATCAATTAATTGTGCAATATTGGTTTTACACTTCTGCCTGATTTACAGTAATGGATAGTGGTCAGGGCTGTACTGGCCGCAGCGGGCATAAGGGATTTCCCTGGGAGGCTGGAAGAGTGGGGCTTTTCAGTGGTGGGGGCTGATTTTGCAGTGGTGGGGGCGATTATTCAGTGATGGGGTAGGTTTTGCAGTGGTGCTGCTATATCGGCACTCAGTCACAAAAGCAGCAGTGCTTCACACTTGCAGCCCTCCTTCCCTCGGAAGGCTGATCCAACAAAATTGCCAGGGCTGCTTTGGGTTCCCATTCCGGCCCTGGTAGTGGTGCAGGTAAACGGCTATACTTGATTATGTCAAGGTGGTCAGTGGCTGCTGAATAAGTTAGTTAGTTAGTTAGTCCGATTTGTATAGCGCAACAGCTGCCTCAGCAAAGAGGCGTCCCAGCACTTACTACTGGCAGACAACAGAAGACTAAGCCGTGGGGAAGAGATGAGTTTTTATAGCCTTCCTGACCGTCAAATAGTTATCCAGACTGCGAATATGCAGGGGGAGAGAATTCCAAAGCTTGGCCGCTAGATAGCGGAAAGATCGTCCCCCGGCACGTAGACATTTTACCCGCGGGACCAGAGCCAAGCAAGACCCCATAGAGCGCAGAGAGCGCAAGGGAGTGTAAGGTACCACCACGTCGGACAGAATACAAGGAGAGGAAAACTTTAAGATTTTGAAGGCCAGGGAGAGGGCTTTAAATTCTATGCCCTAAATGGTGGGGACTGTTAGATTTGTTCTTGAACACACAGAAAGAGCAGGCAGGTAAAGGGAGGTGGTTGGGTCAGCATTTGACCACTTGGAGAACTATATCAAGTTCTTTTATGTCATAGCTCTGTAGACAGAAACTGAAGAGAGAGCAAAGAAGGAAGTGACTAAAATAGAAAATGGCCTGCCCTGTTCACCTCATCGCCATGGATGTAATCACCTAATCAGGGAACATGAAGAGGAGAAGGCGATGTAGTGAAAAGGAGGGCCAATTATTGCCAAACGGCTTTTAGTAATATAGCGGAGACAAGAAATGTTCACTGGAAAAGAAACATCTGAAAAGGAGGTCGTGGAATAATGATGAGAGGGAGGCAAGGGGCAGCTCAGCAGAGATATAAGACTTCTCTTCACAGAAGAAAAAGTGCATCAGCGGAGCAAGCTCCGTGGATGTTGGAGGGTTAGTTTAGTTTACTGCTCTTCTAGCTGATGAGAAGAAGCATAGTTTTGACTTAAGCAGCAGGATCATCTCAAAAGGCTTCAAGAAATTAGGTTGTGGACTTCTTACAAGACAGCAATAAACACTGTTCATTCCGTTTTTGTGGTAGATCGTCAGATGAAAGCCTGGAATAATTTAGAGCAAATGATTTAGAGCGAGAGCGATATTTGATGTCACGCGTTCATTCAAAAAACATTTGAATTACTTTTTCTTTTTTTTCTTTTTTCTAGAAGAAGCTGCTATTCAGTGCTTAATTTGAGAGGGCGGATGCAGTTGTAGCGCACTAGATTTCAGTTTTGGGTACCCACACTTATTTTTCTTCAACAGACTTTGATGAAGAGAAACAGAAAAAAGCACAAAAACGAAGGAGACCGACAAAGATGGAAATCAGTGGCTAAGTGTGAGGGCACAGAGGAAATAGAACCTGCAAGAGTGAGATAAAGGGTCAGGGAGTGTCTTGTGATGGATTAAGAAGATACGAGGAGGAAACAAGACTATGCATCCTTGGTATTCAGCTTTCTGACCTTTGACAGCACCAGGCTCGGGCTTCTGAGGAAAACATTGAGACCCAGTACTTATTCTTATACAAACTAAGCAATGCGGTTGTTGCATAAATTCACAGTACTTAATTTACTGGCCTCGGAACTAGGGAAGGGTGAGACAGCTTTCCAAGGAGTCCAACTATTGACCTGCCGGGACATTAGGGAGACTTAAACCCATTGAACCATCTCTCTGTTTGAGTTAGAGGACACCCATACCTTTTGGTTCTCCTGAATTAGGTGTTGATGGCTTCAGACTCGTCACAGATAAAAGGTCATTTCTAATTGATTAACTACTGCAATAGGTTTCTGAGCGCTGAGCTCTGGCTTCCGACAGAGCTTCAAAATAGAAGTCTGCACTATTCAGAAGAGAAAGTGATTTCTTCTCATATCCATAGCTAGGACGCTTGACGTTCCTTCCATACACAGATTCTGCAGTGAAATATTTTATGTGCACAACATGGCAAATCAGCTGTACACTGCTCCACTTACTGTCCCCGAGCTTAAAATTTGTGGTAGCTATTAGTAGAGTTTTGCTTGGAAACATCATCCTTTTACACACTAACGGTGCCATATTTTTTGCAACAGAATATTTGGCGTTCAAGATCATTATTCATGTATTATTGCAGGCGGTTACTGCCTCCCTTTTTTCTGTACAGCATGATGTTCCATTTTCTTTCTGCATGACTGTTGCCACCTAGTGAATGATTGCTTCTGACGGAAAGAATGTGTTTACCCAGATGCCTTATTAAGCATAGCATCCAACTATAATGCTTCTTTAGCTGCAGAAGGAATTATTCCGGAGTATCCATCTTACCCAAGTGCTTGGACTTTATTTATTTTACAATCGGTGCTTCTTACTTTTTTTTCCACAGTGTATGAAATTCTACAAACTATTAACAGAGGGATGACAACATGTTATGTAAATTAGTGAATTGCATAATTAAATTTGCTAGTAGTGAAACCCTATCCTAATTGTGTCTATTGGTAAATAACGCACAGCCAGGCCTAATGCGCTCCCTTCCTGGAGATTACACAACTAGCAAAGAATGGTGTTCTTGTTCCATCATCTGCCACTTCTTCGAAGCAAGCACCCTCACTGATCCTATTTTTAGTGGGACATTATCACCAGGCACATTTATGCCTTCTATGCATGCATCGGCGAAAGATCACGCACATCTTGATAAAGACTGGGGAAATTCTGATGTTTATGTAAATTCCTGTTTGCACAGGGACCAGAATTCCAAGGTTTGCTGAAAATGTCTCACCGCCTTAATTTTTCCCTGATCAGCTTCTTGAGCTCAAACCTGATGAAAAGTACCTCGTGAGAATCATGTAGCCATCTCCAATATATAAAGACATGAGTGTGGCAAACGAAATTCAGCATTTAATTCCTCATTTCGCGAGGGAAACTCAAAATAAGGGGCATTCCTGGCTGGGCTAACCATTCTAGTTCTCAGGCATTTTCTTGGTGGACTGCAGGCAGGGCCGGATCTAGGGCGGTGCGATCGGTGCCACCGCACCGGGCGCTGACTTGGGGTGGGGACGCCATGTTTATTGTTTTAAAAACACTAGATGCCACGTTTCTTGTCCCATCAATTTTCAAGCATCAATACAAATGTCACAATTACTCTGGTGATTAATGTTCTTCCTGGAGACAGATTGGAGCTTTGTCTGGTAGAGGAAGTTTTGAATCATCATAGCTCAGAAGTTTAACATGCCTGCTGCAAAGAATGTGTCTCATTCAGATCACAAAGTGCATATACTATAAATAGGTCAATGGGTTATTGCTTTTGTCAGAGAGATCCTTATGTTACTTGCAGTTCAAAAGTTAAAATCTTAATATAGAGTAGTGAGCTATTAACTGTCGTCAAAGAGCTGCATGCAAACTGCAAGGAATATATTACAGCTACATGGTTTTTGCCCAGTCTTTCCTTATCCTAATATTGCAAAAAGGGTTCATTTGGGTACAAATCAATTCTTAATATTAAAGAAAACCACTAACAATGGAGTTACATTTGAAATTCTGAATTTGTGCTTTTCCAGACCAAGGACTCAAACTATACTGTCTACCAGTATGGATGACATGTGACTTCTACACCTTGTAGGCCTCTGTCTTATGTAACATTTCCTATACACTGATTTACACACGTATGATTGTCTCCGTGCAACGTATGTGTGATGTAAAGTGTTCTGACACCTTAAACTGGTATAAGTGGCGTTATAAAACTAAATGAATCTAAGTGACAGTGGTTATGGAGACTTGGGGGGCATTGTCAAATGGTGGTAGTGAGGGAATCTGTGGCGAGGTGGTCATGGGGGGGGGGGCACCAACAAACATTTTCGCACAGGGTGCCACCAATACTAAAGCCGGCCCTGACTGCAGGCTCCGGTGTTGCTTTCAAAGCAGGATCGGCTGCCCTGACCCAACCATAATAGCCCCCATGGTCCCTTTTCAAAAGCAACGTCCTGCAACACGAGGCTGTAATCACGGCCTAAGTGTTTTGAACAATAGTTCTGTTAAATCACAAACTTTCTGTATAGTGCAACATTCACTAATTCCAGGACATCATTGGTGGTGCATAATCAGGTGACTCAACTACATGGCGCTTTCATTGCTGCAAAATGATCTCCTATTAAATTAGAAAAATATTAGCCCATTTGAAGCCTATTAGAAATAGAGCACGTTATAATGGGTCATGATTCCTTATGCCACTGTTTTGAGGCTCTATTTAGGGTGTGTGTGTATATATACATATACATATATACATACATATACATATATACACACATATATATACACACACACACATATATATATTATATATATACAATGGTAGAATTTGAGTTTTCTGAAGACACTCGGCAATTGTGCATCTATGTCTATGCGTCCGGTTTCACAGATGCCGCTATTGCTATATTTTAAATAAAAAAAGAAAAGGTGTCTGGACTCTGTTTGCATTCACCATAATTCATTGGTGGGTAAAACAGCCTAGCGATATAGATAATGACTGAAAACTGCCTTAAAACTCATGTCTCATAAGAAAAAATACCCAATAGTAATATGTTCTTTTTCTCTTCAATCAATCTTCAGCAGGACTTCAATAAAGAACAGTTTAACTTGAACTATACATTATAGAAAACAATATCTCATTAGCACTCATGATAGGTGAATCAATACGTACGTCACTATACATTTTCTAGACAGTTAATCACGCTGCACCAAAGGGATGTCAATGCCTGCGTTTGCGTGGAGACAAACTTTCACACTGAATTAATTCCTAGTGTGGAGCTGAGCATTTAAACCTTAATCCCAGGCGGAATGTTTACTGATAAAATATTACCGACGACATCAAGAGAAACCGTACAGAGGCAAAAGGTGTGCTTTAGTCATTTTGGGGAAAAAGGTAGTTTTGTCGTCAGAAAGAGTGGCAGCAGGGAGAGGCTAATACGTGAACATAGCTATCCTTTTTAAATCTCTCACAACAGGCCCCGGGGACGTCCTCTTGCTCTGCAATCTGTCCACTTTATCGCTTTCTTTTCAGCTCATGTGCAGGAATGAATAAAAGATTTACAGCAAGTGGACTTTTGAGAGAAAGAGTGTTTAGGAAGTCACCCATGTAATCTTTTCTAGAGTTTCGGTACAAAACTTTACAACGCAGTGAAATGAAGATCTCTCTATGGTAGGATTCTGTGGTAAATAAATGTTATGTTTTCTGTGGATTTCCAACGGAGCAGAAAGGACCAACATCTGCAGTTACTCTTAGAGGCAGATATTCCAAACCAACGTTAATAACAATGATGGTTGGGCGTATGTTTTTTTTTTTAATCAGGGTCTGCCTTTTGATACACTCATTATCGATTTTAGAGGATTTTAACAGAAAGCATTACTTTGATTTGTGTAATCAAACTGTAGCTTCAGAGAGCTGAAACAAAAGTGTCAGGAGCTACAACAGAGCAATTTTACTGGAGCAGACAGTCACTATTTCTAGGTGTCGCGTATGTATACTTGTGTAGTGTGTATAAAACTCTTAGCACAGGGTTTGTATGCATGCATTATTGACAGAGCTCTGTGTGGTCTGTTTCTTAACTAGCAACAAGGCTGATTTTTTTGGTTTCTTTACCAACCAATGAATTTCCCATATTGCAAAAAATGAATCATCATTCTCTGTGTCACAAATATTTAAAGCAAGTCTGAGAACCCATTAATAGTTTGAGGTAATTTAAAGTTCTCTTGAAGGAAACATGGATCTTTAGAACCAGGACAACTCTTGGCCCCGTTTTGTAATATGGAGAAAGGATTTGGGGGTTCTATTCTTGCAACAGGGATTAAACATTTTAGCTCATGGATTTTAAATCATCCATTGGGTCTAGATGGTTGTATAGTATTCTAAATATTTATCTTTAAATGTAAATATGGGGCATTAGACATTATTATTACATATTTTTCACATATTTTCCAAGTTGGAATTCATCTACCTGCTTACCATGATAATCGTTAAGAATATGTTAAAAGACAATTTTGGGAGAATAACTTTGGTGAAATACGAATCCTTAGAGCTGGGCATTTGAACACTTTTTGATAATGCCGGATCCCTCCAGGAAACGGCTTATTGTGGTTTCTTCATTCTATAGAGTGTTAAAACTTGAATATTCACTTTTTTCAGGGAAACCAATACAAGAAGAAGGATAAACTGTTTTTAGGATGAGAGCACGATGCACAAACACATTATGTAAGGATTTTCAGTTTTCAATTTCCAGATTAAAACATTATTTCCTCTCAGCGATAAGAAAACCTATGTAAATTTGCTTGACATGTCATTCTTTTCACCTGATTACCTAACTGGGATAACATTTTTTTCCTGATGACAGACATTGATTGCAGATAAAAAATGATAATTGTGTAGCTGCAAATTTGATTGCTTAATGCAAGGATTGATGTGTTCGCTTCATCTTATTTTTGGAAACATTTTGCGGATGGTAATGTTATTTTAAGTTTTTAATATTCAGATGTTGAAAATTAATAGATATGATGTGATGTCAGCTAATGTTATGGTTTATCCGTTTGAATATCCTATGTATTTATGCTTGAGTACGTTTGAAGTTTATGTTACTTGAACAAAACTACATTATGGGCTTTTTGAAATATACAGATATCAATTTGAATAGAGAATCACTAGTGTCATGAAATATTTGTTGGCAGGGAATAATTTGATAAAGACAAAATAAATTGGACTTTTGATCCATGTGAATGTGGACACCTATTCATTTGGTTGTCTCCTAATCTTCCTTGTTGTTTCATGCCTTTCGACATGTGGGGTGTGTTCTATGTTAACTGGTTCATCCCAGGACTTGGCACAACAGATCATGTAAGATGGGCAATAGCAATATTTGATATAGTGGAGATTAAAGATCTCCTATGGCAATCATCCTGCTTGATACTCAGAAAGACTTTGATTTAGTCACCTGGCAGTATCTATGGGAGGCTCTTGAAAGGTCCGGGGTAGGGCTGTGGTTTCGGGCTGCCATACACATTATGTACTGCAAACCGTCAGCAAACTTCCAGGTAATGGGTACCGAGTCTGATGTTATCAAGTTCACCTGGGGAACTAGGCAGGGTTGCCCTTGCTCCCCTTTATTATTCTTACTCTACATTGATGCCTTTGTGCAGAAACATTTGAATACCAGGGGCATAACTTGTATGATAACTAATGGCTTCGTTACCAAAACACTAGCATATGCTGATTACTTTAACATTGTCACCATGGAGTCAAATAGGTCGATTTGTGTGGTGGAAGAGGAAGCTGCTACTTTTGTCCAAATATCTGAGTATTTAGTAAATATGTGCAAGACTCAAATTCTGTGCAACAGTGATATTTGCTCTCAGGATTCACAAAAGATAGACAGCGTGGTCTATCTGGGAATTAATATAGCACCTAAGATGGACAGTAGCTCAATAAACTATGTGCCCACATTGTGTAAAATTAAGGCTGATATGCGGTGGAGTAACAACGTGCACCAAACATTAATTGGTCGGTGCACCTTCTTCAAAATTGTGCTTTCAAAAATATATCTGTTTAGATCAATTACTATGGCAATTAGTCAGGAATGAAAAAGTTACATAGCATCTGTAATAACTTCGTCTGGGAATACAACAGGATGAGAAGAGCTCTGAGATATTTGGTTCTGTCATTAGATAGAGGGGACTGGGCTGTGCCTAATTTTAAGTATTACTGGGCAGGTTCACACTCGCAAGTCGGGTATTATTTGAGCATGTGCTAATTACGTTTGTGCTACTTTTTATTTTTGCATATACAAGATACAATTAAAAATTACTTTGTAATACATTACACACAATTCGGGATTCAAGGCTTAAAATGTCCACTTAGAAATCAGTTATATCAATTTAAATGAGAAATTCAGAGTAAAAATCCTTTAGAACTAAAGTGCAATTAATTATCTTAGGACCATAAAGTATCTAAAATTCCCTATGCCTGCGTCAAATTATATAACCCAATAAATATGTCAATAATTTTGATAAAACTGCAATTTCATATGAATTAGACAATGCCTCAAGTTCTTCTCATATATTTGCAAATTTTCTTCAACATTTAAGAAACTTATCTAGCTACTTGAAATGAAGGTAAAATCAATATTCTTGCCAACTAGTCAATCTTTTTTGTATGTCAATCTGCAAACGAGGGAGCTACTATTGGTTTACATAAGGTAGTTATGACAGATTGCCTAAAAGATAAGCTTTTTGTAATGAAAATTTAAATTCACCTTATGTTTTGGGATGTATAACAAATGTTTTGGGAACACAATATAAAAAAAGAACACTTTCCCGACTAAGAAATGTAAAAATATCATGCCAAAATTCATAGAATACTGGGCATTCCCAGAACATATGCTTCTAACCATCCTTTTGATGGGTACAGCTAGATGATATATGAGAAGAAATTTTATTCAATTTCACCAGCATCTAATGCAGCATTCATTTTTTTAAAAACTTTACGTCATAAAAATGTTCTCCCAAACCTTAATATGGGACTCATATAATAACATATCTGTGAAATTGGGTTATTAATTATTGTGGTTGTGAGTCCACCACAAGGATTATAACCACAAGCTCGTCAGGGTACAAAACAGTTTAAATAGTTTAATCCTGGGCTCAACCCTCTGGTAGCTATGGCACTGCGCAGACCATCTTAACTTAGAAAATGCGTAATGTATTAAGCAGTAACAAAACAGGCAAAAAGTCAAAACACAGTAAAAATCCCACAACCAATTTCTGTAAATAGGGTAAGATTTAGTATGAAAAATAACACCATATCAACAAAAATTCAAGATGGAGAACTAGAGATACAAATTTATAAGGATTTAAGACAAAAAGCACCAAAATAAAGTAAAGGACCAATCAGTAGTCACTGTTTGCAGGTGACTGAATCTAGGTGCGATTTCTTGCCGACAGCGGTTTGGCCACACCAAGTGGGTCATCCCAGTCAAAGATTTTACATTTTGACTAACTCTGAAATGTTCAAAATTCTCCAGTGGGGCAAGGTTTCAGGGTGTAGCCAACAAATTCCTCTCAAAGCTGGATAGCCATTGGATGAATTCCTACAGATGCTGTTCATTTTGCTGGGAAAAGCTCAGAGCAGGAAATTCTGATGTCTACCTTCAGACTTACTCTTTTTTATTGAGCTCAAAATCTTCCAGCAGAGCAAGCATGGAGTTGCATCTCATATAACATTCTCAAACTTGGACATTGTTGCTGTGAGGTGCCGCTGACCCTCCAGAGGTCTTAAAAGCCCAAAAATGTTCTTAAGTCCCAACTTTTCAGGCTTTCTGGAACTGCTTCTCTTTGTCAATAACAAGGCTCGCAGAACATCAAGGACAGCCCTTAGGGGCCAGGATTCATTCCAGCAGAGGTTACCAGCAGGGTCCATTCTAGATCCACTTTCTACTCGTCAGCTGGGGACTTAAGGAAAAAAGCCTCTTACAGCATGCTGTGCTCCTCTAGCCACACAGGAGTTCAGGCAACTGTTCCTTGGAGTCCACATCTTAGTCATGGGTACAAGTGAGAGCAGGTCCAGTCCTTTAGGTTTCCTCACTGGTCTCAAACGGCAGGTCCAGTCCTCCTCCTGTTCTTCCACCAGTCCAGATAGTGTTCTGATGAGCTGTGTCTAAGGTGCCACTATTGTAGGATTCAACAGCCTTTGGATGGGGGTAACCCCTGGACACTCCCTAACTAATGAGGAACATGTTCAAAAGGGCAAACCTTTCCAATGTTTGCAGCACATGCTGTTTGCCATACCGAAAACTATCACACAGTGCACTATTCTAGGTAAAGCCCAAGACAGCACAGCCATCTGTCCTTGGAGGAGGCTCATGGGCCAGCCAGGGGTGCTTTTAAGGATATGAGCAGTCCCCTCCCCCTTAGCTACACTAAAGGGATTCTGGGACCTGCTCCCTCTCCCACTTGGATGGTGCCAAGCCCAGGAGAAAAAAGGTGTTGCTTCCCCAGGTTTCCCTTTACTCTTAACTAGGAACAAGCAGGTTTCACCTTTGCTTCTTTCAAGGTAATGATGTTCTAGAACCGTCCCAGCTGCCCTCCCTGAGCTGATGTGTCTTATGTATCTCACAGCCAGGTCTTCGTGCCAAAAGGCCTAACCCACTGTTTCTGCTTTAGGATCAGTTTTCACACCTCCTTAGCAGGAAGCACTGACAGGGGCCAGATTCTGGTAGGCTAATATTAGCCACTGGAGGTTCAGAAAGGTAAATTCAATTTTTTTTTAAAGTCCAGCTTTCAAAATGTTTAATAAAAATACAACTTCACAACTGAATTGTATTTTTAATAAAGATAAAAAATAGTATTTAAATTATTCCAGTAGCTTGTTTTATTCTGAATTTTAATATTTGTCGTAGGACAGCTACAGAGTGAAAACAGTTTTAGGGGGCTAAACGCTTTCGGTACATACCTACACTAAACATCTTATATTTACCACTTTAAAATACTAGGCACCCTACCTTATGGGCTACAAGGCCTACTTAAGGGTGACTTTTTTAATATTAACACGTAGGGCTCTTTCCTGTCAAAAAGAGATATTTTTAAATGTTTGCCTGTAGGTGTAAAGGTTACAGGTGACAGACTTGAAACCATGTTTTCTTTGTCAGCCTAGTGAATGGTACAACATGTGCTGCAGTTAAATGTCCAGGTGACATTTAACTTTTCCATGCCATAGATGCACTTTCCTACTACACCTTATGCTATAGCCATACTGGAAATGTAAGCAGGCCAATTAGGAGTTAGCCAATTTTACCATGTTTTAAGGGTCAGAGAACATACACAGGGGCCTGGACAGCAGTGCCCCAGTGCGCAAAGGTACAAAAAACAGCAAAATCAGTAAGCAAAAAATGGAGGATACCATGTAAAAAGAGGCACTTTCTCATAATGTATAAGACTATTTTTCACTGCAATTATGGGTTTGGTTTGTAACCTATTATTCCAGGACCACACTCTCAGATCTGATTGCCTACGAAAATATAATTTGCTAACTACTAATTTATTTTGAATAATAAGCCCTTCTGCAACTATTTTAAATATCTGACGCAGCTGGATAGACAAAAAAAATAAAATCAACCAATATCTTTTTATCACCGTTAACTGATGGACCAACAATGTCTTTAAAGACCCAGCCGGAGAATAAGAACTCCAAATTGAGCAACTCCACTTCTTTCCACCATTGGACAAATGCAAGAGCAGCACAATGAAGTAGAGAATATGACAATCTTTAAGTGGGGTTTGCATAAAAGGATGGGATTTGAAATGTTTTGCAGAGCACTGACCTTTTTTTGCTCATTACCATTAGGGGCTTATAACAGGCTTGCTTTGGGATCTTTGGGGGTTTAATGAAGAAAGGAAGGTCTGAAATTTCGAATTGATGCTGCTTCAATGATATGAGAGTTTTTTTCAAGTGTTATTTGTAGCAATGTTACAAATGTTGCCGAAAAAATAAAAGTGAAGATGTCAAAGATCTAGTGTTCCCACTTTCTTTGGTAAATCTAAAATCTTAATTTTGATTTTGGGATGCTTACTAGCCCATTTGAAAGTGTGAATTACCTTTTAGCCATCCAATTTATAAGAAAGGGTGCTGAATATAAAACAAGGAATGGCCATGTAAAAGAATAATGGAGACACGGGCATTTTAGTTAGACAGGTACAAGCTATAATTGACAGGGCAGCTTCTCCCACCCAGCTTGGGTTTAATGGTCCTCACACAAGCAGAGCCGTGCAAACGTTTGGCATGTATACAGTGCAACAAACATTGTAAAAATATCATACAATCTCTTTACAATAAAAACAAGTGCATTTCTTTAACATCCAGAAGCATTTCATCTTAGTACATCAGAATTTATCATTGCACAGACAGACATTTATTAAAAAATGTTTTTAGAAACATTTGTGTTTCTCTGTCCCCAATAACAATGCCATTAGTGAACTAAGAGGCAAGTCAGTAGTCATGTAAACCCTAAACGTGGCCTCGATTCTTATTATAGATGGAGCATTACAGTCTATTAAACTAAATAAAAAGGTGCTTCTCAGCACACATTCTGAACTTAAGAATTAAAAAGTGTTCTCATATGTGATAATAAGCAAAAACATGCTCCGTTAAATAAAAGATGTGCCTAGGATCATACAATTTGGACAAACAGGGAAGTTGGTATTGATTTCTGGTTATCTGGTTTCACATTTTAAAATTCAACCATCTGCTGGGTACCTCAGTCTCCATCTCCCTCTCCAATTTACATCAATTGTCTGGGTTTTGTCTTTTATTCTTGGCTTTCAATGAGAAAAATCGACACAGAGATAGCAGACCCAACTCAGGTCTCCCAGACCAAACTACCAAGTTAAGAATGTATTTATATAGGGGGTGTCACACCACAATCACCCCTCCCTGAAGCTATTCCATTGGGTATATGAATCAAAACAATCACATGCATTCCAGGATACGAAAATTAGAAATTCGCCCTTTATGCTAACAGGATACTTGACCGGTTTTATCTGCTGAACAAATCCGGGCAAATAGCTCGGGTTGGGCAATTTGCACTAAATAGTTAGTGCCAAGGAAAATACCACCCTACCTGGGAGTTTCACTCGAAACAGACAGCACGAAGGTTGTAATCAGGGCCTAGTTATTTTTTATCTGATTGCTAAAATAAAAGAAAAAAATAACTTAATATTTCCAACTGTAATCCTAATAGCTTTTGGAAAATAGCACAGCCCTAAAGCTTGTTTATTATGCTAAGTATAAACATATTGCGCTTTCATATCTACCCCTCCTGAGACACCTCTGGAATGCTTTCCTACCACACTCAATGGTTGTTAATGTGAGGTCTTTCTAAATCGATGCAAAAAACAAATCCTGACTTTGGTGGTATGGATTATCTTCCATTTTAAGCAGCACTTTAACTATTCAGGACTTTAAGAACTGAAATGACATTTTCTAGATGCATTGTTTCTACAGATCTGATATAATGATGCAGGCAAAACAACCCCATCTCCAGTAAAGAACATTATATATGCAAAATCGAAACACAAAAGTAAAACAAAGCACTAACACAAAGCATTTATTTTAAGAAAAATGCAGACAGTTTAAAATGAGAAAATCGATGTCTCATTTTGGAGTTCTAATCAAAAACATAAGTTGTTATGTGGTTAAAAGACTAATTCAAATAGAATCGTCATATGGGCAACAGATTTTTTGATCAAAGAGCTCACTTTCAAAACAAATCCTTGCTGTGTGTCTCTCTTATCTTTCGCAGTGCACTGAACACGTACAGAACCAGACAGATGTGCTGCTAATTCTGGCACCATTTATTATGAAAGTTTATGAAACCAGCAATGGGCGGCTCCCCTTTGTAAAGATGTTACTGTCATTTATTAAAGTTAACAGTTAAATATCCTGAACAATTATCGTGGGACAACAATGGATTTAAATATAATGTAGAATAATCTCTGCCTAACTTAGTTGCGATGTAGAATAAATGGAAAATAATTTAGTTGCCAGTGTTCAATGCACACTCGGGTTTCCGCCAGGGCCGGACTGGTCGTAGCGGGCACTGGGCGTTTTTCCGGTGCGCCGGAAGGGTGGAGGCCGGTTTTCAAGCAGTGGGGGACATTTTTTTTTACTGGGGTCCTCATTTTGCAGCGGTGCTGGAATATCAGCCCCATGTAACAAAACCGACAACCCCCCGTAACCCCACCCTCAGGCCGATCTGGCAGAATTGCCAGGGCTGGTTTGTGTTCCCAGTCCGGCCCTGGTTTCCGCACTTAACTAACAATGCCCCACTCTTCCTTTATTACTATGAATTCAACATAGGATTCATCTTTTATGAAAATATAAGGCTCCCAATAGGATTTCTGGTTGGCAAAAAGCCTTTTAGCAGTGCTAGGATAAAGCTTCTAGAGAAGAAACAGCACCAAACAGAGCATTATGTACACAGACACAGGTGTAGGGCAGAAAAATAAGACTTCTGAGACACTCTGACCCATAGAGGTCCAGTTCAGTGGTTACGTTGCTGCTGTTGAAGACAAGAATTTAGCTTTAGCATTTTAACAAATATTTTGTTGTACTGAGCCCATCACATTTTCCCTTGTGTCTCAAATTGTGTTTTCATATATAAATGTATAATGCAAAATATTCAATTCATCAACTGGCTAGGGCTTGTCCCCATACAAATCCTGGTTTTGAAAGTACAGTCTCTACTGCCCTTCATGCACACACTGTTCAATGAAGAGTCTCTTGAGTTGAAGGCCTTCAGCTGTAAAACTGTTGATCATATGAGATGTGCTACCTCAAACTGCTAAAATGAGTATGCAGTAGGTGTTCTTAAGCTCTACCAGCATTTTCTGCACTGTCGTAATCTTTTTTTATGCATTTACTCTGTGTGTCTCCCCACTGTCATTGGGTACTGCTCCCAGGTGTTTACCACATATTATGGTAGAAAAAAGTTTCTAGTGTGGTTCCCGAGGCACCACCACCTATACAGTTGTGTAGATGATTTCTATGTGTAATATCAACAGCAACACAAATGATAAATATTGGTATTTTTACTACTATTAGGTTTCTTCATTCTATTTTATTATTGGTGTTATTATTAGTGGTGGTAGTAATATAGTCATGTAGTAATAATATGATAGAGTATTTCTTCTTTAAGAATGTCAACACTATTTAAAACCAACTTTTCTGGATTGCAGCGATGGCACTGTTGGAGGTACAATTTTGCTGGTACAAAATGCTATTTTTACAGTGGGTATTTGGTGAAAATACCTTCATTCCACATAAAATGGAGGGCAAGTGTAGGTTCAAAATTGCACCATCGCAAGTATGCGTTAAATAGTACAAGAATGTTGGTGCTAAATTGCACCAGTGCAATCTATGTAATGCAGCTCTACTTTAGTAATCACTTGAGATCCACTACTTTCCAAGTTAGGAACCCATAACATTGTATACCTACTCTAAAATTCCCAAAAGATGCATACATGTAAAAGAGGAAATTGAAATGTTGCGTTAGACCTGGCATCGCTGGCGTGGTTGCCCCTGACTTTTTTGCCTTCTAACCACATATTGGGCCCCATCTTTACTAATATGTCCAATATGATGGTAAATGCCCAACAACCTGTTCTATGGTCAGACCATCTACTGTTTGAGTTTTTAATTACTAGATCTTAATCATCTAATTCCATCATCCCCCTCAGCAAACTTTCCAGACATTGGGGAAAACTTGATATTGCAGATTGGAAAGATGTTTTACTCAGTCCTGAGCTTGGATGGGGACATTGCCACTGTACCTGGCTTTTGAGGTCTGGATTGAGACACTAGAGGCACTCAGCCCAAGAAAATTTCGGAAGTCTTCTGGAACCAGAGTCCGTGCTAAATGGTTAACAGCAGAGATTAGGGAGTTAAAAGAGGAATGTAAGCGATTGGAAAGAAAATGGAGACTCCAATACGATGCTGATAGGAAGGCTACCTATAAAAAAAGCACTGAAAATATACCAGCACACAATCTGTAAAACTAGATTAGTGGATTTTGCTGATAAGGTAATCCAGTTCCTACAGCCCTCTAAAGAGTTTTATGAGATTGTGAATTCTTTTTTAAAACCTAAAGTTGCAGGAGCCGGTCCTTTAACCTCTAAGGACCATTTTGAGCAGTTTGCTAACTTATTTCTTAGAAAGGTTAGTCTCATATGTGATTCTTTGGCAGGAGACTTAGATCTATACTCTACTATTAAAGAGGGTGCACCAGATAAAAAAAGTCTCTATGGACTTTTCAACCTTCCCTCAGTTGAACAATAATTTAATTAGGGCAGCAGTGAACACAGTCAAGTCAGGCTCTCCTCTGGATCCGGCCCTTATTGATATTTTGCTGAAAGGAGGTAATGTCATCATATCTGCCTTGACGACCATCTATAATCTATCACTGGAAAGTCAAGTACCTAACTCCTGGAAGCATGCAATCATCAGTCTGCTGCTGAAAAAGCCCTCCTTAGACCTTGATAAGGCTGAAAATTACAGACCAATATCATTGCTCCCAGGTGTCAGCAAGATCATTAAATAACTGGTAAATGGTTATTTGACCGTTGTTTTAGGGAATCTCTTGCACCAGACACAAATGGGCTTTTGACTGGAGTGTAGTGCAGAGACTGCTCTCTTAGTGGCCTCGAAGGATCTCAAAAAGACACTAGATCATGGAGGGACTGCTGCGCTCATTCTTCTTGATTTGAGCACAGCTTTCGTTACTGTCTCCCATGTCATCCTCTGACACACATTGAAGGTGGTAGGTATTAGTGGAATGGTGTTAAAATGACTGACCTCGTTTCTTGAAAATAAAAGCTTTCAGGTCAGGGAAGGGCCTTTTCTGTCCGAGGTTAATCAACTCAGATGTGCAGTGCACAGGGCTCATCGTTGAGCCCCACTCTTTTTAATGTGTACATCTGCCCTCTAGCAGACATTATCTGTTCATTAGGCCTTACCATGGTGGTTGTATGCAGACTACACCCAGATCGTCGTTTCCCTTTCACCCAAGTCTAGCTCTACTTTGGAGAAACTGTCCATCTGTCTGAAGCAGGTGAACAAGTGGATGGCAACTAGCTGTCTCAAATTGAACGGTGAAAAAATTGAGGTCATGTTTATTGGAATCAACCCATCGCTCTGAGACCACATCCTTTAGACTTTTTGTCTGGGTGATCTCCCCTCCCCCAAAACGGAAATATAGTGCGGGGGAGGTATTGATGGATAAAGATCTGATCATGGCCTCCCAGGCAAAGAAAGTGGCAGGGACATGCTTTGGTCTTCTGAGAGCCTCAGCAAGATGCTCAAATGGCTCCCTGTGAAAACACAGAGAATCGTGGTACAAGGCCTTGTACTTCCATACTCAGACTATGGTAATTCCTTTTACCTAGGCAGTCCCGCCTACGTTATTTGGAAGGTGCAAGTTATTCAAACTGCTGCACCCAGAGTACTGCTGGGCCTACCAAAAACACAGCCTGCACGCCAAGCTTTAGTAAGCTTCCATTGCTTGCCGGTGAGCAAAAGAATTGAGTTCAAAGCGTTGTACATTGCCCATAAGGTAAAATACGCTCATGGTCCACATATCGTTAGTCACCTTATTACACTGTACAGCAATGTGAGAGGGCTAAGATCCAACAATCTCTCCTTCTTGACTACCCCTGGAATTAAAAGAGTGAGAAGCAGAGGTTGGTCATTTGCATACTAAGTATCAAAGCTTTGGAACAGCCTCCCTAGTTACCTCAGCTCCAATGGTAACTCGCTAAGTTTCAGGAAGCAACTGAAGACTCACCTTTTCACATAATCTATTCACTTGCATCCTTACAAACCCTGTTACCGTTGGGAAGCCCGTTTCTGGATAGCCACGTGCTCTACAAGAAAGTATAACATAACATAGTAAAGTGCATCACATGTGCCCAGGGCCTGTTAATTAAATGCTACTAGTGCGCCTGCAGCACTGTTTGTGCCACCCACTTCAGTAGCCTTTTAAACATGTCTCAGGCCTGCCATTGCAGAGCCTGTGTGTGCAGTTGTAAACTGCCATGTCGACCTGGCAAGCTAACCCTAGTGCCAGGGGCAAACCTTCCTTATTAATGCATATGTCACCCCTAAGGTAGGCCCTAGGCAGCCCCAACGGTAGAGTGCAGTGTACTTAAAATGTTTTTTCCATTTGGGGCAGCAAATACAAAAAGAACAAATGATAGACAGAATGTTGAACAATGTCAAACACTCAGTACAGAGATCTGGGCCCAAATCCATCTTTTTTTGCTCTCCACGCCATTCCAGATTGGACCCTACCATTTGATGGCATGGTGTGCAAAAATCAATGGATTAAACCCAGATCTTTGTAAAGGGGGGTGAATGTGTACATTGTTCATTTTGCAATTGTCAACCTAAATGGGACGGGCCGGCCTAGATGTGGTTCCCGTGCTAACCATGCCATCAGAGTCAAGCTATCCTGGCTTATGAGGGGTGATACCCGGAACCAGTCTCTGGATGCTTGTTTCCAGTCCAGGGAGAACCTGGCTTGCCAGTTCGGGGTGGACTGTTGGGAGCAGGATCAAGACCGATTTGCATATGACTGGGTCTGAACCTGGATGGCGTGATTAACAAAAACCGATGGATTAAAACCAAATCTTTGTGACTGGGGGTGAATGTTTGACAATGTTCGGCCTTCCGTCCGTCATTTGCTTTTGTCACCCTAAGTGGGAAGGGCATGCCCAGACATGGGTCCCGTGCTCACTCAGCCACTGGTTTTAAGCTAGCCAGGCTGATAAGGGGTGATACCCAAAACCGGTTCCAGAATGCTTGTTTCCTGTCCAGGGAGGACCTGGCTTGACAGTTCTGGCTGGACTGTTCCTGTGAGGAGCAGGGTCAAGATTGATTTACATATGGTGGGTCCAAACTGGGGTGGCGTAGTGAGAAAATGGTGGATTAAATCCAGATCTTTGTGACTGGGGGTGAATGGTTGCACTGTTCAGCATTCCTGTCATCATTTTTTCTTTTTACTTTTAGAAGGTTGGCATTTTCTTAGTTAGCCATTCTGTGCCTTCTGCCCGTCTCTGAAATGCACACCTGGGGTGGGTGACTGCTGGGCTTTGTGTATTCCCTCTAGACAGTCACACATAAAAGGAGCTAAAGTGTGGCTGATGGGCCATTCACATCCTGATGGGTCATCCTGGGCAGGATGGGAGGGAAGAGCCGACACTTGCACCTGAATAGTTCTCTGCCAGTCCCCACACAAAGAGCTGCATTTCCCCCTGTATTGAGCCTGGAGCTAGGTCAGGAAGGGCAGGGTCTCTCTTTGAAGTCTCCCCCACATCAAAGGCAAAACTGGGTATAAGTACTGGACCCCAGACACCACCAACTCAGTACAATTCTGGACCTGAGGATACTCTGTCGAGAAGAAGGACTGCTATGCTGCTGAAAGGACTGTCACTCTGCTGGACTCTTGCTCTGCTGTGCCTGCCCTGCTGCCCTCCTTGCCTGGTAGTGAGAAGAACTGGACCTGTATCTCTACATCCCGAGAGCCAAGTGACTCCAATGGCTTGCCTCCTGCTCTTAAGTCTCAAGGGCATCAAAGAATTCATTCAACCCTGCTACAGCCTCTGGACTCTGCCAACTGTGAGTCCTGTGGCTAAGTGGTGCCAAACCAGTCCTGGGCCCTTGGAAGATGGTTTTCTAGCTGTTTCTATAAAAATCAATGCAGTACCTACTTTGCCCCAGTCAGAACCGACGCATTCTCCTCATCATGGACGCATCACCAGTTCAAGGACACCGCACATCGACAGTGCGACTCGACAATGACGCATTGCATTCATCGCTCGGAGTTCAACGCCAACGCATTTCTCCACTGCGTGACTCAGATCTGACGCCTCCGGCCCCTCCTCGCAACGTGCTCGCCGATGCTTCCTCTGTGAACGTACTGTTTCAGAAGGTGCTGTAGGACTCCAGTAGCCGACTCATGCTCCATATCAGCCAGCTTGACTTTTCAGATTTTACCCGATCCAGCGCGACCAGATAGCCCCAGTTGTCGTATTAAGTTTCTAAGTTTTATATTTCCAGTTATTCTTTAAAAATTCATAACTCCGGTTCTACTTATTGGATTTTTGTTGTTTTGTAATTAAATTAAGCTCTATTTTTCTAACCTGGTGTGGATTATTATTATGTGGTTTTTGTTCACTGTATTACTGTATAAAGTGTTGCAGAAAACTTTACACATTGCCTCCTAAATTAGTCCTGCCTGCTCTGAGCCAAGTTATCACAAGGTGAGCACAGGTTAATTTATGGTGTGTAACTGACTTACCACGAGTAAGATTGTGGTCCCTACTTGGACAGAGTGCATACCTCTGCCAACTAGAGGCCCAATTTCCAACACGTTGCAGGTCAAGTGTGTTGAAATGTCAAGGCATTAATATCATGATAAGTTTATTTTAAGTTTATCAATGGTTATTGACATATGGCATTATATAAGTGCTGTAAACGCAATTATGCATTGAGGAGTAACTATTGTAACCTTTCGCAAACATGTATAGGCGGTGTTTCTAAATGAGGATTATATTTCTGTTTAGGAACATTACTTTCACTGTTTAAAAGCAAAACTAATTAGAAAGATTTTAGAGCCCGATGCGTTGTTTTGGAATCGAGGGCGACAAAACAACTGAGTGTATAACCGTTTGTGTGAAAGGAAGGCGGCATACACTGAATAAAGCAGTGAAGCGGACGCCTATGGAGGTACATGGGAGAAACAGTCATGGGTCAGAAGAGGAGTGGTCAATAACAGTCAACAGCCATAGTGGAGATAGGAGGGTTTCATGTCAGAGTGCTTCTGGGAGATATATCCAGTTGTAGTTGGAACATTCGTCATTAATTGCTTCATTCAGAATGAAGCTGGGAGGGGAGGAAAGAAGGCGTCCAGATAAGAGAGTTGTCAAGGAACTGTTGGGGGAATGACCTTCTCAGTATTAATGCATGAACAGATTTGTCACTGCCTGGCTGAAGATGCACACGTCTTTGCAATGGAAGCAAGCTCGCACACCCCTCTGGTTCCACAGGGGATTCTGTGAATTCTGCAGACATCCAATTTGAGGAATGGATCAGTGGCTGCGGAGCAGATGTTTACACTTATACAGGGGGCAAGCAAGACGGCCGGGCCTTAGTTTATGTTTGAAAAACGTGATGTTTAAATTACTTCTACCAGTAACAACACAATCTCACCCTACAAGGCTTAGCACAGGGCATGATATCCCTATTGTCAGAATTTGCAAATATGATTCATGTTGTAATAAAGTATACACGAAATAGTCAATCATTCATTCTTTTCCGTTATTTATGTAAGCAAATAAATGCATTCAATTGCTGCATGTAGAGTATTCGTTTGCATCTTTTTTCAATTAATACAATTAACAGCGTACATTTTTTTATAAATTGAAATCATTTCAAATTGCACACGTTGTTTTGCTCTGCAATATAAAATGTTAAAGTGCTACTTTAATGTTTTGTATTGTTATTTGCAGTCAGGAAACACAACTTGCTCCCCAATGAATGTTTTAAGATAAACATTTGCATTTTAGACGGTTAAACATGCTTGATTACCTGTCCGTTCTGTGAAATGTGCAGCTACAAAGGAAGAACTAGACAGAATTATGTGATAAAAAATAATAGAAGTAAAAAAAAAAAAAAAAAGCAAACAATAAAACAGATGTAGGAATTGTAGCAGATCAAACATGGAATATCATTTTAAAATGCGGCCAATAGTTCAATAACGTGTTTTGTAACTGTCTGGCGAGTGATTTCGCTTACTAACGTCGACTAGTTTGTTCTATAATCCAAAAACGTCTTTCGAATTAAATGTATTAAAGCTTCATCTGTGTTCCCTTCGCAGGCCATGTCTCAAATCCATGAAACAGATCAAAAGGAAATCTGTCGCTACAAATTGAAGGCAAGATTGCAGACCAATCTTGTTGCTCTGAAATTGATTTTTAAACCTATATGTTCGTGTTAATCTGGAATGCCAGTGGAAATTTAAACTGTGGGGCGCAGCTAAACTTTGGACAAGTAGTGCTGAAAGACCGCTCAGCTGGCAATTGCTTCGTTTGTAAAATGCAACCCGGTCAAGGTCACAGGTTCAAATCCCTGCAAGGTTAATCTAATCTTTATTCCTTCTGAAGTAGATGAATGGCATCCTTTTCCTGGTATTTCCTTCGCTGCTTGCTTGCACTATCTAGCATTTGGTAATGAATGTATTTCTGTGCTTTAGAACTGTATACTGAAAATATGTTATCTGTGCGTGTAATACCCCACCTCTGTGCACCCTAATATGAGGCAGATCTAACAGTTGTCCTGCTGAAAACCTCAAGGGGCCTAAAGAGCATTTTATGGGATTAGGGAGAGCAAAATGATCCTAGGTCTGGACTCGGAGAGAGGGATGAACAGTAATTTTAAACTCCCCCTTTTAGCACAGTAGAACGTCAAACGTTATGCATAATTTATTGTGTTATGTCTGGTACTTGACACACCGGGGTGGGAACATGTTGTGCAAGGACGTGGATGTTTGAGAGAGGGAGAGACGGTGGGCTGACATACTTTGATTATTTCTGCACCATGAATACACAAATAATAAAATGAGATCTTTCTGATGCACAAAAACATAACGAGTATTTTGCTAGAAAACACAATAAAAACAAAAATGTGCATAACATTTTTCCAAGTCATTAATTTAGGATAGGGTTGTTCAATCGCCACAATTAATGAAATCTCCTTGCAGAGTTTACAGATGAAGTGTGTGCATCGTTACGAACAGAAGCAGCCCACTGTCGCTAGCCATACATTACTATAATTTGTAATGAAGATCTGAAATGTTGGTGCTTCATTCCAATGAACCCCTTGGTTGATGGAATTGTAATTGAATTTAATTGCAAACAACTTTCAAATATTCTTAGCAGCCCATTATGATTAACCCAACTGACAGTAAAAATTAGTATTTGTAAATTATAATGCACATCCAACTAATTGGTAAACACATAGGGTTTGTTTTAAAGTCGGTATAAATTGTAATTGTGTCCCTTTCGCCCAGGTATTTACCTACATTTCATATCCATTTATTACTGCCAATGAGAGATGTAAATAATGTATAAGGAAATCATGGGGAAAAAAGCTCTGTGCGTGTTACTTCTTCTCCACTCACCCCCACCCCCCACCCCCTAGTACAATTTGCATCCGAACAAACACCCAATACTGGGCACAAATCATATTTGAGAAGGTATTTTTAGAACTGCAATGAGCAACATGATAAGTGTTGATAATCCAATTTGTTTCTAAAATATTTCACACCATGGTTGCTGCTTTATCACAGCGCATACGGGTACCCTGTGTTACCCTGAGCAGGATTCCAGGAGGGGAACAGTTTGCCTCCAGGGATATACAGTTATTGTACAACTTATCAAATGGGTTCCATGGAGGTCTCCTGATTTATTGCCACAGCTCACCACGTTTGGAAGCTCTGATTTGAGACTCCATTAAAGGTTACCTATGATGGCTGTCTGCGTGGCCTTGTGTTTCCAGTACACAATGAGCCTGATCACAAATGAAAGCTCTTCTCCCATAAGCAAATGCTATCAAAAAGCTGCAACGTGTACATTTGCAGAGGTCTATGATTCACACAGTTGAATGTGGTGGAACAGGCAAAAGAGCAAATTGCGAATACAAAAATGGGAGTTCTGAAAGGGTGGTCACGGTCAAGTAATGCATAGAAGGAAACGACCTGCTAAAGACGTCAAAACTGCTGGATGGGAAGTTATTATCAAAACAAGAACAATATTTTTAGGCCTTCTGGTCTTAAAATATCAATGACACCAATGCATCAAAGTATCTTGCAAAACATTTTTATTCGATAGTGGTTGTAGATTGCTCTGCTACACCTGTCTCTTATTTATTGTGGACACTTTTAAGACAAATAAATGCATAGTTTTTTTTCTGTGCATATAACAGAAATGTGGCTTTACCCAAGAGGCATTATATGCAGTCAGTTACATTGCTGATTTTTTTCGGATTTCCAAGCGATGACATGTGCTTCATCCGCTTTGCATGGGTTGCACATGTGGCATATACAAAGTTTTATTTAGCACAGACATATATTTATGGCTTTCAAATAATATGCTTTTTCAATTAGGACCAGTATGCAATACAATCCACGTTTTCCTTTACCTTCAGTGTATTTATGGTATATTTGCTGAACTCGCAAAAGTGAAGGATTGGTACAATACACCCTATAAACAAAACAAGCATTTACAATACATTCGGTCTCGCCTTTGGGACCTTATAAGTATTTGGCCATGAAGCATATTATCGCATATTATTGCAACATACTTTAATTACAGAAGTTTCTCTTTATGACACCTTTTTCTGGGAATCGCCCGTCCTTTCACTTCTGTTATCAGATTAAAGATGGTATCACCATACAGTCAGCAATATGCTTGTCTATAAAGTCATGTCTGCAAAGAGAATATAGGAGACTATGTCCTATAAGGGCTTAGAGTTGGCATAATCAACGTGGATGCCCCTGACACAGAAACATTCATTCACTTGCTAGCTGCAATCTAATGCTATGCTTCTGTATCTATGATAAGGACAGTCCGATCAAGCAGGCAACACGGCCAGTTGAGAGTGGATGTGGCATAAGGGGAGAGCTGCCTGATTGGACCTGGGGAACTAGGTTCGAGCCTCGGTGTGAGCTCAGCATGCTGTGATTCTGGGCAAATTCCTTAAGCTCCCGTACCTACCAAAAACGTGTGTGTCCTTGTGTAATGTAACTGGTGCACATGTCAAGTGCTCTAATTCTTTCAGTTCGAGTTTGGGCTATATTAAAAAAAAGTACTTGGTGTGAGTAGCAGTGCCAGCATGTACAGACTTGCTTTCATGCATGCCACCCAGTACTGATGGTGCCCAGCTGAGGGCAAAGAAGGGTGCACGTGAGAGCAAACTCTTTCAGGGGCATTTCAGAGCAGGTTATGCTCCAACAGCTGCCCAGGCTATTCACTCTGTACTTTTGCAGAGGGCTGTACACACTGAGTTCTTGTTACACTCCCTTGAGTAAAGCCTCGCTCACTGCCCTGGTCACGGACCCGATACACATATACATCTGTGCGGCACGTGGTGATGAGTAACATGCCTCTATGCCACCAGAAGCTGATGCCAGGGAACAGTACATGCTCAAGAGAAAATGCCAGGGTTGTGGAGGGTAACAGGCCAAGCTAAAAGAACCTCACACCCACTTCAGCGGGTACGGCAACAAGGTATGTGTTGCTACAGCAGTCACATGGTGGCATGACATGACCACTAAGCCTAAGTGTATGGGGTGGGTTAGGGAGGAGGGAGGGCGAACAGTTAGACAAATTGCGATACATGGAGATTTCTCGCATGGCGAGCGGAACAAAAACAAATTGAGCATGGAAGGGACGAGGCCACACATGCATAAGGCTCCCCGGCACAAATAGCTGAATTATGGGAAGGATTTAAACTGGAATCTACGTTAAAAGTCAGCTGGTAACTTATTTAAAACAAGGAGTTCTTCATTGAATTTTCTCCTAACAGCACCTACTTGTGTACACATGTTGCTGCAAGTTAGGTTACACTCCTCGCCATTGCCATTGTTTCTCCTTCGGGGGTGGAGGGTGGGGGGGTAGGGATGAGGGGTGGGTAGTTTGATGCAATGTGTTCTCCTCCCAGTTAGGACACCTCAGTAAAGAAGAGACCACACAGTCAAACGCAGCTCACCTGCAGCAACCAAAAGTCAGAGGTTTGTAAAGTCTGCAGGGCGGCAGTGTTATTACAACCCCAGTAGAAGAGATATGTCTCGGGGAGCGCAGCACTGCAAGCAGAGGCGAGGAGGATCAGTTTCCAGTACATCATTAAAGCATGAAACGCCCCTGGGGAAGCCGCGCGCACATGCTTTAGCCCGTCAGTAAATGCACAATGGCATTTTAAGATGTTTACAGTTAATATCACGTTGGCTTTTAAAAAGCACAAAAGGAAGCAGGAATGGAAACATGCACAGACGAGCGGCGGCGTAAACTAACAAAACAAGCGTCCCCCGGCGGGGCTCCTATGGGGTCTGCAGGCAACTCTCAGCTGGCTAAAGGCTGGCCAACCCCGCGCGTCCTTGTTTGTCTGTGCTCCGTGCACCCACCAGCTGACAAGCACCGGAGGTGATGCTCTGCTAAATGACGGCGGCGAGTTGTCGCTGTTGCGCAAGTGTTATGGACAGGTCAGGCAAAATAAAGTGCGAATTCACCCAGCCAACCCCATGACAAAACAAGCATTTACAAATGCAATAGGACTCGTATTTACATGAGACCTATTGCATTTTAAACGGACGTGTGGGCATCGAAGAAGGCACGAACGGGAGTGGAGGGACGAGAAGTCACGGACTGCGGGAGGGAACGGGGGGAGGCAGGGGAACAACATTGTTTTTAAAGTAAAGGGGCCGATAGCCATGGAAGGATAAAAATGACGACATGGCCGTCAGGAGGCGGGACTATCAAGCTGAAAACCAATCACAATACAGCATTTAGAATTTAAGCCAATGAAAAAAATGACCGGAAAGTGGGCGGAGCTTCCCCCGCTATACTGTATACTGCATCCCTCGCAAAGCGAGCACCGCATGGGTGCTGCAACGCTAGGCGAGATCTAAAAAGCAGTCTTAGATACCCTTTGTTTCAGTCTATTTAACAAAAAGAGTACATTGATGAGACATTTGTAAGATGTAGGCAGAACACTGTGCAACACAATAATAGGACCAATGTAATATTAAATATAGTGTTGCCCTTGTGGGGAAGTCAGAAATAAATGAGAAGAAACCTACAAGGTTGCCGGTGTTATATAGATTTTCCGGTCACACCACAGCTCAAAGTCACTATCATTTCAACTATATTTCCAAAAGACGCAGTTCGTGTGCATTAGACACGTTGTACTACATTTTCACCACGACTTAAGGGTCTTCTGTCTTGCATGTCCTGCAGTTAATCAAGGTTTGCACTGGAGATGTTAACAGAGTTTACTTCAATAAAACAATGCATAATGAAATAAGCAAATTAAAATTACATCCTATATCAGGAATTGACAACCTTTCTTAGTCGTAAGTATACAAGGAAACGTAACTACATATTTCAACATGAATTACTTTGCAACACTCACAGTCTTTTGGTCCCAATAAAATAATATATTGTTTTCGTAATTATAAGCTCCCTTCCCATTGTTTCCGTTCACCTGAAAGCAATTATTTTGTGTGCACCTATTACCTGTCCAGAAAAAATGCAAAGCAATTAGTTTCATCTCATTGCAAATTTTTGCCATTTTTAAATCTATACGCTTATTAAATGCTTTCTCATTTTGTATTTCAAATCAAGAAAGCCAATACATTAGCGGTACCAAGAAATCTAAATAATTCTTATGACCTTAATTAGTGTTCTCACTTCATAAAGTTTGATTCACATATTGAGCAGTACTTTACTCCCCGGACAATAACCTTTTGGTTGCTTGATATGCCCGATAAACATTTTAGAGTTAATTGTGGTTGGCCTTTTAAGTACTCTGTAAGGACACTATTAAATCCTTATGTAGCATTTCCCAAAGACACAACAGTATGCTTATGTTAATTAATGTAAGGAAATCCAATTAGGTCAAATTGCTGTTTAACCATTAATCTAGAAAATCATGTTTCTTCAGCATAAACTCCTGGATGAAGCTCGGCCGAAATGTCTAATAATTCCTCCCAAATGCATCTTGTGTATTCACAAAGCCTTTGCTCTTTTAATGATCAAAGTTAGTCTTTGAGAGCTCAAGTGTCAGCTGTAATGGCATGGAAGGGATCTTAAATAAATACCAGTGTCTGAGGCTTATGTCGTGCCTATGCTGCTGTTGTATTCTTACTTCAATCAGAACGTTCTTTTGAACAACGGATTCTATTACAACAAATAATGGTCACATTTGTTTTTTGGCATAATGTTTGCTTAAAATTGTAAACATCATACAAACATAAGTTTTGTTTTAGAAAGCTTGAAAGTATTTTTTGTGATTAGTTTGTGAATTGTGTTTATAATTTAGCTAAATGAGATAAGCCACAGGGATGTTTACAAGTACACATTTTTAAACATTGTATTAAATTTTACACAATTTGCCATCACAACTAAGTTTTTCAGCTAGGGGCTAACGGCCTTCATGTCCCCGGCTTCTGTTAACTGAAATTAAACATTTTACCGTCATGCCATGCAGATACTAGAGGATGGTGTTGCAAAATTTTGAATACATCAAAAAAACACACACAAAAAACAGGCATTTTGAAAGGCAATTGGAGGCGACAATTTTAGGGGAATTTCACAGAATCAAAACTATAGATTACCTTCAATCCGTTTGGATATTTTGTTACATCTTTTGTGAGGTGCAGGAATTTAAAAAAGGGTGTTCTAAATGGTTGTGCTGTGTTAATGCAGGTAATTCTCCTTATACCTTTTTATGGCATCTCACATGTCAACTGTGGCAAGCCAACCTCAGGCATCTTATCGGGTAAAATTTAACCAGCATGATATTCAAAAATATCACTAGGGAGGCCATATAGTGCTTTATTTGCTTGTATGACAAGTTAGGAGACTTTAGGGTCCATCAAGATTTAATCGATGTTTGGTTCAAGGAAGATGCAATCCTAAAAATCTAACCCCTTTTGAAGATTCTCCATTGTTTTAACTTGGAAGGATTCATAGACACTAATATTAGCTGTCGAACGCGGAAACGGCAACTGTCCGGATGCTTTCAGTTTGGAAGCATTCAATAGAACATGGAAGATCCCATGGAAAAGCAAGAAGTGGAAGGATAGCATCATGGGGACCCGAGGAACACAGACCAGTCAAGAGGAACAGCCTAAACTTCTGGAGATAAATTAAATGCTTTGTGTTTAAGATATGATTAAGCAGAAGTAAAGGACATTAGAAGCACTCCTCAAAAATTGAGCAGCTAGCCAAATCCACAGACATTCCTATGTTGACCAATGTGTTATTAGCATTTGATAAATGGCTGGTGTGACTGGTAGAGACCATCCCAAAATAGCTATTTAGGATGGAATTTACATTGGCAGAGACAGTACTGATTCTCGAAAGAAGCAGCAGGAAATGTTAGTTGTCTAAGTGATAAAGGAGTACATATCAGGCATATAATTTTCTAATAAGAACTTAGGCATTTGGAGTACAGTCTCTCCAACTTCATTGGACTACCCCTGTTGGTATTAGATAATACTGTGGTACACATTGTAGAAGGTAACAGAAAGGTGGAGAAAGATCCCTGCCCTTTTCCCGCCCGATATTAAACAATTCTCTTATGTCCAAAAGGATTATGACGTATCCTACCTTGTTTGGATACATTATTGGATTTGTTTATATTTTCATATGACCCAAGTTTCAATAATCTTTCCAATGCAACCAAGGCTGGAAGTTGCATTGAATCGCCAAACTATGGAGAGGCACTAAGTAATAAACATACCATTCACACAAGGTTAATCATCCCCAGTCATGTGGTTTCCAATGTTCTCAAAGCATTATTACATGTGAAAAAGGTATTTGTAAATAACTCAAAAGAATAATGGGCAACATGTTTTGCTCGTATAATTTTGCAATGGGATCATATTACGTTATTCTTCAGATGATACACTGAGCTCTTCAGATACCTTGAGCGCAATAACCTTGTCCAAGTGGACCCAAGTGCATCTCAGTTTGAAATTCATGCCCAGTTCAAACCTTACTACTTGCAGGTGAGACTTTCTCCAGCTTCAGCTATTTTATGTGCGACAGCTCTTGCTTGTGATTTGCTATAAAAGCCACAACTGGTCTTGACTGCTTGTCTTTTCTTTGAGACTTCTAAACATGAGGCAGGAGTATCTATTAATGCCCCACCTGCTCAGATTCAAGACCAGCTGATTCAACCCTTCACTAAGTTCCTGTAGCTTATTTATGTTCTCCAGTGTTGACGCACTAGGACTCACAAGCTTATATTTCCAGTTCCAGCACTATTTCAGAGCTCTCACATTTCCATCTGTGGATCAAGATACAAGTAAGATTAGTTAGTAAGTTAGGGGTAAAGTTTACGTGCTTTTGGTGTATTTACCAGTTTTACACCTGAAGTTTGTGTTTGGGACTAGTGAGCCAACTGAAGTCTTTTACTCAGTGTTCCAGTGCTAGGAACTTGGTTCTGTGTAAGAGTCCAGTTGTGTAGGTGCTAGAGATGCTTTTTTTTGATTCTTAGCATTTTTAGATTTTCATCCTTATATTTAGTTGCGATTCCAGCACTAAAACGATTAGGAGTTTCCACTAAGCCTGGGCAAAGCACTACGCTACGCTCGCGTAGTTTGCGAAGTTTGCGCTACTTCGCACTACGCGAATTGCACGTAGCACAGTGCAAACACGCGTAGCGTAGCGGTCATTTTTTGCTTGCTCGCGGTCCTCAACGTCAAGTTGGCGACCGCGAGCAAGCAAAATGACATCCCGGCGAGACTTTTTCTCGTTCGCGATCAGCAACATCAAGTTGCCAATCGCGAGCGTGGAAAAAACCTCCTGGCGAGATTCTCAACGCGGGAGGTCAGGTTTCTCATTGCGAGTGGTTGCGCATGCTTGCGACCGCTCGCGATGAGAAACTACCAGTCTGCGTTGAGAAGCTGCCGCTCGAGTAAAAATCTACTCGAGCGGCAGTAAAGACAGCTCGCACTGTGCAAGATGCCGTTTTCAATGATTGCACAGTGCGGACAAGCATCCGGCACTGTGCAATCAGTGCGAACAGCATTTTGCACAGTGCACTACGCAGTTCGCGTAGCTACGCGTAGCCCGCGTAGTGCGAGGTGCACTTCACGTAGCTTCGCGTAGCGCAACTTCGCGAACTACGCCCAGGGTTAGTTTCCACCAAGTTTCACTCTAGAAAGCCAAAACGTTTTTTTCTCAATGCACAATGTAACAAATAAAGAGAATGGGAATTTAGGATCTTCCACCATGTGTGTACACTAAGATAGGTGAATTTGTCAGTATAACTTTTTGTTAACATTATTTCAGTAGAAGAGTTAACAGACCTGTGTTAGCCTTCCTTGTATCACGTTCACAACGTAACCAAATATACAAAGAACCTTTGTACAGTGCATCGTGGTTTAGAGAGGGCAGAATAATTCCTTATAGCAGGCATATAACCAGATAGGAAATTCCTAGGTCGACTGTGCAAAAGAAGAGTGATTCATAGTTAAAGGAGGATTGCTGTACAAGCTGCCATATCCACTACAGCTATCTTATGCCAAATACATCACAACTAGTACACAGGACATGACCAAACTTTGGAACCTTAACAACACAAGTGTAAAACTAGTACCACAACAGCCCTGCTCTCTATCGGTTTCTACCAATGTGTTTTCACCTGCTCATGTCACTTGTGCCTTCATAGGTCATGGTGGTAGCCGCAAGTAAGAGAGGGTAGCGATTGATCCACATCGCTATTGCAGGACCAAAGATGACACCATACACGCTAGTCTATGTTGTCCCATGATATAATTTCTTTAAGAGTTAAGCTTTTTTGTAATGCTAGTCCTTTTCAATACTTAAATGAGGAGGATAACTTCAGAGCGCTGCTCATTGGTCTGTGATTTCAGTTAATGGTCTACTTTCTTTTACACAGAAAACACTGCATTTTGGTAATGGTTGTAGCTTCATGCAAACTAACCAAGATATCCACTTGTTTCTCAGAGGGAGTCAGTATGTAACTGGGTAGGTCTAAAAGAACAACACCTTTAATGCTTCTGATGTTTCCTTAACTATGGAGTTTGATTCTTGTATCCACCTATGACCATGTTAGACCAAAAGCACTCTTTTTCACCCTACCTGGCAGAATAGGAGTGCAGGGTCAGATTAAGATAGAGTATGGTACTCTTTTATGATGAGATTTAGAGATAGTCGGAAAATCAACCCTCAAGATATTGCGATACTAGAGATTGTTTAACTGGGACCAATATGAACACATGATTGAAAACGATACACATTTTTTATGAATAAGAATGCTCATGCACTTGAAATAGCTGAAAAATGTACCAAACTTGGTACACCAATAACAGTTTCTAAATTGACTGTGAGCATAAATAGAGAACATAATTTAGTTAATATAGCTCATTTTAGAGGGCAATATTTTACATTTGTCTATGATCTTTACCATATCCAAAGCGATTGAGTACTTTGGACTTAACACCCTCTGCTTTTGCTGTAATCTGGTGATCTCATGCATATTTTTCTTGATTGCAGTAAATGACATTAGTGATTTAGTAGTTCTGACAAGGGGGCAATAATGGTGCCATATGCCTTGACAAACCTCCTGTAGCACCCAGTGAGGCCCAACAATGCCCTGACCTCTGTCTGGGTTTTGGGGTCTCCCAGGCCATGATAGTGTCTATCTTGCCCAGGACGGGCTGCACCTTACCCCTGCCCACCATGGGTCACAAGTACGCCACAGTCCCCTGTGCTATCTGCCACTTACTGGCCTTGGTAGTCAGGCCTGCCTGTTGCAGAGCCTGAAGCACTTCCTGGGGGTGAAAAAGGTGATACTTCCAACTTCTACTGAAGACAGCTGCATCATCCAGATAGGCAGCTGAGAAGGCCTCCATACCAGCAAGTACCTGGTTCATCAATCTCTGGAAAATGACAGGGACATTTTTGAGTCCAAATGCCATCACACAAAATTGGTAGTCGCCCTCGGAGTGGAGAAAGATGACCTCTCCTATGCACCTTCTGTTAGGGCGATCTGTGAATACGTTGATGGAAAGATCAGAGGTACTTAAGTACTGGGAAGCCCCTACCATGCCAGTAAGCTAATTAGCCCGGGGGATGGGATGAGCAGCTGTCTTTGTCACAGAGTTTGGCCCTCTATAATCCACACAGAACCTCAGTTCAGGTGTGGTGCCCAGTGGGGCAGCTTTTGGTACCAGAACCATGGGACTGGACAAGGGGCTACTGGAGGGTTCTATCACCCCCAACTCCAGCATCTTAGAGACTTCACTCTTAATGCTGGCCCTCATCTTATCTGACAACATTTAAGACTTATGCTTAACAGAGTGGTTTTTCCCTGTGTCCACATCATGGGTACACAGGTGGGTAGTCCCTGGGATAAGGGAGAAAAGAGAGGAATACTGTCACAACACTTGGTGAAAATCCCTCTGTTATTCAGAAGTTAGAGTGGGAGAAAGTATTACTCCCTCCACTGATCCATCTTTCTCCTTCGAGTCCAAGAGGTCAGGGAGAGGCTCTCTCTCTTCTTCTCCATCTGTCACCAACAGCATGATGATTTCAGACCTCTCAAAGTGGGGTTTGAGGTGATTGATGTGAAGTAGCTTGTAAGGTTGCCTGGGGGTCTTAAGGCCCACCAGGTAAATGTCCTTACCTTTCTTCTCCATCACTTCATAGGGCCCAGTCCAATAGTCCTGGAGACCCCTGGATTCCACAGATTCCATAACCCACACTTCTGCCCAGGCTGCAACTCCACAGTGGTAGAATTTTGGTCATACCACTCTTTCATCACAGCCGGACTGACTTTTAAGTTGTCTGAATCTTGCTTCCACAACTTAGCCATTTGGCTTCTAAAGACAAGCATGTAGCCCACTACATGTTGGGGAATCTTCCTGGGAATTTGCTCCCACCCTTCATTGACCAAACTCAGAGGGCCTCTAACAGGGTGCCCGTATAGAAGTTCAAAGGGGCTGAAGTCCACTCCCTTCTGTGGTACCTCCCTGTAGGCAAAAAAAAGGCATGGCAGGAGGATGTCCCACTTATTTCTCAGGGATGCCTCTAGTCCTGCCATTCAGGGTTTGGAAAATCTCACAACAAGCCCATTAGGTCGTGGGTGGTAAGGAGTGGAAAACTTGTAGGTTACCCCCCACAATCCTTTCACAGCGACTGCATGTATGCAGACATGATGTTTGTAACCCTGTCAGACCCGACCTCCTTTGGGAAACCACATAGGTAAAAATCCCCATCAGGGCCTTTGTGACTGCAGGTGCAGTCGTGGTCCTCAGAGGGCTGGCCTCTGGGTACTTAGTGGCATGATCCACATGAACTAGGATACACCTGATGCAGTCTGGGGATCCATACACCCAACAATATTGATGCCCATCCTCTCAAAGGGTGTGTCAATGACCGGTAACGGATAAAGGGGGGCTTTCAGCCCCATCTTCCCACTGACCTGGCAGGTTGCATATGTCCTACAGAATGCATCTGAGGAATTATTGGTCCTGGGCCAATACAAGTGTGAGACAAGCCTTGCAAAGGGTCTTGTCTTGGCCCAGGTGTCCTGCCAGGGGACGCTCATGAGCCAGCTCCAGTAGGAAGGCCCTGTAGCATTGGGGACCACAAGGGCACTTATTCTCCCATGCACAGTAAATTAGGTTGTCTACCCAGTAAATGTGACATCTCCTGCTGCTTGGACTTCAGCCTGCTTCCTCATGCCCTCAAAGGTTGGACACTCCCTCTGTGTTCTACAGAACTCCTCCTGGGTGGGCCCTCCTCCTACATGTCATTCAGCAAGTGTAGGCAGGTCACCAAAGTAAGCAGTGCATTCCTCAGTGGGCTACGGGGCGCCCACCACAGGTGCCCCATCAACGTCACTGGAAAGACACTCGGGGGCTGGTTTATCATGCCCTCTGTCTTTCCCCTTTTTAGAAGCTTACTGGGCCATTGTTCTAGGCTCCAGCTCTTTTTTGACTCCCAACCTGGGCGGCCATGGACCTTGCAGTTGCACAGATCCAACCAGGCAACCCCAACATCTCCACATGAGCCTTGAGCTCTACTTCTTTCCAGAGAAGGGGTCAAAACATAGACCATTGGGAATTGTACATTGTCTATTATCTGTGTTCTTTGTAAAAATAATCACCATTTCCATTTTCAAAACAGTAATTTAAAATCCAACTTTAAAAGTGAGGATTTTTCATTACAATTACAAGGACACCAAACATGAACTCGTTACCTATTCCCATTTGGAATTCACACCTTATTAAATGCAATAAGGTAACTCAAATGTTATCCTATGGGAGAGGTAGGCCTTGCAGTAGTGAAAAACAAATTTAAAAGTCTTTCACTACCAGGACATGTAAAACTCAAAATAACATGTCCTATTTTTTCAATACATCGCACCCTGCCCTGTGGGCTGCTTAGGGCCTACCCTAGGGGTGACTTATACATATTAAAATTGAAGATTTGGGCCAGGCTAAAGCTTATTTTTGACAGGTCGAAAGGGCAGTTTAAAACTGCACATGCTGGCTGGAGTGGCAGGCCTGAGAATTGTTTAAAGGGCTACTTAAGTGCTGCAGGCCTGCTTTTAGCATTTAATTTACAATCCCTGGGTACATGTAGTGCCACTTTACTAGGGACTTTTAAGTACATTAAATACGCTAATTTGGGATAAGCCAATGTTACCATTTTTTAAGGAGTGAGCCCATGCACTTTAGCATTGATTATCAGTCAAAGTGTATAGAGTCTTAAGGCCAGCAAAAGTAATACCAGCAAAAATGGAGAAGGAATTCGAAAGGTTTGGGGAAAAACCACCCTGAGGCTGACAGGTCTAACAAATGTAATAAGGCAACCCAGTGTTAGTCAACGGGAGAGATAGGCCTTAGAAGAGTGAACAATTACTTTCCACTGCTAGGACATGTACAATTTAAACATTGATGTCCTATTTAAATACAATGCACCCTGCCCTATGAGGCTTTAGGGTCTACCTTAGGGGAGGCTTATATGTATTAAAAAGGAAGGTTTAAACCTGCAAAATGCTTATTTTGCCCAGTCGAAATGGCAGTTTAAAACAACACTACAGGCTGCAGTAGCAGGCCTGAGACAGGTTTTAATAGACTACTTTAGTGAATGGCACAGTGAGTGCTTCAGGCCTACTATTAGCATTTATTTTACTGGCCCTGGGTACATGTAGTACCATTTACTAGTGACGTACAAGTAAACTAAATGTACCATCAGGAAGATGCCAATTGTACCATGATTTAGGAAGACAACACAAGCAGTTTACAACTGGTTAGCGGGGAAAAAGTACTAATGCCAACAAAAACAGCTTCAGCAGCCAAAGGCAAAAATGTCTGAGGGAGACGCTGCATAAAGGTTCAGATCCAACACCAGCATTTGGGAAGTGATACATATATTTAACAGCTTCATGTTGGACCTACATTTTGCTGAGACCTATTGTCTTTATTGTGGCTGGTGGGCATTGTCAGGAATCTAGCTCTGGGTTGGGCATTTTATCCCTCAGTCTTCCTCCTATATGGCCTTATTTTTTATTCCAGTTTGAGTCTAATGTTTACTACATGAAACAACCGTCAGCGGTGGTAATGGGTAAAATTTCATGCCCGTTTCTTGGGGGCAAGAAAAATCTATATTTCTACGATAAATAGTGTGTAATAAGATTATAAGTCTAGGCATAGGTTATCATTTCATCCCAACAGATAGGTTAACAAAATAGGCCAATATTTCTTGCTAAGGAAACATCCCACAAAATGGTTGATAAAAGTTATATTTGGTGTCTTTGGCAATGAAAGTGGTGAGGCATCTTAAAACATTACATTTGCTGTCCTTATTCCAAAACAAGTCACTACAGGGTGGAAGACAAGAACATAAGGGCAAATGAATACCACAATCTTAGGGGACTGAGGGACCGCTCAGCTTCAGGGAACACATTTGATGCTGTACCAATTAGCAGTCTCAAACTGAAATGTCACACCAAAGGTTAGTTAGAATGGAGAACTGGTTTGAACTTGAGGAGGTGAGCTATGACCAGTTTCACCAGGGATGAAGTACTGACCGGTAGGAAGCTGCTAGCTAAATTGGGCTCTGCTACGACCATCCAAGGATGAGATGGGAATATGATTTACTAGCTTCATTGACTACTATGTATGTGAAGATGGCACAATGACTGTGAAAGGGGGTGGGCCCAGTGTAATGTCAATCACCAGTGCTTCCAAACAGTTAGGATTGGCATTGCCTCTTGTAGGGTACACAGTTTGCTGTACTTTAAGATTTTGCCAGAGGAATGGATGTACACACAAGAATCAAGCATGACAGCAAGTGATTGGTTTAATGGTAATCGGCTTGTCTAGGAGGATGGTGATGAAGTTGAGCATCATGATGGGACTGTTGCATGCCAGCGATCCTGTTCTACTCTAAGTGGGCTAACCTAAGCGGGCCGTGTTTGTTACTTTGGGAAGCAGAGTTGGTGGTTGCACACAAGGTTGCCAAGCATTACTGCTGGTGAAAGAATTTGTGTTGCTTGCTGGTACTTGGGTAGCTCAGATCACATAATCCTTCTGGCCTCTGCGTTAGTGCTTATGGAAGAGGGTGGCGCGTACTTAGTACGCTGTATTATCTCACTATCCAAAATTATGGATGGTGCAGCTTTAACAATGTTCTTTTCAGAGAATTTGTGGAACTCATCACCACACGAAGAGGGCATACAGTATGTTACTTCTTTGGAAGAGTGGCACAGAAATGTTTGCAGACAATGCACTTAGAAGTACTATGCTGTTTTCCTTTGCTGCCATCTTCCGAGCACTGATATAAACTGACATAATGGACCTGAAGTTTCCTTCACTGCACTCAGACATTTGCAAGGGAACCTCCTCCAACAGTTTCTTTATTTCACAGGAAAAAACAATGACAAATAAATATATATATTAGAAAAACACGTTTTCTAGAGACACAATTTAATACTATAAATTTCAAACAACAACATGTAATTTTATTAAAATGCATATGTAGGCAGGGTAATTAAAGGAAACATGAAACATTCACAGCGTGCTAATTTATTATCCCTACATTAGGTTCCGTTCTTATGTGATGCCACACAGATATGTTCAAAGCAGTACCTGAACGTGGGCAAATGATTTATCTCAACCTCCCTTGTCATGGACTGCTTTGACTTGATCAATTGTTTGGTGTCAGATTTTCAGGGAAAACAAACAGCGAATACACAGATGCACTCAAAGGAAATCGTCTATTTCTTTCGTTATTAACACATACAAAGATGCATAATTATTTTTCAGCACATCAATGCAAAAATTCAAATTTTTCCTACCCATGAACGTGTCAAAACAGCATAAGTGAACATGCTTTTGGCGTGTTCAGCCTTTCCAAGAATCAATGAAATGCAGTAGCGGCCAGTGTCCGGGCATAGTGGTCAATGATCGTGGACGAAGACAAACTAAAATATAAAAATGTACTTGCTGCATCACCGGTCTTCTGCTCCTCTCTGGCTCCAGTCCACTGCAGGCACAAGATCCCCGACTTCCCTGCAGCCAACCCTGATGCTGCTCTCATGCTGCTGGTAGCATGAGAGCAGTGTCAGGATTGGCCTGAGTGCCCTCAATTTGCGCTCCCAGTGAGACTGGGAGCCTGTGTCTGCTGTCTCCAACCCAGCAACACAGCTTGGGTTGGAGACAGCTTCAGTGTGCATGTCAGTTAGGCCCTCCTGAGACAGCCGGCTAAACCCACATGCGCACTGAAGGCAGTGTGTGCAACCACTCCCATCAGTGCCTGTCATCCTCCCTTTAGCCCGCCCCCAAAGTTTTAGCTGGAAAACAAAATAAAACAATAGTAAACCCAGGGTTATTATCATTTTATTTTTCATTTTTTTGAGGCTGCTGGAGGGGGGGGGCCGACACTCTACCATAGCGGAGGAGCCGCCGCTGATGAAATAAAAACGTCGGAAGCTTATATCATAAATAATTTTCACATCAAGAGGAAAGAATAACAAGGTGTGGAATTGTTTTTGCATCATGTCTGGGTGACAGGGTAAGGTGTGAGATTTGAGAGTGTGGAATGGCATCAGGGCCGGCGTTAGCGATGGTGGCGCCCAGTGCGGCAATCTTTTTTCGCAACCCCCCCACCCATGACCTCCTCCTCCTCATATTCCCTCACTACCACACAGCAAAAGTACCCCTCATCTCTCTATAGTCCTTCTCTCACATACATTTCATTTGTTTTAATGCGCTGGTAAAGGCTGGCTTTACTAATTCTCTCAGCTATCAACATAAAATACAGATCTGTTCTTTGAAGCAGGCATATTAACCCTCTGCACTACTTTATGGCGAGTCAAAACAGCCACTAGACAAAAGTCCTATCTCTCGCTCAAGCAGGAACATTAATCACAAGAGTAACGTTGACATTTTTATAGCTGCTTGAAAGCTGGATATACAAGGAAGCCTGCAGGAGGTGCCTTTAAATCTTAAGTTTTTGCTAAACACCGTGGGGCCCTGAGGTCAGTGCACCACCCCAGGTCTGCACCAAGTGCAGCTGCATCGGTCGCACCGCCCTAATGCCGGCACTGAATGACAACATGCGAGGAGTGCCAATTATGGATTTTGGCGGTAGGTAGCATGCGTGGAAGCAAACGTCTGGTAACTAATTTTATGCTACTTCCATTTTGATTTTTCTACTTGGTATTTTTGAGATTTCTGAAAAGTGATCTAATTCAATGCACCCTGACTTCCACATCTGTCCCATTGGATTATCAGTTCAAGTGATAGAAAATGATAAACTCAACTCAGTTTTCCATGGGATACAAATGCACAATGCTTTATAGACAATATTTTAACAAAATACAGGTGAGAATAGTGGACTAAAGCACCACAAAACGTGATTCATGTTTCTATGTTGACTCTTTCAGTTTATGGTTCCCCCAAATCACGAGAAGGGCATGCTTTTTATTTCTTGGTTAATTATAGGCCCTTTAGAGGCTAGGGTCCAATTCCCAAATACATCTGTAGAAGTATGTGTGGAGATTTAAACATCCTATTGAACATATTTTACACGTTTCTTTCCAATTCACAAACCTTTCCAGATGTACAGCTGCGAAACTACCCTACTCGCACGTTTACAAGTGTTCGCTTGGGAAAGTCGTGTTAATTTTTTTCCAGGCAGATGCATATTCTAAATTCGGAATATTATGCTCAGATGCACAGTACAATTGCTCATTCAAGAAAGGTGTCTTTACTGAGGTATTTTACGGCAACTCCATTCACTTCCCCACAGTAAGAGGCGATTTACTCCAACCCCTTGCAGGAGTAAGCATTTGACAATTCCCAGGGTAGAAAAGGGTCAGAGAAGGGTTTCTGAAAGCTGAGAGTTATCTGCATATAGGCCTCCACAAACTCACAAGGCAAACCTTCCCTCGTTACGACCACTACCTGCTCCTTTCCTGTGATTCCTTCATCATTGTACACAGTTGAAGCATACAGTTATGTAGGAGTAAATGGATTTACACTAACTACGTACCCTTTTGCAAGCAGAATTTTCAATCTGACACAGTGCATATAAACTATTCTGCCTCACTGACAAGCATAAGACGTGATTCTTTATTTGAATCCCTAAGATCAGGTACAAATCAGAAATGGATGCCTGCAATGGAAACGAGAGTGCCATCTTTGGATCCGAATTCCCAAAAAGCCTGGATTGAAAATCATGTCTCACTAAGGGAAACGGGCTGTAACACCCAAATAATGGGCAATTTACGAATTGCAGTGTTTGCACTGTGTGCAGTAAACACATTAGCGACATACAATGCAGTTTTAAAACATTATGATTTGGTTCTCTACACTTGCAAAGCTACTTTGGGAGGTTTATGAAGGTGACAAGCATTTTATATCTGGTTGGAGTCATTTGAGGTGGCATGGCTTAGAAATTATTTAGCAACAAGAGTGAAAGGATTCATGTCTCGAAGATATTTTTAGAATTACAAATAAATGTAAGGTTTTCAGACTCATGCTGTAGCTGTCAGAGTAGTTTAAGGCATGACAATGCACTCAAATATTAAAGAACGTAATAAAGCAATAGCTAGCAATGTTGCCAGTGAAAGTACTGATAGTTCCTATAAACCCCTTTTTTGGGAGTCTTGTTCCGTCCCTTCATGGGCTGTCAAGCCTTTTAAGATTGTCACCTTGCTGATAGGTCAACATGGTGTGGAAATTAATGATGCCCCCTCATTTCTTTGTTGGAATATAGCGTTGGCAGGCAGGACATGAATAGTAAGAAGCTCAAAATATTAATTTAGACACATTGCATGGTTTTGAATCTTGAATAAGATGGGGTTAATCTTCAACAAAGAATGCAAATATTGTCCATTTCTTAACACAATTTGAATTCATCATGGTCCACACATACAAAGCATTGCTTCTGACTAAGAGCTCGGGATGAGCCCACCTAGCACCAATTGGAGAAGCACCCCTATTATGAAGCCTGATACCCATTGTGGCTGTGGATTTCTGTCCATTTTTAGGTCTCGCCTAGCGTTGCTGCGCACATTTGCAGCTCGCTTGGCGAGATTTAATGCAGATGAGTACTTTTACAAAAGGGCTTTAAGCCCCGCCCCTCATTTCCATTGGCTGGCGTCACCGTTTATGCTAAACGGTGGCCAGCCATTGGAAAAGAGCTATGTATGTTGCCTCCCTTTGGCTTTTTGGGACGGCCCACTTGGACTGGCTCACCTGCTTTCCGTTCGTCGTAAACGTTTTCTTATCTTTATGGGGCCATGTGTTTCAAACACATGGCCCCATAAAGACAAGAGATCCGGCTGCAGCGCGGTCCTCTTTCACTTTCGGGACCGTGCTTGGCCCCCGCGAGCTCTCCAGGCTGCTCTCGGGTACCCTCCTCCACCCGGCCTCACTTCCTCCCTGCTTCTTCCTGTCCTGCGCTGACCGCAGCTCGGGTGTGCTTGGCATCAGCTGGAGGTAAGGCTCGGCGGTCCTCGTGCATCAGTGTTGTGGTGCAGCCTCTTAACCTTTCATCCCCTCTTTGCTCTTCAGCCTCTTCTTGCATTCCTAGCCGCTCTCTGGCTCCTCGCATTGTTTGTGGGGGCGGCTGGCAGTCGGCTCTGCTCCCTCAAACTGCTCTCCTGGCACTTGTGAATATTTCCAGCAGTAAACCACGGTCACACCTGGCTAGTAGTGCTCGCGCGCCCTGGGTCTGTCCTCTCCATGCCAGCTGGTCTCAGGTATTGCGTGACTGCTTCAGACGTCCAATCGATTTATTTCTATTTCAATAGAATTATTCATTTCATATATTGCCGCTCGCTATAACACGGAAGAATGCCTTAAAACTCAGCGCTGAGACTGCTAGCCATCAAAGTGACGTGCCGCCTAATAAACTCCTTTCCTGCTGCTGACTGACATAGACGTGCAGTGCTTTACTTAGGGCGGGTCCTGCCGGTGTTATAAAAAGCACAGACATTAAAATCGCTCCCTAACCACAACACAGGCCGGAAACTGCAGTGGTCTCTGTTGTAATCTTTGGACTGCTTTACGCGTCCCGTGTGTTTACATTGGCAACACCTCTCTGACGTGGGATGAGTCACATCAATAAAGTATTTCTGGCTCGCGTACATACAGTTTTAGCAGTGCGCGCGGCAGATTAGGAGCTAAAACCTGCAGGGAATACAGCGAGGGGGTTCAGCAGTTCTCTCCCCGCACGGTGTAAAGTACAGGGACTGCGTGCAAACTGTCCCAGCCTCGCAGGAAGTATGGAATGGACTCCGTGTTCCTGGCTCTTCAGGCCCCAGCCCTGCAGGAAGTACACTAGAAGTGCAGGGGCCCCTCGCCCAGCTGTGCAGGTAGTCCAGTGAGGAGCACAGCCCAGCATTCCATTGCACAGCCATGCAGGGGCTGCAGAAGTGTTTATATGCGGGGAGTACACCGGTGACTATAAACTATCAAAGGATGCAGAGCGGAGCGCACAGTAGGGGACTCTAGGCATTGCCACCCCAAGCTCTGCATGGAAATCAGCGGGGGCCATGACACTGCATGAGACCCACAGAGCTGCCCCATAGCACTATGGGAGAGGAGAAGGGCTTTGAAGAATACACCAGGCTCTGCTCACAGTTATTTTTACATATAGCGCGATCTCGACCCGAAAGTATTGGGGTGCTTTATGTGAGCACCAGTTACGTTATGACACATTAGTTTTTTGAAGGCACGGGGGAGATTAAGTGATTTGCCCAGACTCACAGGATGTTGAGCCGACACCGAGACTCGACCCCGGTTCCCCGGCACCAATTATGCAGCTCTGGCCATTACGCCGCATCCTCTCCACCTCACAGTACAAGAAAGTCTTGCAAAGTAAAGTGAAAGAAAAGCTCAGATATGGGGGGCATAAAAACACACGTGTACGTCACCAGATGATACACAGCTCATAAAACAACACTACCCACAACACAGACCGGAAACTGCAGTGGCCTCTGTTGTAATCTTTGGACTGCTTTACGCGTCCTGTGTGTTTACATTCGCAACACCTCTCTGACATGGGATGAGTCACATCAATAAAGTATTTCTGGCTCATGTAGATACAGTTTTAGCAGTGCGCGCGGCAGATTAGGAGCTAAAACCTGCAGGGAGGACAGCGAGGGGGTTCGGCAGTTCTCTCCCCGCACGGTGTAAAGTATAAGGACTGCGTGCAAACTGTCCCAGCCTCGCAGGAAGTACGGAAGGGACTCCGTGTTCCCGGCTCTTCCAGCCCCAGCCCTGCAGGAAGTACACTAGAAGTGCAGGGGCCCCTCGCCCAGCTGTGCAGGGAGTCCAGTGAGGAGCACAGCCCAGCATTCCATTGCACAGCCATGCAGGGGCTGCAGAAGTGTTTATATGCGGGGAGTACACCGGTGACTATAAACTATCAAAGGATGCAGAGCGGAGCGCACAGTAGGGGACTCTAGGCATTGCCACCCCAAGCTCTGCATGGAAATCAGCGGGGGCATGACACTGCATGAGACCCACAGAGCTGCCCCATAGCACTATGGGAGAGGAGAAGGGCTTTGAAGAATACACCAGGCTCTGCTCACAGTTATTTTTACATATAGCGCAATCTCGACCCGAAAGTATTGGGGTGCTTTATGTGAGCACCAGTTACGTTATGACACATTAGTTTTTTGAAGGCACGGGGGAGATTAAGTGATTTGCCCAGAATCACAGGATGTTGAGCCGACACCGAGACTCGACCCTGGTTCCCCGGCGCCAATTATGCAGCTCTGGCCGTTACGCCGCATCCTCTCCACTTCACAGTACAAGTCTTGCAAAGTAAAGTGAAAGAAAAGCTCAGATATAGGGGGCAGAAAAACACACGTGTACGTCACCAGATGATACACAGCTCATAAAACAACACTACCCACAACACAGACCGGAAACTGCAGTGGCCTCTGTTGTAATCTTTGGACTGCTTTACACGTCCCGTGTGTTTACATTCGCAACACCTCTCTGACATGGGATGAGTCACATCAATAAAGTAGTTCTGGCTCGTGTAGATACAGTTTTAGCAGTGCGCGTGGCAGATTAGGAGCTAAAACCTGCAGGGAGGACAGCGAGGGGGTTCGGCAGTTCTCTCCCCGCACGGTGTAAAGTATAGGGACTGCGTGCAAACTGTCCCAGCCTCGCAGGAAGTACGGAAGGGACTCTGTGTTCCCGGCTCTTCCAGCCCCAGCCATGCAGGAAGTACACTAGAAGTGCAGGGGCCCCTCGCCCAGCGAGTCCAGTGAGGAGCACAGCCCAGCATTCGATTCCACAGCCATGCAGGGGCTGCAGAAGTGTTTATATGTGGGGAGTACACCGGTGACTGTAAACTATCAAAGGATGCAGAGCGGAGCGCACAGTAGGGGACTCTAGGCATTGCCACCCCAAGCTCTGCATGGAAATCAGCGGGGGCCATGACACTGCATGAGACCCACAGAGCTGCACTATGGGAGAGGAGAAGGGCTGTGAAGAATACACCAGGCTCTGCTCACAGTTATTTTTACATATAGCGCGATCTCGACCCGAAAGTATTGGGGTGCTTTATGTGAGCACCAGTTACGTTATGACACATTCGTTTTTTGAAGGCACGGGGGAGATTAAGTGATTTGCCCACAATCACAGGATGTTGAGCCGACGCCGAGACTCGAACCCGGTTCCCCGGCACCTAAGTATGCAGCTCTGGCCGTTACGCCGCATCCTCTCCACCTCACAGCGCTCCCCAGTCACTCAATGACACTGGGACTTCGGCTTTTCCTCCCCAGCCCAGAAGGGGGCGCAACAGGAGGTGCACAGGGACTGCACCTGCTCCTATGGTCCATAGGGTGACAATAGCAGGGGCAGCCAACTGAGGTTGCCCCCATGCTGAATGATGAGAAAGGGTCAACCTCTTCAGTGTCCTAGATTGGCACCCCACGTCATGAAGCACTTGCCAAGTGACGTCACATTCGCGGCGGCGTAGAAGGGAAAGTCTAGCTTCAGGTTAACCATGACGATGCTGCAGCAAGATAAGCAGCGGGGCCACAGTCCCTTCTTCCAGCCCTGCACAGCCATGTAAGTAGCGCAGAGTTCTCTCCGGCGGGAACTTTCCACACCCCTCTTCCACTTGACTCTGATTCCACTGGCAAACTCTAGAGGAAAGGATGACTCTGCTGGACGCTCTACCTGTGTTTGTGCCGCAGTTCTCAGGTCTCCTTTGAGGCTTGTCTTCTTTCTGTTCCCGTAATTATCTTCCCTTGTGCTCTCATAAGCACGTCCTTCTCCTCCCGCTGCCTTTCTTGCTCTTCCTTCCTGCAATGCCCTCGGTCTCTCCGAAATGACCAGCTCTGGCTTGTTTTAATCTGTCAACAATGTTGCAACTCTTCTATTCCTACATTTATTTCACTCATACGTGCACATACCCACAATTGGAGGCATATTGAGCTTTAGTGCAACAAACAATCTGGGGTATCGCTTCTATTGGTGCACCAGGTGAAGTTGCACTAGGGCCCAGCGGCCTTAGGGGCCCACTGAACCCTCTTACTGTATTTTATAATTCAATCTAGCAGCCATGGGGGGCATTTCCTTTTTTGTACTAGGGCCCATGGCACACTGCATAAGCTACTGCAAACAATGCACTTACTTAAAAAATATTAGCACTTTAGTTCCTGCACAGGCTGCTGTTTAAGCTTTGCTAGGAAATCTCATTCCTTTGAAAACTCCTTAGTGGCCAAAATGATTGGACACGCTGCTGTGAAGGAAGGCATGCAGAGCCAATCAAAAAGAGACCGACTTTAAGTTATTTTGTATCTTAAAAAGCATCGGACAGACAGAAAAATAGAGGTTGTGTGCCAATATAATTAAAACAAGCATTTGCAACGCAATAGGTCTCGCATTTGCAAAAGTTTGAGCTATTGGCATTGTAAATGACAAACCTTTTATCTATGTGTTGGTTTTGAAAATTTGAGCTATTGGCATTGTAAATGACAAACCTTTTATCTATGTGTTGGTTTTGAAAACAGATAAATAAAAGGCATTGTCATTTACAATGCCAATAGCTAAACTCTCGCAAATGCGAGACCTATTGCATTGCAAATGCTTGTTAAGAATACCTTCCAGAGAGAAACGCAACTGCTAAAAACTAAAAAAAGGGGACATGAACGACTTCACCAAGTACAGATAGATCTTTCTTTACCAGAGCCTATTAGTCCACTTTAGGTATACAGATCTAAGGTTAAACGTCATATGTGGGTATTTACACCACCGTCATGTAGGGCAAAATATTAGTCTGCAGGGAACACCACTGTTCTCGGGCCTAACTGCAGTTTAAATGTGGTGCAGCGACACATGGCAGAGCAAAGTGACTTTGCTGTGTAGGAAAAGCATATTTGCATATATTCATAAGTCATACTAAAGTTTGGTATCTAAAAATAGTGGACACTACATACTGGGATAAGTGTGTTGCCAAAAGAAAAAAGAGCTATTTCACTGTGCATGCCTTGGTAGACTTTATTTCAATAAGCCAAATTGGGATTTGTATAATTATTTCCTATCTCCACTAAGTAAAAAGCTAGAAAAATGATAAGTCAAGGTTATTTCTCACTTAATTCTCCAATTCCAATTAAATGGTGAGATCAGGTTTATGATAGTATAGCTTGAAAAGTAACTGTGTAAAAATGTACATTAGGATGGCTAAGCCAAAGCTAGCTTAGAACCAGTTCTGCCCCTCCTCACATCTCCTGAGCTGGAATGAACATCTTTGGGTGGAAGAGGTAACAACTCTGGCTGAGAGGACCGGAACCTGCTTCTGAGTCCAGGAATAGCAAATGGCTGTAAATTGCTGACCACTTAAAAGGAATTAAGTGTCTGGGAGTGGATAGGAACTGCTGGCGGAACATGGGGCAGCTATAGCACTATCTATTTTGCTTTGGAGGTTGCAAGGAGGGTTTTTGCTTTTCATTCCCAGGACCATCCCAGACTGCCTGGTGGTAGAATCTCTCTAATCACTGGCTAGTACACAGGATACATCGGGCACCACAACCACCGCGTCTTCTAAGGAGGTCTGGTCCTGGAAAGACTCCACCTGAAGAAGACCCTATGTTAGTGTTAGACCGGTCACCCTTAGTGTAGTCTTCCTCCAAACATTTTGTGTGCTTGCCTCCAAATGTGCTGAATTCTTTTTGTTGGCTTTAGGACTCTGAGCACCCCAACACTGTCAACCAGTGCTAAAGTGCATGTGCTCTCTCCACTAAACATGGTTTTATTGAATTATCCACAATTGGCATATTTAATTTACCTATAAGCCCCTAGTAGAGGGCACTACATGTGCTCAGGGCCTGTAAATTAAATGCTACTAGCAGGCCTGCAGCACAGATTGTGCCACCCACACAGGTAGCACTTTAAACATATCTCAGGCCTGCCACTGTAGAGTCTGTGGGTGCGGTTTACACTACCATGTCGACTTGGCATTAAAACCCCTTGCCAAGCTTTAAACTCCCCTTTTATTACATATACGTCACCCATAAGGTAGGTCCTAGGTAGCCCATAGGGCAAGGTATTGCATAATAAAAAGGTAAAACATGTACTTTTAAGTTTTACATGTCCTGGTAGTGAAAAACATTTTACACTACTGTGAAGCCTACCCCTCATAGGTTAAAATTGGGAATTCCTTTTACACTTTATAAATTGTAATTCCTGATTGAGAAGGAGTAGATCTGTCATGTTTCATATCACTGAAATGGTTCTGATAAATCCTCTTTACTGGTAAAGTCGAATTTATTATTATCCTTTTAAAAAGGCCACTTTTAGAAAGATGCGAAAAGAACAGATGATGGACGGAATGCAGAACAATGCAAACATTCACCCCCAGTCAGAGATCTTGGTTTAATCCATCGTTTTTTTTGCTCCAAAACTGGTCCCAGCCCTGACTTCCCTGCCCTGGATCCAGACTAACTACAGGGGGTATGCAGTTCTTTGTGTGGAGACAGAACACAGTCTATTCAAGTGTAAGTAGGAGTGTGCCCAGATCCCCCCTCCCATCTTGTCAGTAATGGCCAATCCAGTCACACTTAAGCTCCCATTGTGTGCAACAGTCTAAGAGGAATACACAAAGCCCATCTGCAACCCACACCTAGTCATCTGACCAGAGACAGGCTGCAGGCACCAAATGGCTAAGACAAGCAAATGCCAAGTTTCTAAAAGTTAATCTCAAAATGGGTGCTAGAATGCACTCCTATTTATCTTTTTTTTCACAATTACTTTAGATGCAAATATTGTTGCTTACGCGTGCAGACTTGGCTCGTGCCTTGCCCCGATGGCCTGCATATGTAAAATCCAATAGATGTGGAGCGCAGTTTCGCTCCAATCTCAGTCGCACAGCGAATCCATTGATACAAAATGCTCCAACTCAATTAGGTACTTCAAGTTTAACCATTTTATTCCATTTCATCCAGTATCTTTTCACTTTTTTCAGCATCCACATGCAAGGTTGATGCTTTTCCATTGCTTCTCATGCTAGAGATATGCCCATCCGGGCCTTTTTCAAAAGCACGTGTAGAAAATGCATAGTTCAACCAAGGCAGTCATATCAACCCAATGCATTTCGGGCTTGCGAGCCCTTCGTCAGGGGTAACTACAAATTTAAAAACCACCATTACTTATTTTTTCACATTAAGCATATAACACGATTTATACATCTCTCATTGCGTAGTGAAAGAACTCTAATTCATGCATTAAAAGAATGTGACTTTTGGTCTGTCAGCACTTTTCTGTAATGTTTGTGTAAACCCTAGCAACTTAACTATTCCCAAAATGTTCCCCAAACATAACGCTCTCCCTCCTCTAACCCATCTAATTTCCACCGTGAAACCACCCCTTTCGTGCTTCTACATGACGCTTCCATACCGTGCCCAAATCACAAAAGCAACTGAAACTTCCAAAGAATTCAAGCCAAACTTTACAATTAGCAACATTTCATCATTATACTCAATCAGTAGTTTCACATGTCAATATGAAATGTTTACAATAAAAGACTAATGATCTTAAAATACACTCTTATGATTCATTAAGCAACAGTGACTTCCACTTGTGAATGATGTTCCCCCTTACATGTGGTTTTCCAATTTATTATTGATTTAATCCTTATTTGTCCTTTGGGTGCAAACGATCGAAAAGGGGCAAGAATAAAGTCAATCTGAGGTTCAAATGGGAGAGTCACGTGGGAGATGGCAGCTGAGCATTATCAGGGTGAAGCTTTGGAAAAGCGGTTGAGGCTGTTTTCTTTTCGAGAGCGGGGCGAAGTTCTTGCAGGTATTATTTGGAAGTTTGGCTTGAATTCTTTGGAAGCTTCGGTTGCTTTTGTGATTTGTGTTGTATAAATTGTGTTATATGCTTAATGTGAAAAAATAAGTAATGGTGGTTTTTAAATTTGTAGTTACCCCTGAAGAAGGGCTCGCAAGTCCGAAATACATTGGGTTGATATGACTGCCTTGGATGAACTATGCATTTTCTACACATGCTTTTGAAAAAGGCCCGGATGGGCATATCTCTAGCATGAGAAGCAATGGAAAAGCATCAACCTTACATGTGGATGGTGAAAAAAGTGAAAAGATACTGGATGAAATGGAATAAAATGGTTAAACTTGAATTACCTAATTGAGTTGGAGTATTATGTGTATCAATGGATTAAGCTAGTGCGACTGGGATTGGAGCGAAACTGCGCTCCACATCTAATGAAGTTTCTAAAAGTGGCATTTTCAGAATTGTAATTTAAATCCCACGTCACCATAAATTTGAATTTTAAATTAGGACTCCAGAGACACCAAAAACAAACTGGTTAGCCATTTTCATTTGGAAATTACACTTATACAATGAAATAAGGCAACTCCAATGTTATCCTTTTGGAGAGAGAGGCTTTTCAGTAGTGAAAAACAAACATAAGAGTTTCTCACTACCAAGACACGCAAAACCTAAAAGTACATGTCCAACTTTTTAAATGCACTGCACCTGCCCTCTGGCCTGTCCAGGGCCTACTGCAGGGGTGACAAATCTGCAGTAAAAAGGAAGGTTTTTGTGTGGCATAAGGTTCATTTTGTCAGGTTGAATTGACAGTTTAAAACTGCACACACAGGCTCTGCAATGGTAGCCATAAGACATGTTTAAAGGGCTACTTAAGAGGGTGGCACAATCAGTGTTGCCGGTCCACTAGTGGCATTTAATTAAACAGGCCCTGAGCACATGTAGTGCACTTTACTAGGGACATATAAGTGCATTGAATATGACAATTGGTTGTAAGCCAATAATACCATGTTGTAGAAAAGGAGCACAAGCTCTCTAGCTCTGAGTAGCAGTGGTAATGTGCACAGAGTCCTAAGGCCCACAAAACAAACTCAGTAAAAAGTAGGAGGAGGCAGGCAAAAGGTTTGAGGATCAATCACCCTGAAGGAAGGGACAGGTCCAACACCCTACTAGAAGAATACTACTGATTCCTGCTAGAAGAAGGGGACTCACTTAAGGACTCGAGAACTATCAGAATCCTACTGGCTCCAGGGATTGGAACTGATCTCCAAGGATCAAGTGGGTAGCCTCCTGTTTTCCTGTTTCAATTACACAAAAAAAGCAGAAGGGCTCCTGACTCCAAGAATGCCCCCTGACCACAGAGGTTTGCACCCTGCAGAAATCCTGGCTGGGAGAGACAAGCTGCATACAAGCAAACCCTGAGGAGCTAGGGGCTGCAGTACAGACAGTAGGAACTTTCCAGGAACTTTGAAAAAGCAGGGACTTAGTAAAATTTTCATTTCCAATCGACTTTTGATCGACCAGGAGAGGTTGATGAGGCTTGCACTAGCAGGTGGCACCCAAAGTTGGTGACACAACCAGGCTTGGAGCTTATGGCCATGGTGAAAATTGAGGGACCTCCCAGACCAACATGGGACATCATGCCAAAAGTATCCAGCCTCATGGAGCCTGGCCTAGCTACAGCTGCCATCCTTGCCCTGCTGGACGATTGACTTACCAAAAATGACTATGTCTAAAGCTAAAACAATGACTGGGGTGAGGCAGTAAATATATCCCACCCATGAAGCATCCTCAGCACCTACAAAATCCTAGCTTTTCCAACTTTGAGCTTTTGGTGCCAAAGCTAAAGGCTGCAGTGGGAGACTGAAGACTACAGGGACTTTGCCAGTCACATCTTTGGAAGATTTTGAATTCCATTTTAGAGACTAAGCCCGAAGGTCAAAATTTCGACTGGTATGACCCACTTGGTGTATCCAAGCTCAACTCTATAGCGGTTGGCCTGAAATTAAGCCTATGTACTGGTCAACAGCGAACAGTGACTTTTTATTGGCACTTTACTTAGTCAACTTTTGTGGTGTTTTTATTCTAAAATAAAAAATAACAAATCATGTCTCCCCCTCCCCTTCACCTATTATAATGATGGCTGTGTCTTTTTGCTCATTAAGGTTCTCTCAGGAGAACTACTTTATGTACTCATTTACAAAGTCATCTATTTCAAATATAGGGGCCATTTCACAGCAGCATTCATGATCACCTTTAGGATTAGTCCCCTATTACGATTTTATGTCCCAAAATATCTAATTTGGGAATATTAAGGGAATATTCATGTACAATTAGCACAAATAGAAGGACTGAGTCCTCTATGTACTTTTTCTAATCTGAAGTAAGACATTTTCCAGCCAATTTACAAAGGCATTCACATGTACATCAGGCAGTACTCCTGTAGTACTGCCACAGATTCTGATAAATGCCTTTGTGATTTGGCCCCATGTATGCATTCATAAATCACAGAGACATGAAAAGATCAAATTATTGTACGTTTGAAATTAAATTGTACAGAAACTCTGGTTAGCTACTGCAACATTAAAAAAATGCATCGATAGTACTCAAATAAAAAGCCATCCTTAATACATGGAATTTTTGGACTAAAATCCCAAAAAGATAAAAAGAGCCTGAAAATAAAGAACCGGATCCCTTTCAAAGAGACTAGAAAATGATACAGGTTCGCTAGAAAGACACTATTTACATATTTTGTATTTATGTGCGCAGTGAAAAAGAATTACATATCTCATTTACTTTTATTTTAGGTGTTACTTCCTTTACCTCACATCAAAGAACTTGAACAAGGATCTATAACACAACTCTCCCTGAAGCCATAAATTGTAATAAAAATTGGTTTGCATGACCAGAACAATGAATCCCAGTTCACCCCCTTCATTGCAGGGGAAATCCAGGATGCATCTAAAAAGATAATAAAATTGCCAATTCCTTTCTTTTTGCTCAATATTTTGTGTGCTACTCTATCACATTTTCCATTAACTTAACTTATTGCACTTCATAGAATTCTTGTTTGTTTTTATGCTGCCCAGGTCCCACGCTGGGTATATTTGTATCTGGAATGAAGCTCCTCAGAAAGCAAAGGTTCTTTTGACGATATTATAAAAACCTCATAATTGCTCACTGGAGCAGCCAATATTTGCTTCTTGAAGACAGACCAAGGCAAAGTACACTGATGGTTAGTCTCCAGACTCGGATTTTATGCTAAAAGAAATGTAGTATTTTTAATTCGGCATCTAGAAAAAGGTAGTTAACTGTGTAACCTTGAACGGAACATGGCATAAAAATGATGAAAGAAATATCCACTCTGTGACCTGCTTTTTACGCATTCATAAAAAGTATTTATGCAGGTGCAAAAAATGGGCTACATGCACAAATTGGCTTGGGCAGGCGCATCTTGCATTCTTTTCTCATGAATAACTTTACAAGTTTTTCCTAGGATGAAAAAAAGCACGTCCACAGGCTTATAGGTTTTCCAACTCTTATATGTGGCAATCCCAAAACGTCACCTTTTCCACAAAGCATGATTTTAGAAAAATAATGAATTTTCTCGTGAGAAGATCCTCCTGCTCATTAGATAGAAACTGTTACTTTAACAAAACTAGGACTGGCTTATGGCCCATAGATTTGCAATTACAAAAAAAGTGTTTAAGAACCAATCAAAATTGTATGCATTTTAGCACTGCATGCTCCAACTGTCTTTTAAAGCCAGAGCTCTGGTCGGTTGAAATGACAATTGTCACCTTATTATGTGCTGTGTTTTTTGTTCTTTTGCATTAAATGCATGTTAGACTTTTAGGTATCAGGGTCTGGCTCTGCTTTATATTAACACATATACCTTCATGTCATGTTATGTCACCTACCATTACAATATTTTGCCATAGGAACTGGTCTGCAAATGCCTATAATTTATCAATACCACTAGGCTTGCTTAGATTAAGTTTTGATTTGCGATAAAGATCTTGGCAATCAATTTATTGTATCATCTAAATTATAGCAAGGCATTACAAACTAGCCACCTATATATATCTTTAAACCTATATAATAGTTTATCGAATAATTTGAAAAACAAGGGTAATGCATTAAGCACGGTCATTGGACCATAAAACACTAGAACATCAATTATTCTGTAGTCCACTTCTCCAGTGGAATTCTAGGTCAGCATACAGTGAACGTAGGGATGTATTTGCAGCGTCTGTATTTAGTTTATTGGCACCTCAGTAGTAAAAATCCAAGCAGTCATAATGGACAACAGAAATAAAGAACAACGACGGGAGGGCCTGCAGTAGAATATTAAGATCCTGTGTGCAGTTGCTCCTCTTTCTCTGCCAAAGCCTGGTTGGGACTTTGCTCCAGTTAACAGTGGCTGATTCGACTTGTGGCAGTCAGACACCCAGATTCAGACATATGTTGAGGATATACACTGATTGTATCCACTAATACATGACCAGACACACCGGAATGTCTCTGTCTTAAGTGAGTAATGGAGGGGAGTCAGAGTCTTCTTGCTTTGACTGTTAATGTATGGATTATAAAGTATGAACAGATTACATTGGTTTTTAGATAGAGCACTTTCTATAAAAATAAGCTTCTGCTCTCTGTCTCCTGTAATTTATTTAGGTGCTTCTTTAGCTGGACATTAGCAAACTATAAGAAGTGTAAAGCATAAGCATTTGTGCTATAATTTTTGAACTCCTAAAAGGACTCAAAGCACTCTGCTTGCCAGTTAAAAAAAAATATCAAACAGCAAAGGTACACCTCATACATCACACAAGCATAATAATAAAATTTTACAAAAAAACACACAAATAGGTAGCGGGCACACAAGAGCAAACAAAGAAACGGAAACCCAAAGGACTTTTATAACAATACATTGAAAGTACATATAAAATACAAAGGTTGTATACTCTGACCATACATTGCACACCATCCCATGTGGAGAACAGCACTGAGAATGGACAAACAAGGTGGTTGCCATTAGTTTGTGGTGTCACCAGCTCAGAGGCTAAGCACCTCTCTGGTGATGAATCTGATCCCACGGCAGAACTACCAAATGTGCAGTGATTGATCAATGATCATTGATCCTTCGAAAAAAGAGAAGCCAGATGTAATACTATCCACTTTTAATTGTACAATAACCGCAAAGCAGGGATAAAAGCAATCCAAAGTTAACTGTCACACTCCTCAGTGCTATTCCATTCTAATATCAAGTTGGGTGTAGAGCACGGAGGTCCTGATCAGGAGGAGACAAAGTGCAAGCCCTGATGCAGCTCTCAATCCCCACAATGAAGCACAAAGAGATGGTGAGTGAAGCCAGACCATTAATCAAACAGGGGAGGTAAAAGAAAACAGGATCAGAGTGCTCAACTGTTGCAGTGAAGGTCTGAACAGCCCAAGCGAGTCTCCAGCAGCCTCAGTGGGCGGTCAAAGGGGTACACAAAACCCAGAAAATCTCAGGAAACAAATTCCAGACTCATTTTTGCCTATTAGACTTTATCAGTAAGCTATGGTTTGGATCCTATGGCCCAACAAGGAAGAAGCCTCATCCCATGGCCGAAACCAATCTAGGTTGCTTGTGGCCATTATTAGGGGGTCCTTGCCTTGCTGTTTGGGATGGACTGGGTGAGCACTGATTTGTACAGGCAGGGGACTCTGTCTAGAGTGGTACAGGGGGCGAAAATCACTGAGTTAGAATGCTACCCAGAGTGATTACCAGTGGTTTAGTCTATTTGCAAGAATAAGCTTTTGTGAGTTTGGAGATCACAGATCTGGTTATCCTCTATACAGGTGGATGCTTAGAGAACATTTAACTAACAGGGAGAAAGAGAGGTGTCTAGGATGGGGATGGCTTGGGTGAGAAGGGTGCGTTATAATGAAATTGCATTCTGATGGATTCCAGAAACGTACTGCACATCAAAGTAATAGGAATACTATAAAGATAATATCCGTGAACATCAATGGTTTATACAATGAATGCAAAACTGAAGCCCTTTTGAGAATGTTTTCTGCATAAAACATGTGACCAAGGAAGCCCTGTGCTCATCAAAAATGTTTGGGTGGTAAAAAACATTGCTATCCAAAGCCTCAGCACTAGTATGCAGAGTAGCATACATTATCAGGAATAATAAGAGAATTCAAGTTATATTGGAGCAGAGAGCTAGAGTTGGTGGATTATATCTGAATGGAAATTGTGGGCAGCACCATAAAGCTTGGAAGACATCTGCTAGCTATGAGTCGAGTTTAAAGTTCTTAAATCAAGAAATAGAGCAAATAGTAGATGATATGGCCAAGACTGATCAGACTTTTTGTCATTTTTATTAACAAGTTTTATTTGAAAGTTTAACTCAAACCCTGACAAGATTAATAGGTTTTTAGAGCTGGCTAATCAAACCTCATAGCACCACTTACAGAAAAGAGACCCAAAGGTGGCCATTAAGTCAATGTCCAAATCTAAAGCTCAGAAACAAGACAGTATTCTGGACAAAGTATTTAAACTCTTTCTGGAAGTGCTGATCCTGAAGATGGCAAACATATAATTACAACCTATTTGGAGCCAACTCACCTCGAACACTCACTACATCATGGAAGTCAATTACCCTCAACACTGCCTCCATACCCCTCTCCGTTTTTATCCAAAGATGTCAAAAAAATGTTTGGTCTGGTGAATTGGGAGCGTCTCAAAAGTGTTAGGATGAACAGTAATTCCCTGCACAATTCAGCAAGTTGATAATTAATCTGTACCAGGGAGCAACCACCGAAATATGGGCCAAAGGAAATCCCTTAGCAATGGTAAAGACTGTACGCAGCTTGAAACAGAGCTGCCCCCTTTGACCTCTATTGTTTGCTATTATTTTTAGAATCACTGCCCACTCAGATACACGCTCAAGGAGTTATAGATGCTAGCTTCAGCATTAAAGGTCATCTAAAATTTGATTATATACAGCCTACATGGAAGTATACCTAACCCTTCAAGCTGACAATTATATTGCTCTTTTTTGGATTTATAGACATTTTCAAGCATCTCCAAATATTGTACAAATAAAAGCAAGACAAACTATATTCATTCATACTAAAGAGGACATACTGCGGCCGGATTTAGGAGGCCACGATCCCTCAGTATTTGGGGTTTACCATTGAATTTATGATTTTGGAAGTGTATCAATCAAATTGCATCAATTGCTCGCTAAAGTTGAGCAGGACTTTTAAAGGACTTGATAAACAGTCGATCGTATAAATCTCACAGGTATAAATGCCACATTGTCAATTTTCTTTTCAACCACTCCTCTGCTTTTTAATATCCAAGAGCTTGAAGAATATTGAATGTAATGGTAAATCTATTTATAGAAGCTGGTAATGCAGACTAAAACTCAAATCAAGTTATGTGCCACAAACAGGGCATGAATGATGGTATATATCCATTTTGAACATTATTACATGACTGCAGTTCCAACAGGGCCCCACAGAGTCATAATCATCAAGAAGATAGTCCTACAAACAATGACTGGAGATTCAGGCCTTTAAGGACTTTACCAGCTAAAGCATGGAAAATGGTATACATACATCTTTCTACAAATAATGTGTTAGAATTATGACTTCTGGATTGGGAAACTGTACCCCATTGGATAAATTGGTAATCTCCCATTATGGAGAAATCTGAGCTATTCAAGTGCACTTACCATACATCCTACTAATTGCGAAAAGGGATCAGAAAGGTGGCCCAACTGTACTGCAGGAATGGAGGACTTTGAAGAATAAAACATAATTTTGCTTTCTTTTATATGGAATTTCCTACATATATCTTCAATGGAATGACTTTCTGACATAGGGTACAATTGTAGATCATTCACTATTTATGAGCAATGATTTCACCAACCACCTTGTAAATGCCAAATTGCAAAAGCAAATGCAGATGCAGATTTCTTAATTCATCAAGATAGATCATGGAAGAATCCAAGCCAGAATATATAGATATGGAAATTTTAAATCTCTGGTGGGTACAGATCAATCAGTTAACATGTTCCTTGCCCTTGAGTTCGAATCTGAGCGGAATACAATATATCTCAGTGCATCAATTATAGCACACAACTGCATATGTGCATAAATTCTCTAACATCTACTCTATCCGGTGCTGGTGCTGTCAAACTGAGTTTGTGGATTGGGTCATGTAGGAGCTTGAACATTTGTGGAGTTTTGTTTTCTCAGAAATCAGAAAAATAGGTCAGTGTGACATTTCAACAAATCAAACTAAAATGTACTATTATGAAAAATATTTTATGAGAATCAAGGGATCATTGGATGCATTTTCTAAAATGGCATTTCGTCCTACGTTTGGGAGTACTACAATAGTGCTATTCAAGGAATACAAAATGCTATTCACTAACCGATGTCTGTTGACTTCCATCTCGCTTATTCTTTCTGTACCAAAATCTCCGCACCATTACATTTTCATTGTAGTAGTAGTAGGGGGAGGAACAAGAGGAGTCGCTGGAAAATGGGGTATTGGAACTACAAAATGGGAGGAATTAATGGAGGAGGGTTTAGGGAGAGTTAAGGAGGGATTTAGGTAAGCATATGCACCCTCCCACAAAAGCGTAAGGCCAATGCTAGTCACAAACTGTGCTTCAATAGTTACTTCAGCCACGAAGGAATCAAAAAAAATTGAATGTCCAGCACCACAAATGACTACTTACAAGTTCTACAACACACTCCCATATACACATATATATACATATACACACACAGAAACAAATGTTAAAGGGAGTTTATAGTTGAGTGAAAATGTCAGTCTCAACATATGTTTTCTCAGAAATCAGAAAAATAGGTCAGTGTGACATTTCAACAAATCAAACTAAAATGTACTATTATGAAAAATATTTTATGAGAATCAAGGGATCATTGGATGCATTTTCTAAAATGGCATTTCGTCCTACGTTTGGGAGTACTACAATAGTGCTATTCAAGGAATACAAAATGCTATTCACTAACCGATGTCTGTTGACTTCCATCTCGCTTATTCTTTCTGTACCAAAATCTCCGCACCATTACATTTTCATTGTAGTAGTAGTAGGGGAGGAACAAGAGGAGTCGCTGGAAAATGGGGTATTGGAACTACAAAATGGGAGGAATTAATGGAGGAGGGTTTAGGGAGAGTTAAGGAGGGATTTAGGTAAGCATATGCACCCTCCCACAAAAGCGTAAGGCCAATGCTAGTCACAAACTGTGCTTCAATAGTTACTTCAGCCACGAAGGAATCAAAAAAAAATTGAATGTCCAGCACCACAAATGACTACTTACAAGTTCTACAACACACTCCCATATACACATATATATACATATACACACACAGAAACAAATGTTAAAGGGAGTTTATAGTTGAGTGAAAATGTCAGTCTCAACATATGTTTTAAACTAAAAAGAAACACTGAAATTCAACAGAACAAATAGTTATTTTTCATGACTATAACTTGTGCCACGCCATGCACAGTGTTACCTCAATGATGTCAGTTAAGTTGTCATCAGTAATATTATCAATGTCACAGAACATTTAATGAATATGTGAGGTCTTAAGCAGTGTAGGATGAGGGTGTAAGTTATAGTTACTTGAAACAACTATAACTGTTTACTTTTTTTAACTGACATTTTCACCTAACTATGACTTCACTTTAACCTTTGTTTTTTTCAGTGAATTTCTGAGTTTGTTTTGTAATGCAAAGTAGGATAATATTACCATACCTAAATGTAACATCACTTTAACCTTTGGTTTTTCCTTGTGCATGGTGGGATTGGCGGCAGGGCCTGGGCAGTGGCCAGCTGCCCTGTGCCTAGCACACCATGAGCAGCCAACCCCCACTGTGCACAGCCTTCGACTATGAGTGGTGTGCTTTTGGTCACAGGTCTAACCACCTTCCGGCAGCTAACTGCCCCACTTCACACACCTTTTGCCTGTTTGCGGCAACCCACTGCAAACACTCAGGCCGTGCCCCCTTTTGGTTTTGTATTTTTCCAATCCTGTTAGACATGGGGGTGACAGTGCAGCCCTCTGGGACCCCCCCCACCAACCCTCAATGTCCAGGAATTCAGGGTACTCTACCCTGTTTCCTTAAAGATTTTTAAGCTTCTTTAAATGGCGGCCACAGCATCTTTTTATGTTGCATGCAGTCAATCAGAGCGCAAGCTCGTTCAGGAGTTCGTGAGAGCCCTACACTTCCGTGGGTGTGAGGCAACCATTGGAAAAAAAGGATCTATCAGATTGCTCTGTTTTCAAGTTGCATGATCGCAGGACTCAGGCAAGCCTCCAGCAGACCCAACCGTCAAATATATAACGTTTTTTAACCTTCATTTATAAAAAACTACTGAATGTATTTACACAAAATCACAAATAGCACACTTTCAGGGCCAAGATCTAGCTTTTTCTGAATTTGGTGTAATTCAGTTTAACTGTTTTCGTAGTATCGCTGTTCAGTTTTCTTATGGAGTATTGCATGGGGAAATTGCGTTTTGGGACCCCCATTTGTTCGCGGTCACTGCTTGATGGATCACCCCAAAACCTTCCAGGAAGGAGCTGAGGGGGATGAACCTTTTTTGGAAGGTTTCATGAAGATTCGTCAAATGGCAACAAAGTTATTTTCAAATTAAAAAAAATGTTCATTCTATGGTAACGGGGTTCAAACTATAACTACACAGTTGCGACCGCCACTGTGTAATTATATATATATATATATATATATACACACATATACATATATACACACACACAATGCAATAAGCAATAAATATAAAAATGATATTCAAGGCGAGTTTTTTTTTTGGGTGAGAATATTTCTTGGGACGGATAAGTCCCCTACATGGTGATATGCACCCTGCCAGTGCCCAAGCTGCATCAATATCTAGATTCCTGGTACTGATTTGTGTCATGGACATATACAGATATGTATGTGCCATGACCTAGGCCTATCTCAAGGTAATGAAGGTAATGGGTCTGCTTAGTTTTAGAGGGATGCACCCAGAGCTACCCTCATGAAGGGAGCGGTCTACTACCTTACTTGGAGTTAAGTGACATGAGCGTGGTGGTGGCAGCATACCCCTTTTGTGTTCAGTAGAATCAGTAATATGAACATGCCTTTTTACCTGTGTCACTGGAGTGGGTCCTACTGGCCCACTCATGTAAAGTTCCATGACTGTGTACTTAACTCATCATTGGCCCGCATGGATTGCATATACCTCCAGACAGTGCATAATACTTGTGTGTGCATGCTGGGTTGCATGTGTGTGTCTATGGATAGTGGCTGGAGAGGTGCAAACTACATCCTCCAGACAGGAGATTTATATTGCGGACATTCCTCAAGGCTGGGGTGGGGCATACACACGGAGGGGAGCAGAGGATCCTTTGTGCACACCAAAGAGCACTTTGATACCAGGAAGAGTTAGTGGTCAATGGGGTCTGGGCTCATTGTCAGGGAGATGGTGGGACTGATAAGAATGGTACTGCCAGGGAATATGATTAGAGTGGAAGGCTTAGTCATTTCAACCTTTATGGGGCATATATAAGAAGAAGCTGACAGCCTGGTGCAAGCCTTGATTACTCATTTGCCTATGTTGTGGACCACTCAAAATTAAAGCCATTCCTGCTAAGGCAGAATGTCCCTTTGACAAAGGGCAATGCAGAAGAGAGCGCACTTTAAAGGAGCCAATACCCCCAAAATGAATTTCAAAGGCCAGTGACTAAATCACATATGTGCCTGGATTTTTACTACAAAGTAGAGAGCATGAACTCTATACTTTGTTGAACTGCACCATCTCATTAGGAGAGGAAAAATCACCAAGACTTCTCGCTGCTGGAACCAGAACTGGGGAACAAGGCCTGCCAATCTCCCATCTGGGTGAGGGGCAATCACCTAGGAGCCAAGAACAATTCCCCTGTGCCTGGAGCACCAGCCTTCTGCCTGCTTGCCAAGACCAATGTGCCTTACGAGGAAGAGGGGAGGGCCTGGAGGGAGCAAGGCTCAGTGGAGATCTTGGTGAATAGATCCCGGTGAGCAAAGTGTTAGGCACCTAGTCTAATTGAGACCAGTGTTGCGGGATAGCTGTCTGCTCTCTTGCTGAACTTGGCAACCACTGTCAGGGCTACTGTTAAGTTGTGGCCCCTTGCTCTGTGTTGTGAATCTCATTGGGGCTGTCACATGTAACTGTGACCTTGTGTGCCAATAGGTGGTTAATAGGTCTGTCAGGAATGTCACACGTCCAACTGGGACTGCAGTCGGTTGCCCATGTCTGTGACCCCAGTATCCCAGGAGGGGGAAACAGACTGTTGGTGGCAGTCTCCTGTAGGATCAGACCTGATCTGGACTGTCGCACATATCTGCAATCCCCATATGCCAGAAGGGGGCCACTAGGACTGTTGAAGCTGCCACTGTGTTGGAGGAGTCCCTGGGACCAGCTGAAGGACTCCGGAACAAATCCAGAAGTTGGCTGCAGGAGCACCACTCTTTCAAAGACTTACTAGCAGGAGCCGTAAAGAGGAAGGAGGAACTGCACCTGAAAGCAGTTGCCATCCGTGATTACCTCAGTGCATCAACCCCACCGATTATAGGAAGGGCACGGTGTGTGCTGCTCATTGTGGAGCGCAGTGGAGAGAAGCATCCTGGGTCCTGGAATCTTCGGAAAGCTGTGGTTGCTGTAAGGTGGAAGCAAACAGTCTTCCATAGCAGTTTACTGCCTGGAGAGTTAAAACCTTTCAAGTCAAAGCCAGGCTTTGATGTGCATGCATCACTAGACAGCACCTGAGGTGACCTCCTAAAATACACAAGAGACACAGAGTATAGCACGAGGAGGAAGGTAGGGAATGAGATGACTGCAGGGGAGAGCAATGCCCGGATGAGTGCACTAGCTTTGAGACACTTGTGTGGATTGTTTAGTGTGCTGTGTTAATCGTGTATAATAATTGGACTGGACAATCATCTTAATTGGGACACTGTCGGTATTCTGATGCTGAGCCCTCGCATACCTTGTACCTACTCCCCCTGAATAGCCTTTGACTGCTTGGCATGTACTACCACTGAGAGTTAAGTGCTAAAGGGGTAGTACCTGGCCCAGTTACTCAGGACCCACAGTAGGTCAGGCCTTCGAACATCAGGAGTAAAAGGCCTCAAACCCCAATGATGGGCCCAATAACTCCTGCTTGCCCCATTGCCTCGTGAAAGGGGTTCTGACAATAATAATTATGAATAAATGCATTTTATTTATGTATTCGTTTATTAGACTTAATTTGATGTGTTATTGTGATGTAACATTCTATTGTTTTAGTTCTAAGTTAATCAAATGTAAGTTAATTTACATTTTTAACATTACATTTAAAAAAAAATATTTTATATAAATTATTAAACTTTATTTTTTTCCCCATGCTTTACAATTAGGAGATCTCCACCTATGTGTAAAAAGATACCAGTAGTAACTTTACCTTCGTAAATCTTGCTCTAGCAGGCTCCAACTACAGATTTGAGTGGGTGGAGACATCCAGACATCATGCAGTTACTACTATGTGAAGTTCTAAATTTACATATGAGTAAATCATGTTTAAGTTTACATTTGTGAATAGCTCCCTATAATTTTAAGTGACTAGGCATATTTTGTACTTGGACGTTGGCGAGTAAATAACACAATCCTGGATTAAGGCACATATACGCACAGAAAATGCTTGGTGAATAAGGCCTGAAAATGAAGTGCCATTTTTTGTCTGCATCTTTTAAGGAATTCTCAGTCAATTACTGGAGTGCTGTAGAAAAGTAGGACAGCTATTTTTGTTCATGATCACGAGTCAAATCTCTTCAGGTAGACTGTTCACCAAGTAGAAATTTCTATACATGAAAATGTCATACAAATATGTATTTATATATTTAACATGTTTGTTTCCATTTCTCTATGGAGAAAGCACACAGCCATTAATATTGGTGATGTTTCCACCTGGGAACACTCCTACTCTTTGCAAGCATTTGCAGAAGGGGAAACTACCCACAAGCATATATGTTTTGGCATGTTCAGCAACTTTTGTTGGTAGACCTTCCTGGAATGTCCACTAATCCCCAATGAAACAAATGCGTGATTGTGCATAGGTTCATTTTTATAGCTGAAAAATTGTAAGAGCAAAATTCTGTCAGCGTTAATATTGTAAATCAAGCCTAGGACTTTGCTCTTGAAAACATATTTAATTGAACGGCGAAACAGAAATTAGGAGAAAAATAGTTTGAGAATTAGGCGGAAAGAGCTTAGTGAACTATTTATTTGTTCAGAAAAGCCTAAAACATTATGTTCAGCAAAACATTGGACTCCAACAAGAGGACCATCCCACTCTTCAAGTGACCAAGATACATTACCCACGAATCAAACTATTTTGATATATCCTATTAGTAAAGCCTAAAAAAAATTAAAAAAATGTATCTTTGAAGGCAGAAAATGTGGGCGTATTCCTGAAATCGCCATTATCATAATTGCTTTCAATAAAACAGTGATGCCTATCGACCTTGAACTGTGAGTCACAGTACTGTGCACCCAGTAGGACAAAAGTATCTTTTGAAAGCTGTAACCATCATACTGGAACTACATAAAAGCAAGATGTGTCCATCTTCACAGAAATACTGTCTCCTCCTGCAGTCTTTTAGGAAATACAATGGAAAATTCTCTCTCCACATATGGACCTCTTTGTCAGCAATACAGATACCCTGATCCATCAGTTATATTCCACCTCATAGACCTTGTGGTCTGTGGGGTCGATGCACTAAATTAGGTTACCAAAGGAGGACATGAAGCCAACTGTAGGAGTTTTACCCCATTCCCAGGCACAAGGTTATTGACTTCTCAGTAGTAGCCCCATTATTTTAGATGATGTGGGTTCCTTGTTGTGTCCCATAGCAGAGAGACATGCTGTGTTACTGTGTAATTATAATTGGACCAAACACATATCTTATGGTGTACCTCAGACTTCATGATGGAGATATACTAAGTCTTTAAGAATCTTTTCAGTTTCTCAATGGAAACATTCAGATAAGACCTTTTGTTTTTCAAACAGATTTTATTGCCTTTCATTGGTGGAAAACATCAAACATTCCTGGTAATTTCGAGATATACAGTCATTATTGCAGTTTCACCATTACCATCAAAACATTACAAACCCACCCAACATTCCCCTCCTGCTCCCCCGGCGTACCTCCCGATATCAATGTGTGCTGATGGTGTAGGCAGGGTGTGGCCTGCTCTTTCTAATTAATCCTAGGGACCATCAAAGACCTCTTTAGTCACTGGGGCAAAATTCCATGGCCAACAGACAGGGGTACCAACAATCCGTTAGATAAGTGTCTGCTATTAGGGGGTTCCAGCCGCAGTTCCCGTTGAAGAGGGATCCCGGTGCATCATACTATCACTAACGTTTACCATTGTGGCCATTTCCACTGAGCCCCGACCACCTCTAACCTCTCTTAGCAGGACTGCTCCTACATAATCAGCCCATTTCTCGAGTTCCTTTCGCCATACTTGCATCCAGGGTCCATTCTGAGCTTTCCAATTGCGTGTAATCTCCCGCTTCGCAAGCAGGAATGCGAGGTCCTGAAACCTCCTTGTGGCTCTGTTTTTAGCAGTATGAGGGAACCAGCTTAAAAGGCAATGTTTTGGGGTGCATGGGACTTCCCTCTCAAAGACATCAGCGAGCATAGCACTAATTTCCTCCCAACAGGATGTGAGCGTTGAGCAAGACCCGAGCATATGTAGAAAGTCAGCTCCCTCCTCCACGGACCTTGGACATCTGGCATTTGATGTATTAAAATGTCGATTAATTCATCCCAGTGTTAGATATGCCCTATGTATCACGTAAAAATGTATCAGCATAAAGAGAGTGTTTCTAGATACTTTGGGTACCCTTTCTAAAATTTTGGTCCAATCCTTGCCTGGTATGGGGTTCTCCAAGTCTTGTTCCCACTTCATCTAGAGAGTAGTAAGAAGTAGGAGCAGATCCCCCCTTATTGATCTATACAAGCAAGTTACAGCCTTAAAAGTCCCACCTGATGAGATAACATATTGCCAGGTCTTATGGTGTGGGGGATCTACCATTCCCGTCCCCCAGTGCTTACGTACCACTCTTGTCACTTCTCAATGTAGTAAGATTTGACCTCTGGGCAAGTCATGTTCCGTTCACAATTCTTCAAAAGGGAGGAGTGCCTCAGCTTGAATAGGTTCCTGCCTCCACCCACTCCACTAATCTCCACCAGCTCCTGCCATGTGGCAGCCCTTCTAAGTATATCATAGGTAAATCCGGAGTGTGTGTGTTCTGAACAAAAGTCTTCTGCAGACAACAAGCCCAGCATCGGCTGAGTACGCTGTACTCAGTCGAGTCCCTCCCGTCCGGGCGCCCGAGTGTTATGAGCACTCTAATCAGTGTGTGGGCGTCTGGTACATCGGGTCTCAAGTCACGCCTGGATGTCAGTTTACCTGCAAACCCACTGCGTCAGACACTGAAGCTGTGCTGCCAAGTAGTAAGGCTCGAACTCTGACACTGCTAGGCCTCCGTCATTCACTGGTTTCTGCAAAGTAGTTAAAGCTACCCGTCTCGGCCCGATCCTCAAAGAAAGACTATAATAATGGAATCCATCTCTCCTGCTTGCCCATCTGCTCAACTTGCCGCATTTCTGCTGGGCTGACTTTCATTGTGTGCTGCCATCTCTGCCCAGGAGGGCTGTAATTCCGGGGTTTGCGGGACCGCCAGTTCTCGATCAACTGTTGGCGATCACACCCTGGGAGAGGACTTTGCCTCCCAGAGTGCACCTTACCAGGACCAGCTGCCGTGAGTGAGGGGGAGGCGTGGTCACCGCACTCAAAGTGCTGCCTCTCCCCCCGCGGCGGGGTCTCTCATGCTTGCCCATCTGCTCAACTTGCCGCATTTCTGCTGGGCTGACTTTCATTGTGTGCTGCCATCTCTGCCCAGGAGGGCTGTAATTCCGGGGTTTGCGGGACCGCCAGTTCTCGATCAACTGTTGGCGATCACACCCTGGGAGAGGACTTTGCCTCCCAGAGTGCACCTTACCAGGACCAGCTGCCGTGAGTGAGGGGGAGGCGTGGTCACTGCACTCAAAGCGCTGCCTCTCCCCCCGCGGCGGGGTCTCTCATGCTTGCCCATCTGCTCAACTTGCCGCATTTCTGCTGGGCTGACTTTCATTGTGTGCTGCCATCTCTGCCCAGGAGGGCTGTAATTCCGGGGTTTGCGGGACCGCCGGTTCTCGATCACCCGTTGGCGATTACACCCTGGGAGAGGACTTTGCCTCCCAGAGTGCACCTTACCAGGACCAGCTGCCATGAGTGAGGGGGAGGCGTGGTCACCGCGCTCAAAGCGCTGCCTCTCCCCCCGCGGCGGGGTCTCTCCTGCTTGCCCTTCTGCTCAACTTGCCGCATTTCTGCTGGGCTGACTTTCATTGTGTGCAGCCGTCTCTGCCCAGGAGGGCTGTAATTCCGGGGTTTGCGGGACCGCCGGTTCTCGATCAACCGTTGGCGATCACACCCTGGGAGAGGACTTTGCCTCCCAGAGTGCACCTTACCAGGACCAGCTGCCGTGAGTGAGGGGGAGGCGTGGTCACCGCGCTCAAAGCACTGCCTCTCCACCCGCAGCGCGGGACGCGTGCGGGATGCAGCCCGGACGAAGCCCGGACCAAGGGCGGGCCCGTCTGAGCCCGTCCGAGACCGGAGGAGGCTGGGCTGGGCCACCCCACTAACTTTTGACTCATCAAAAGGGGGGCCAGTTTAGTTGTAATATTGTTACATCATGCCACCTGTTGGGGTCAGCCTTTTGGGCAAACGTAAATCTGGAGTAGGGAGTGGAGTAGTGGGAACCCTTGATGCTTTTTTATCTAGGGCTGAGTCTGCGCTCATACACGAGATTCAACTAACGGAGCGCAGGCTATCGTTAGAACCCTTACCAGTAATTGAATCAGGTAACCCAGCCCCATTCACTATGTCAAGGCAACCAGCTGCCCTTGTAGTTGCTCCTTTAGGGCCATCAAGTCAGGTTATATCCGTTCTACCTGCCCCACAAGTTTCCACCCCAGCAAGTCCAGAAAGTTCGCACAGAGCCTCTCCGGTTACTACCAGGGGCAAGAAAGCTAAGGAGACCAAGCAGGGTGCGGGGGGAGTAGAGGGTGAACCCCCAACTAAGAAAAGGAAAGCCCGCGCCTTAGCGAACACACATCCTCACTCAACAAGGGGTACAAGTCGGAAGGCCCCTGCCAAGGGGGGTGGAGGACGCCCACAATCTTCTAGTGATTGTTCTCTTGAGGACGCTAATCCTCATCCAGTAAATAGCAGTCAGGAAGATTACAATACTCAGCTATTGCAGAAAATCTCCTCCTTAATTGACCCCTTGATGCAGAAACTTGCCTCAATTGAAGCTAGGCTCACTAAAATAGAGCAAGGTCTCCCTAGGATCTCATCGACTGACCTCACTGTTCAACTGGGTGGAGGGGGGATGCATCTCAACAGGCCAGGGGGGGGCCAGCTAAGTAAGGGACTCTCAAACCCTACTCCCACTCCTCCTAGTGTAGTTTCGGGTATTAGTCAATCATATCCCCTAACTGGAGGTGGGCCTGGCCTACACAATGTCCTCCCGACCCCGAGAGCAGGTAGCCCACAATTATTCCAACAAACCTTAGCGGAGAAATGGCACCCCCCAACATCCCTTCACTTACCGCCGGAGGCCACTCCTTACACCGTTGTCCTGGGGAATGTCCCTGAGCTGGAACCTCAGGTGCGGGAACACTGGTCTACCCTGCGTAATAAGGCCCTTCACCTCCTAAGCTCTAGAACAGGGTTATCAACCAAACTGTTCACTGAATTCAAAATGGTGCGAAGGGTTCCGTGGGTGGGGAAGTCACAGAAAACCCTAAGGGGGGATTGTGTGGTTTTGAGCTTTAGGTCACCCAACATGGTTCAGTATATCCTGTCAAGAGCAGGGACCCGCGACGTAAGGGACGCAAGGGACAACATTCCTGTATTACCCCTGGGTTTCTTTTATCGACCTAAAATTGATATTAGCGGTTCTAACCTGGGAGGGTCTCTCCACCATTCGGGGACTTTCGTACACTCTGTCCCCGTAAGTAATCGTTTTGATGCCCTCTCCACACTAGAAAGTAACGACTGACTCAGCTGTGGCGGTGTGCCTGTAACACCTCTAACAAGCCCAATCAAGGAGTACGGGGGATTAGACCAAGGTTCCCCTATCAGTGATCCAGTTGATAGGCCTATTCTTAGGAATTCTCCATTAGCGGGGGCTGCCAGTATTACAGTGGGCTCCTGGAACATTGCGGGTCTTTTATCCAAAACTGATTCCAGTGACTGGTCCACCTTCATTGAACAGCACGACATCTGGGTTTTTCAGGAGACATGGTCTATGGATCAAGTCCATCACCCCGGGTTTCTTAATTTTTTCAAACCAGCACAAGGGGGATGTAAGGGTAGACCATCGGGCGGGCTAACATGCTGGGTGAGACAGCAATCGAGCTATACTGTCAAGGAAGTTTCAATCGATAGTCCGGATATCATAGCTCTTTGTGTACGTATGGGCCAAGATCGGGACATCTTGCTAATTAACATCTATGCAAGAGGCCAGCCGGGTGGGAGGCGCTCCGAGACAGTTGCCATCCTTGATAGTTTTCTGGATAGTTGGAGAGAAGGGTATAATTTGATTATAGCGGGGGATTTCAACTGTTCTTTTGAACCCCTTGGCTATGAGGACGGTAATTTAACCGCTGATGAGGACTCTCAATGAATATTCCCCCCCTAGACCTTAGTCAAATTAAAAAATGGACGGAAGCTGCTTTGCAGCTCAAGGGGTTGTGTCTGGAGAAGGGTTTAAGGGCAGTTAATGGGAGGTCACAGTCGGATCGGAAGGGTGTGCATACCTTCAATAACGGCCTAAGATCAAGCCGGAAAGATTATATCCTTCTCAATGTGGAATTCTGGGCTCACTTACATGACATGTCGGTTGTTGAGCGTACCGAAAGTGATCATGATCCCCTAGTATTATCACTCATGGCACTGAGTACATTAGGCAACGCCAATAAGGACGAAGCACACCCTTTAGTGGAAGCAGCTGTCTCGAACGATGATAGAAGAGTCAGATGGGTTAGGCTGGTCGAAAGAGAGGGGGACCTGGAACAGATGAAGTCTATGGTCGCCCATTCGGTTGCCATTCTTAATAAATGTCACTCACAGGAGGATATTAATCGTATCGTTTTAAGTGTCCACAGTGAGTTATTTTCTAGTTTAAAATCTTTTTTTACTATACGTCACTCTAAGAAGAAAACCTCAGGTGCTAAAACGGCTTCCTGGTATAATAAGTTATGTAGAGATGCATATCGGGAACTTACAAAAGCCATTAGATCCAAAAATGTGGGTGCGGTTAGACTGGCCAGGTCTAGGTACAAAGCAGTTCAAAAATCAGCCAAGAAGAACTGGGACGACAAACGTTGGCTCGACCTACTTGAAGCTAGAAACGAGAGAGACATGGTTAAATTCTGGCAGATAATTAAGTGGGGTAGCACTGGTACACCACACATACCGGCCAACCATGTAGCGCCAGATTCGTGGGTTGCGTATTTTAAAGCTCAATTCTCAATCTCAAACAATACTGACTCCCACCCCCTACCTGGTCTTACGCCCACTATTTTATCGTTCGATAGCTCGGAGGTTGAAATGGTCCTCTCATTGATGCCGAAAGGGAGGGCCCCTGGTCCGGACTGCATACCGGCCGACTTGCATCAGTATGATAAAGAGAACTGGGTCAAATACATTACTTTTATAGCCAATGCTATAGCTAGTGGTGCACCCATCCCGGATACATGGTCTGGAGCTATTATACTACCAATATGCAAAAAGGGCGATTGCTCGTCACCTGGCAATTATAGGCCGATTAGCCTTATTGATTCAATGCAGAAAATAATTGCCAGATTGGTCCTTAGTAGAATCCAAGTGTGATTGAGGAGAATGAGATTTTGTCACCTTTGCAGGCTGGCTTTCGTCCTTTTACCAGCACCATCGACCAGGTTTTTAGGTTTGTTATGATCTACTGGAAAGTAGTTATCATGGGAGGAGGTTCGCTATACGCAGGTTTTAATCGACCTTAAGTCGGCATTTGATTTGGTTCCACGCATCAAAATGTGGAGCGTCCTTTTGGATGCAGGGATGCCCCAGGAGCTATTAGCCTTGATAATTAAACTGCACACTTCGAATTATGCGCAGGTGCGGGGGGGCACAAATGGTGAGGTTACAGCCAGATTTCCAGTCCTAAAGGGGGTGCACCAAGGATGCGTCCTGGCGCCCACGTTGTTTTCCTTGTTTATAGACAGGGTGGTTCACTACTACTCCACATGCCAAACAGATGCCCCTAGTTTGGCGGGGCTGAGGATACCATTGCTCATGTTCGCTGACGACACCTTGATCCTATCCAAGATGCAGAAGGGCTTGCAGGCTGCACTGTCTAGGTTCGAGGTGTTTTGTCATGACCATGGGCTGGTGGTAAATGTGGATAAGACAAAGTTTATGGTCTTTCACAACTAGAAGACCATTAAAAGTAGTGTGTTTATGAACAACGTCCTATTGGAACAGACAAATGCGTTTGCATACCTGGGTATTACCTTGGGTAAGAAACTTAACTGGAAGCCCCAGATTGACCTCTTAGCCATGAAACATGCACAGTTGGCAGGAGCTCTGGTAAAAGAACATAAGCTCTCGTCCACTAAGCCCATGGCCCCGGTTCTTAAGATTTAGAACACCAAGGTTATCTCCTCAATCTTATATGGTGCGGAGTTATGGGGCTTTGAGAACATCTCCTCCTTGGCACAAGCCCAGAATAAATTTGTCTGAGCCATCACGAGCCTTCCACAATCTATGCCCCCTATTGCCACTTTTTATGGATCTGGGTTGTCCTCGCATAGAGGATTTAGCCCGATTTAGACCGATAGCGTTTTGGAGACGACTCTGGGTCACGCCTGAGCTCTCCCAATACGCCAAATCCCTTATGGATTTCAGGGGGGTCGGCTGTACGGGGAAGATCAAATGGCTACAGAATGTAAAAAACACCTTGTGCGGGATGGGGATGAGTGGTTTATGGGAGCATCCCGATGATAATCCATTTCGTCTAAAAGTGAGTTTAAGGCTGCATACTGGGGGGGCGTGGTTTCGGCGCCGCGCAAGATGGCCGCCTGAGCTTGGAGCTCCGCCGCACCGGAACACGATATGAGCCGCGAGTGCGTTTTTTCGCACTCTGCTTAAGCGGACGGCATCAATTTACGAATCGGAACAAGCCGTGAGTCGGGTGAGGGGCTTCAGGATAATATGCGCGTTGCGCTTCTGGTCCTTTTCGTCATCCGCAGTTTCTCCTCACACGGCCGCCATTTTGAATGCCGCGATTTCGTCTTCTGCCGATCCTGCGTGGAGCGGAAGTGAGCTTCTCTTCTTCGACGCAGTGAATGTGCGATGGAGGCGCTAGCAACCTGCAGCATGTTTCTCTACTCAAGGCAATTGGTGTTTCAGTAAGCTGTCTCTCTTCTTTATGGGATTCGTTTTTCTATGACTTTCATTGACATGTTTCCCTCAGAGTATTTCCCAATCATTCTACTCTGCTGACAAATATTTGGATTTATAATCTGTTACAGCTTCTAATAGAATTACCCAGGTTGCCTTGGTTGTTGGACGTTTTCTTATTCCTGATGTCAACCCCTCTCTCACTGGCATGTCTCCCAACGTTATTTACCTAACTGGATGCTAATGACTTGTGTTATGTGACACTTTTTCATCGTTGGCTTTCTACTCCATATGGTCAGGTATTTGGTGCCGTCGCCCAGGTTTGCTTTGGAACACTATTCTCCTTTGTGACATTTTCTAGCCAACGAAAAAGTCTGTTTTACTGGATTGTCACTTGCATATGGGCAGGCTACGCAAACCACAGTTTGTTTTTGTCTCTAAGGCCTCCTCCACAGCGACACCTAAGCATTCTTTATCCTCTGCGTCTGCTGCTCCTTCCCCCACTACAGCCATGGCTGGGGTACCTTCTGCTCGCTCCCAAGCATCACAATCGACGCCACATAAATCTTCTCCGCCCACTTCCACTCCTAAACGACTGAAACAGGACCCTCCATCTCCTGATAAGCCATCTCCTACTATCTCTTTGGAATTGTTATTGGAGGAAATTCGTGCTTTGCGCCCGTTTGTGGAGGAAACGAACAGCAAAATGCAATTCCTGGAAGAAAAGTGGTCCTCAATGGAGAACAGAGTCTCTGTAATGGAACAACAACTCTCGACGGTTCAAGGTGACTCTCAAAGACTCTCCTCTTTGGAAAAGGAAGTTCGCAAACTTCAACAACACACTGAGGATTTGGAAAACCGTAATAGGAGGAATAATCTACGCATTTATGGTTTGCCGGAGGCTTTGGAAGGAGAGGATCCTGTTGCCTTTTTCTCTTCCTTTCTACCGAAACTACTGGAAATGCCTACATCAACTACGCTGAATATCCAGAGAGCTCATAGACTGGGTCCACGTCCTTCACTCTCTTCACCCTCGGTCAGACCCCGAGGAGTTATTATTCTTTTCCTGAAATTTACTGACCTGCTTTCTGTTCTTTCTGCAGTCAAAGTCAAACGACAAATTTCTTGGTTGGGTCAGAGAGTCTTCCTCTCTCAAGACGTCTCCAATGCTACTGCAACCAGGCGAAGTGAGTTTCTTAATCTTCGTCCTCCTCTTCGCTCAATGGGTGCTCGCTATGGCCTCTTTCACCCTTGCATCTTTAAAGTGACTTATCAAAATCGGACTCTGTCCTTTGAGGATCCTGCAGAACTCAAGAAATGTATCCACTCTCATACCTCGGCCAACATGGATACTGCTGGTGCTCCTACGGGTTGACACGTCACTCCCATATTACCAAGACTCTCATCGTCACCATACTATTAATATATGAGTCATCTATGATTATGTTTATATTTGTTTCTCTTTTATCCTTCTCTACTTGTTCTACGGGTTGACGTGTTCATGTTCGTGTTTGTGTTTCTGGTACATTCACTGTTGTCATTTATTAATGTATGATTCAAGTAGGTTTATATTTCTAATTCTTCATTAGCTTCTTGCCCTTTCAATCTCCTTTTATCTGCATACAGGTTCCGTTTGTCGTAATACAGTTGTTTAATCCGTCTGCACTCTTATTTGTTCTGGTGTGGTCCGGGCCCCTTGGTTCGGGCGTTTCGTCTTCTGTTCGTCGCCATTGCCCCAGTCTTATCTTGTTTCCTTTCCCCTCAGGTATGTTTTTCAGTCGTCCTTCATGGATATGTACTGTCTCTCCTTGTGTTTTTTCTCTACCTTCTATCTTCCCTTTTTTCTTCCCTAATTTTCCCTCCCTTTTCTATATTTGTCTCTTCTTTCATTCTCCTCTTAATGCATATTTGGTTCTGTATCAGTCTTTAATGTTTTTGCATTCAGAGTTATTTCCTGGAATGTGAAAGGTTTTATTAACCCAATTAAGAGACAGAGAATCCTTTCCCACCTCGCCTCTTATAACCCTGACCTAGCACTCTTGCAAGAGACCCACCTCACTGAAGCTGAGGCGCTAAAATTAAAAAGAGGCTGGGTAGGCACAGTTTTAGTCTCTCCTTCTAATAATAAAAAAAATGGCGTGATAATTTTGTGTCATAAGAAGTTGAACTGTAAAGTCATATCCCAAGAAACTGATACAGATGGTAGATGGCTACTGGTTAAGTTGTTAATTAATAATGTTTCCTTAACTGTTTTTAATGTCTATGGTCCTACACATCCTGATTGCTCCTTCTGGCCTCTTATCACACAAAAATGTATCCAATTCCAAGATGATCTCTTCATATTAGGAGGCGACTGTAACCAAGTTATAGACCCATTCCTCGATCGTCAATCTCAAGTTCGTTTTGTTCCTCATAAGACCCATAAACATTTTCTCGACACTATTTCCCAAGCACATCTCATTGATTCCTGGAGACTTTCTCACCCTGATTCTTTGGACTTTTCTTTTTTCTCTCCTCCCCACGCTTCTCTTTCCCGCTTGGATTATATCTTTCTTTCTCAACCCTTATCTCAAAATCTAATTTCTTCCTCTATTGAACCTATTGTTATCTCTGATCATGCTCCTATTGTAACAGATCTTGATTTGCTCCCTCCGCATTCCAGATCCTCTCGTTGGCGTTTTAACAATTCTCTCCTCTTAGACCCTCTCTTCTCTTCCTCTTTTCGCTCTTTTGCAACTGAATTCTTTGAATTTAATTGTACCCCCAACTCCTCCCTACATATCATATGGGATTCTTTTAAAGCTACTGCAAGGGGCTTTATCATTGATTTTGTCTCAAAAAAAAAGAAACGCTTTCTTCAGCAACGAAAAGACACTCTGGCGCATATTAAGCTTTTAGAACACAAATTTTATACTTCTTCGAAGGAATCGGTTTTGCCGGAACTGATTCGTGCTAAACTTGCTTTTAATAAAACCACTACTGATAACGCCTCCTCCATGCTTCTGCGTAGTAGCGCTCGTTACTATGGTGGTCGTAATAAGGCAGGGAAGCTTTTGGCAAATTATCTTAAAACACGCAAAGACCGTACCCTCATAGATGCTATTTATACCTCCAATGGCTCTCTCTTACATAAAGATCAAGAAATACTTAATGAATTCAAACTCTTTTATCAAGATCTTTATACCCCAGAATCTCCTCCTTCTCCTTCTAGCGTTCAGGAGTACCTTGATAACATTCCTCCTCCTTATTCATCCCATCTCAGTTTTTTCGAGCTTGAATCAGACTTATCCCTTAATGAACTATCCAATGCTTTAAACTCTCTTGCTAAAGGGAAAACCCCAGGCCCAGATGGCTTTTCTGTTGAATTTTATTTGCACTTTTCAGATCTATTATTACCGAAACTCTTAACACTCTTTCATTCATTCCTTTTAGCTGGTGGGACGGAAGGTACCTTTCAGGAGGCTACAATTTGTTTAATACATAAAGAAGGTCGTGATCCTAAATATTGTAAGAATTATCGCCCGATATCTTTGGTTAATGTCGATTATAAATTGTTTGCTAAATTGCTTGCTTTACGTTTAGACCCTCTCATGCCTCACCTTATTGGGAAAGAACAGTGTGGTTTTGTCAAGGGAAGACATACCTCTGATAACTCTAGGCTTTTCCTTAATGTCCTAAATAAAATCCCCTCCCTTTCCACTTCTCTAGCGGCCATATCAGTTGATGCAGAGAAGGCTTTTGATAGAGTAGATTGGTCTTTTTTATTTGCCTCGTTACGATGGCATGGTTTTGGCCCCAAGTTGATTTCACTTATTTCTTTACTATATTCTGCCCCCAAAGCCTCAGTATTAGTCAATGGTTGTATCTCATCTTATTTTCCTCTTCAACGAGGAGTTCGTCAAGGTTGCCCCTTATCCCCTCTTCTTTTCGTCCTAGCTCTTGAACCCTTTCTGTCTTCTATTCGTAAGAATGATTCCATTTCTGGTTTTCCTTATGGTGATCACCAACTAAAACTTTCCGCATATGCGGATGATATTCTTTTATTTATTTCTACACCTGAAACCTCTATTCCCCCTTTATTACATGAGTTTGACTCCTTTTCACAGGTTTCTGGTTATAAAATCAATTCAGACAAAACAGAAATTCTTCCCCTCACAAAATGTTGTCTTCCCCACTTCTTTTCTTCAACTGGGTTTGCCTGGAATGCTTCAAAAATTAAATATTTAGGCATATGGTTTTCCAATTCAATTGCTTCCTCGATTAAATTAAACATGACTACTGTTCTTTCTCGTATTGATAAATTACTTTCTTCTTGGAATCCCCTTTTTCTTTCTTGGTGGGGTCGATTAGACTCGATTAAAATGATGATTGCCCCTATTTTAATTTATACACTTTCTATGCTTCCCGTTAACATTCCTGCCATATACATGAAGCGCATTGATTCCTGCCTTTCTAAATTTCTTTGGAAGAATAAGAAAGCTAGAATTGCCCTATCTTTTCTTCGTAGGACAAAGTCTAATGGCGGGGTGAACTTCCTGACTTTCGTCTTTATCATAAATCCTTTTCTCTTCGTCAAGCCTCGAAATGGCTCTTATCCGATCATTCTCCCTTTACTCCCCTTTGGCTCTCCATTGAGCAAACTTTAGTATTACCCTTTTCTTTCAAGGAGGTTATGGCTTTTTCTGTCAAAACTCCTCATATATCCATCCCCCTGTTTAGACACACTTGTTCCCTTCTGAAGCCTTTAATTTCACCTAATCCCCTTTCTCGTGATGCCTTCTTGGATTGCCCCATTTGGCATAATTCGCTTATTCTCCTTAATAACAGACCCATTTTCTGGAAATCTTGGAGATCAAAAGGCATCATTTGGGTTAAACACTTTTTTAACGGTCTCTCGCCATGTTCTTTTCCCCAATTTCAAGCCTTGTTCCACTGTCCTCGTTCCTTTTTACAGAAATTTACCACTCTCATGGCAATTATTCTTGATGTGTACTACTCTCTTCCCCTTTCATCTCTTACTGAACCCCAAAACTCTCTTCTTAAACTTCTCCTTTCTTTACCTAAAGCTTCTCTTATATATAAATATTTCTTAGCCCCCAATCCGGATCGAGTTAAATCTAAATTGGAACTTTCATGGGAGTCTGATCTGGGATGCGAATGGACTATCATCTTCTGGGATAAACTTTGGTCTAGGTCTTTAAAAATTTCTCGCTCTGCCTCTCTCACTCAATCTATGTTTTTTCTCTATCATAGACTTTACCATACTCCTGTTTCCATTGCTCGCTTTTCTTCTGATTCTGACTCTAACTGTTGGACTTGTGGTTCCTCTGACGCTAACCTTATGCATCTTCTTTTCCTCTGTCCTTCGGTTTCCAGTTTTTGGGGGACTGTTTGGTCCTATATCTCTCGTATCTTTAAGGTTTCTTCCTCTTACTCTATACCCCTATTGTTCGCTGGTAGTCTCTCTGACTCTTTACCTATACCCTCACATAATCATGGTCTGTTTGATCTCATGCTTGCCTTAGCCTTTCAACACATTACTCTCAATTGGAAAACTTTTTTGAATCTCTCTACACAACATTGGTGGAATAGCCTTTGCCACTTTCATAGACTTGATGTTGCCTTCGCCTCCTCCTGTAAACCAACACTTAATAGAGATCTTTTTTGGTTACCCCTTGCTACTTATTTAGATCAGATTGTTTTAAAACGTAATTCCTTTCTCAATTCTGAAAATTTTAAACCCCCTTGAATATCCTCTCTCTGTTCTCTTTCTTTATCATACATAATGACTTGATATATGGTATTAATTGTTCAATGGTCCGCTTACATTCTGTTGTGTTATACAATGTAATATGCAAGCTTCTTTGATGTTAAAAGGTTAGTATGTTCTCTCCTTTCCCCTCTCCCCCTTTTTCCTTCCCTTCCCTCCTTCCCTTCCCCCTTTCCATATAAAACCTTAAAAAATAGCTTTTATTCTTTTTATTGTACTAGCCAAATCTTCTGTTATAATTCTGCTTCAACATTTGCGTCTGTATTGCTGGTATTTATGCCCTTTTTTCTTTGATTGTTCAATAAAGCTTTTCAAACACAAAAAAAAAAGGCTGCATACTGGGAGATGGTCAAGAGGAACTACTTTTCTTCCACTACTAGGCCTACTTTAACCAGGGACTTCCTCACGCAAAAACAGGACTTCGTGCTTGAAAAATATTGGGATACCATCCTTAGACCGGTTGATAGGAAATTATATCACCAGTTTAGGGTTGGCTCTTTCCCAATTAACGCCTTTACATGCAAATGGCGCTTGCACGGGTCAGAGCATTGCCCTGCATGTTTAGCTCCGATGGAATCGATATCCCATTTTTTGTTGGTGTGCCCGGCTTACAAGCTTCCTAAGAGTAAATGGCTGAAACCCATCTGCACGAACCTGGGCACTAGATCTGCTATGGAGGCTTTAAGGATCTTGCGGTCATCCACTGAGGCTCCTATAGTTGTAGCTATGGCCAAATTGTTGAGTTGGGCCTGGATTATCCGCTGTAAAAAAATTAAGAGTAACCAGCGCCTAGTCACAGCTCCATAGCTGCGGTGTCCTTTTTGTGAGACACTGTTATTTAACCTATAGTAGTGATGATAATTTGGTTTTATATAGTATCATTGTACTTTTATGGTTTTTAATGTGGTCTTTGGCTATTGAGCCATTTTATAAGATCAATGTCTTGCACTAATTATTGTTACCAGTTTTACTGTTTTGATTGTTACATACAGTACTGTGTTCTATTTCAAGTACTTTTAACCGGACATTGTATGTACTGTCTTTTATGATTATTTTAATCGAAATAAAGACCTAATGAAATGAATGGAATCCATCTCCCTAAACAGAGCTCGGGTATCTACACCAGCAGCACTACAAAGTAGTAAAGCAGCTGCGGAAGTGCTATAATTTTTAGATGTACGACTCTGCCTGCCACCAATACCAGAAGCACTCCTCAGAACTCTATGCTTTTCATGAGATCTCCGATTGCCTTCCCTATATTTCCTTTCAGCAAATCAATAGGGTCATGGAAGACTTTAACTCCCAGATATTGGAAGCAGTGGGGTTGTATACAAGGTGGGGTATGGAGTTCCTCAAAGGAAAATAACAGAAGAGAGGAGATACTGTGAGGTGTGAGTAGTAGTAGTATTAAGGTAGCTACTTGCCAAGTCAAAGGAAAAGGCAAACTAAGGGGGGGCAACCCCTTGGTGGAACTAGGGCTCTCACACACCCAGCAAGCTAGGTGTCATGCTTCATCATATGAGCCTGCCCCTCGTCCAGTCGGCGCTGCAATACCTTACAGTCTTCCCGGGCTTGTACGTTGGACCTCGTTAAACTAGCCCGCCCGCGTCCCCCCTTTTGTTAATCAAGCAGTGGGGTTCCCATTGCAGGTCTTTCATCTCCTCGGATGACAACGGTTTGTAAGTGTAGGGAACACCTGTGATTTTCACCAGTTAACTCTCAGCCCTGAATGCAGTCCAAATCGATCTAATACCTCACTGGTGCCCGTCAGTGCTGCTGTTGTGTCATGTAAAAAGATCAGGAGATCATCAGCATATAGGGCGATATGACTGATCCATCCTCTACATTCAGTACCCCTGTAGGCATTCCCATTTCTACCATAGGCAGCTAGGGGCTCCATTGCTAGAGCAAATAACAAGTGGGCAACCCTGTCTGGTTTCCCTGCCCACCTAATAACACTCCGATACATAGCACGCTGTGTGTACTCTGGCTGTGGGGACCGTGTATAGGAGCTTAGTCCAGGCTATAAAGTCATCATCCAGCTGGAAATGTCTCATGACTGTGTAGAGAAAGACCCATTCCAGGCTATCACAAGCCGTCTCTATATCCACTAAGAATATCGCTGCCCCTGTACAATGATATGTGTCATCATCTAGCAAGGCAAGTATTCTCCATATATTTGTCGCTGTATTTTGACCTGGGATAAGGACCGCTTGGTTTGGATGTACGAGTGTGGGCATACAGGAGAGGAGCCTTAGTGGCAAGTATCCTGCTGAGTATCTTATAATTGATGTTTAGCATCAATAAGGAGCAGTAAGGTCTTTTATCATGTGCTTGTTTCTCAGGTTTCAATAAAGGAACTATTGGGGCCTCGCTGGTGGAGGCCAGCCTCAAGCCTGTGTCTTAAGTGGAGTTGTTGAGGTATATCAATTTAGGAGCCAGATCTTCTACATAACTGGTGTACAGATCTACTGGAAGGCCATCAGTGCCTGGTGTCTTTCCTTGCGCCATGGCTTTTATCGCCACACTAACATCTGGCAGCATAATCTCACTGCCCAAGGCTTCCGCCTCCCCAGGGGACAGTGTTGGAAACATCAGTGGTGCCAAGAAATTGTCTAAATCGTCACAGAGCAAGTGAGTGAGCTACGATAGAGTTTAGAATAATAGTCATGGAACTCTTTATGATGTCCGCTTGCTGATACTGTTTGTGACCGGCATCGGTCACTGAGCCCCGTTTAGCAGGGTTCCCTAGCCAGGCCAGTAGTGTACCTTTGCAGTCTCGTTCTGCATGTGCCATAGTCATATAAGCCTTGTAGTCATAGCGCCTCAGGCATTCCATGTGCTCTATCCCTTTTTCTCTGTCTTCCAAAAGCTCTGTTATGTATTTTCGGGTGACCTGGTCTGCTCAACTCAACCCTTCAAAATGCCTCTTCAGATGCTGAGATTTCCACCAGTAATGTTCATCTCACTCACATTTATTCAGATCCTGCCCCTAAGCACTACTTCAAAGGTGTCCCATTCCACTTGTACAGAGGAGGCAGAGCCATAGTTATCTTTGAAATACTGTTTTATGTGGTTCCCTGTAGCTTCCAGAAAAACTGGATCCTCAAGGTACTCTGGCTTCAGCTTCCATGTTGGAACGCAGGGCTGCGTCTTTTCCCACGACAAAGTCAATAGGATTGGATTAGGATTTGAATCGGTGCAGGATGGATATTCCGCGGTTCTTATAGAACCATGAACGTCTGGGTTGCAGAGAAACACATCTAAGCGCACATGGTGGTCGTTCAGTGGCAAGATGAAAGTATTCCTTGTCCTGCAGGTAGGTATAATAAACATCAGGAGTCAACAAGTCCAATTTTGAGGCCAGCACATGTGACAATATAGCAAAAAATGCTCTCTGATCTATGTTGGTTGCATAAATGCTGATTAATGCGATATGTTTCCCATTCAGGCGGCCCATGACCACCACATATCTGCCATTCTGGGTCAATTAGATCTCTGGTGTACTGAAAAGCGGTCCCAGGTCTTATCCAGATTAATGTGCCTAGCGCTTAGGCCGAGTAGGTGGTATAGTATGCTTGCCCTCTCCCCCTGGGTTACAGTGTTGTTCCCTCCTTAGCCGTTAAATGCGTCTCCTGGAGGATCGCAATCAGAACTTCCAGTCTATTAAGGTATGAAAATACCTTGCATCACATGGCCATGGTGTGCATACCCCTTATGGTGCAGGACATAATTTTGTGGGTCAAAGGCATCACCATCCTAAGTGTGTAAGTAGAAGGGATGCATTCAATCATGTCTCAAACATGACTACATTCAGTGCCGTCCAACTGTGAGATAGGAAGGCATTAAAGGGCTACAACCCCTGATAAAATCCCCAACAGTTAAACAACAAATTTCCCAACTCCCATGTCACAGGACAGGCAGGCGAACTCCCCCATCCAAACATCCACTCAAACTTAAATGTGCACGGGTGCACCCAAGTCAACAACAACCTAGAGGGGCTGTGAATCTTCTGGAGTACTCTGTGCAAATGCCCCCATCCCAGTAGGCACAATGAACCTGAAGTGCAGGCCTAGGGGGCTTGTAAAGCAGCACCAGTGTCCCCTATTCCGAACCCTGCATGTGCTCCCCTCATTGATGCATCAGATAGGTTCATCAGCAGAGTTGGGGAGTGAGTTGGATTCTCAGTCCGGATACAATTGTGAATCTGCATCATTCACCACAGTGGAGGGAGGACTTGTTCCTCCGCCGCTGCCACCTCTATGGCTTTTTGCTGTTCTCTGTGGGCCTCCTCTCCCAATGGGACGCCCCCTTAAGAGCTTCTGTCCCTGGGATTTGGTCCTCATCATCCACATTCCCGCCTCTGGGACCAGTCTGTGGTGCAGATCAATCCAATCCCACACTTCTTTTAGGGTCTTGAAAAACTGCACCCTGTCCAGTGTCTCAACTCTCAGTCTGGCAGGGAACAACATGGCATAGGACACTCCCATTTGGAGAAGACGCCTCTTTCTTCCAGTAATGTTGTCTGTTTCTTTTGCACTTCTTTCATGAAGTCAGGGAAGGTCATAATTCTACTGTTTTCAAGCTTAAGTTTGCCCTTCTGTCTGGCCTGAACTAGAATATGATCTTGGGGTCTGTAACGTAAGAGTCTGGCAACTACCAGTCACGGAGCAGCCCCAGTAATGAGGGTCATGCCAGAAGTCTGTGGGCTCTCTCCAAGGCGTAGAAAGGTGAAAGACCCTCAGGGGCCACTTTGTCCCTCAACCACCTTTCCAAGAAGATCGGCATGTCATTCCCTCCAATCTATTAAGGCTGTCGCAAAACACAAATATTATTTCTCCTTCATCCATTTTCAGAATCCTCCACTCGCAGTTCTAATGTTTGGACCTTCCCTTCCATGGTCACGAGTCACTTGTGGAGGGCTGCCAGATCCGCTGGGATCTCCGTGATCACTCTCTCAGCTGTCATGACTCATTTTGCCAGTTGTTGATGGTCATCTTTAAGGATGCCCAGGTCCGCTCCCAGTGTATCAATTTTAGTCTTGAGGACCTCTCTGGAGGCTGTGATGGCTTTGAGGATGTCTTGCAAGGTAAGACCCTCAACAGGGCCCTGCAACTTTGTGGACAGTCCATCTTCCCTTTTGGTCAGTGCAGGGCCACCTAATGGCATTCCAGCAGCATCCAGGTCTCTTTTTCTCATCATCTTGGTGGCGATGGGAAGCGGCTTAAGTGGCTGTCAAAGCAGTGTGTGACTACCGGTTACTTACACCACAGAGGGCCTCCAGTATTCTTCAAATGAGTGACTTTGTGTGTTTGGGCTGCTCTCTCTGGGCGCAGCAACACTGGGAAGCAGAAGCGGGAGAGCCACCTCTTGCAGGGCTCCAACCGATCACTCCAGTGAGGCACACAGATCCAGGGTATGATGGGCAGTAGGAGCAACTAGGGCTCACAAAGATACCAACTTGCACAGTGGAAACCACATGGCACACTACATGCATCACCCCCCTCTAGTCACAGTCGCCAAAGGGGTGTCACTATGGATGCACTATTGTGCAAGTGCCCGGAAGGTTAGGAGTGCCGTCAGCAGTGGGGATTAGGCACTCCCTCCTCCCCGTCCATCAGAGCTAATATTACAAAGTCAAATGAGGCCCTGGGGTCTGGCAGCACAGCACCCATCTACAGTACAGTTCCTCACTTTATGCAGAGCTGCGAGGATGCTAGTTTGTGGCCCACACTGCGGTCCCCAAATTCAACGCACTCAACGCCACCGAGTATGAGGTCTGGAAAGTTGCGGCTTTGGAGGGCATGTGGTAACAATGCGGGGGTTGCTTTGTGTGTATGGGGAGCACCCACATCTCAGGTGACCTGCAGCAAGGAACAATTACTCCCTTTTGCTCCCAGTGTGCTGCAGAGGCCATGCAGGGTATCAAGATTGGCAGTGCTCCCTCCTGAGGGCCCTAGGTTGTGTAGTCTGCACTGGTCCTTGTTCTACCAGGGGCCAGAGGGAGGGGCTCCTTAGCCGATCTTCGCAGTCCAGCAGCCCCCCATCCATGAGGGGAAGACAGGTGGTCCGCTGGCTCTGTTCATGGGTCAGTAGCTCTCCAACCCTGCAGCCCTCTGCCTTCGCAGCTGCCCCCCCGCTCCTGGCCCCCAGAACAGTATCCTAAAATTAGAGAGCCTGGTAGCCTACAAAGCTGGCCATTTGGTGCACCCACTCTGTTCCGTCTTCTGCCACTTGCACAGCAGTTGCCGCGCGGCCTTCAAGCAAAGTCCTCGACCGTCATCTTCTTCACTGCAGGGCTCGGGCAGAGTGATACGGCCCACACTTTCATCTGAGTCTGGTGGGCTCCCTCTGGCCACTACAGGTTGCAGGGACAGTCAAGGGACAGAAAACAGCATTTAGTGCCCCCCAAGCCTCTCATATTCAGCAGGATGGATACGGATGGGGGTGTACTAGCAGGAGCCCCGAAGGAGCGCTCCTCACTCCATCCTCTCCTGGCCACACCCCCAATCCACTAAAATATTTGTGAATAAAATGTTGAATATTCACTATGATTTGCATCCACTGCACACTGAATTGTTTTCATTCTACAGAATGTTCAAATTGTGATAAAATATCAACCTTTGAAAATTGCTAATGTAAGGGAGAAATCACAAAAATTAAATTAATCCAAAATCTAGTACTGCACCCAATGGGAGTTGCAATCCATGTGCAAAATATTGAAGGAGCCCAATAATTAAATCTTAACCCATCATCAAGGCAGCACTGTTTATGATGTCGCAGATGAGGCAAGCATTTGCAATGCACTCGGTCTCGCCTTTGGGACCTTATATGTATTTAGCTATGCAGCACATCAGCCTGGGTGCTGAAACATCTACTGTTCTTTAACATGGAGGAAAAGTAAGCATCAAACTGCGGAACACGTCAGGTACGGGAACACATGGAGAGAAATACTGCCTATCAGCGGGAAATAGTATTGTTCAAAGCTCTATTTTTCATATAAAATCAGAGCCTTCAGTGGTCATATCACTGAAGATACAAGATTTGAAAAAAATATTATTGCCTACAGGTGCTTGTGGAAGACACGTTTCTATGGCCTCGAATCTAGGGAATGCTAAAGTGATTCTGGTATTTTACTGACCTCTGCTGGTCGTTTTCTATCAAGAAAGTTAAATAGAGGCAGTTGCCAGAAAAATTTTAAAAAAAGAAAGTCCCTAAGCAGAAAGCAATTCTGAGTATTTTACTGACCTCTACTGGTCGTTTTCTATCAAGACAGTTAAATAGAAGCAGTTGAACAAGCAGAAAGCAATTCTTGCATTTTACTGACCTCTACGGGTCGTCTTCTATCAAGACAGTTAAATAGAGGCAGTTGAACAGAAAAAAAAAGTCCCTAAGCAAAAGCGGAACCAGACAAGTCCTGGGGCTGATCTCCAGAGCCCACAAAGTACATACAGAAAATCTTCCAGACGCGCTGTCTAGGCTCGAACTAAAAAATGGAGGCAGAGGTAGTCCAGTGAACGTAGTGGACCCACATGTTTTTTGCACTAGGTTGAACACATTCCAACAGAAGAACTCATCCAGAGATACTGCTACAGCAATCAGTGCTTTTTCTTAAAGTTCCGACACCATACCTGCAATCTTAAAACCACAGGAGTGAGTCTTTCATAATACACTTTGAGGTATTTCACTCTTTCCATCATGGCATCTGAATTTTTTCCAATCAACTGTAGCCATGGCAATCGAACTTAACCAGGGGATTGTACAAAGGAGCTTCAAGAAATTCATGGTCACAATATTAAATAAGAGTGGTAACCACACAGAACATCCATGTACACAAGCAGAACTGCTACGAGCAAAGGAGGACTTCTACAATGTTGTTAATTTTCCTAATGCTATAGGTTCATTGGATTGGGAAACCACATCAAACACACATTCTGACAATGAGCACATATACAGAAAAAGAGTCATCATTTCCTGAACATAGTCATAGTGTAAAGTGACACATGATAAATAATTTCCCACATAATACTAAAATACCTCAGGAACAGCAAAATCTATGAACAGATAGCATTTAAAACACATGGAGATGTGTGGCTACTGGATAAGTGTAGCAGCATATATGGTGGGCACATTTTAAGAGACAGACATGGTGTGTAGTGTAAGTCACAAATAAGTTATGATTTGTATTGGACAGAAGACCTTACTAAAGCACAGAATTGCTTGATATAATTCAGATCAGCAGCCTCCCCAACCTGACATACAGGCAGAGACATTTTAAGGCATGGGCAAAGTGGGCAATAGCCCAGGGCCCCCTCCTTCCAAGGCCCCCCTGGGAGAGAGAACTTTCCATCACATCCGAATATTCTTATAGCTCAACCTCTCTCCTTCTCTTTGCCTACCGCTTTCCCGGGCTCTATTTCAACTGTTTTTGTGTGACACAGTTTCTGAAAGATTGGCATTGTGCAGGATTGAATTACCATAAAATGGGTAATACAAATCTAAGTTGTTCCGCAATTGGACCCCCAAAATATGTTTTGAATTGGGGCTCAAAAATCCTTAAAGTGACACTGCCTAGAGGCCCATAAAGGATTATCACATATCACATATTAGAACATGGGAAGTGAACAAACATACCTCTCGCATACAGAAAACAAGGCACGACTCGGTCTCTTGTGGCCCTATGATCAGGCGCGCAATGTCCATTAGGCTCAAAGGGCTTCAGCCCCCCCTGTCGTGTGTGGCAGCCCGGGCTGAGACAGCTTCCCGGGCACACACACAGCTGCACCCGAGTACTTCACAGGTCTTTAAAAGACCATTTGCTTGTTAATAAGGCTTTGTTGTTTTTCCACCCCTTCTTAGAGCCCCTGCATCTCCACTCTGCATATTGTTGGAAGAATTAGCCCCCCCCGAAATTTTTCTTACCTCCTCCCCCCCCCCGAAATTTGGCTCTAGTTGCGCCTCTGCCTATGATGGACAACCATTTTCTATAAGTTAATGCATAAAGGGCCTTTTCAACATAAGGCGATCTAATGTCTGGCAAACGATGGCCTGGTTTGTTTTTATATACGTTTCACTACGTGTTCATCCGAATTCGAAGATCACTTTGTTGCCTGACATTCATCTATTTTATATTCAAAATGTTGTCACTGATTCATAAACGTGAGCTGGTGATGACCAAGAGTAATATCCATTTATTTCGCAGATATTTTCCTGTGGGGTGAAGGTTGCAGTTGTTTATAAAAGACTAGCAGATGTGACGCATGTTTTTCAAACTACTTGCTGATACATTCCTATATGTTAAACTCCGCTCCAACAATGCTTTTGGTTGATAAACATCGAGTGACCCGGGAGCGATCCCTGGATTTAATTCACTGTGACGGAAATGAATACACAAATGTGTAATTCATTACTTCCGTTTCCCATTGTGCTTGCAAATAATTCCGACCATGATATTTCAAAAGAAAGTGAAATACAACATTGGGGATAACCTTCAGGCGAGCTTCCATGTGCATGTTCAGTGGGTTCACCCGAGTAAACAGCATTCCCGAAAGCTGCATTTATCACAGCAAGATCCCTTTGTTGTCAGGACGTGAAAGTAATAAGCATACACAATGGTAAAAAACAAAGATATCGCATTTATTGTGCGTGTGTCCCTTTGAATTTAAGTTGCTTTGAGAACATCCTTGCTCTACAAAAGAATGGCTTGTGATTCACAGGTGTCCTGCTGGGTAATTGTAGCTCTTCTATTATTGGGAATGGAAATGCTTTCCTCCAAAGACAGAGAGCTTATCTGCTTTACTACAGAGTCCTTGACCTTGACTGCCTGCAAAGATGTGGAAAAGTGCCACATCAGTTCGCAAATCTCGCTGGAGCACAAAGGCAGCATTGTTCTACCAGTGGGTGATTTGAAGATGACCTGGCCTGTTCATTACATGTCCTGTTAATGACTGTTATGTGAGGAATACAATGTGTGCCTGGGAACTGAAAAGCGAGTACGAGCAGCAACCCAAGTTCAATACATTTAATATGAGCATGCTTATGATGTTTACCAAACAAATTCCCCAACAGGGAGGAAAAGAATTAATAGGCACATTTGCTTTGCTTTGCTTTACTATCAACTTAATATAAGAAAAATATTCGTGCATAATTCACATGCATTGTCAAACATACACTTTCTAAATTAGCCTTAACACTGCATAACTACCTTAATATGCAACATCGGCAACAGCATCAACCGAAATAAATTAGAGGACACCGGCAATAGTGCACCGGCGCTGATTTCGACTTCAATCTATGGCAGGAGCATCCTGCATTAAACCCATTGTTAGACCTGGCATCCTTGGCGTGGTTTTCCCTGACTTTTTGCCTCTACCTCCTGTATTTTTGATGCTGTGCTGGAGTTCGTTTTTGCTGGCTTAGATGCTTTGGGCACTTTGCCACTGCTGATCAGTGTCAACGTGCAGTGCTCCCTGTGTAAATTGATATTGTGATGGGTTCTCCCTGATGGGCATATTTGTTTCACCAGTAGGTCCCTAGTAAAGTGCACTGAGTGTGCCAGGGCTGGTAAATCAAATGCTACTAGTGGGCTTGCAGCACCTATTGTGCCACCCACATGAGTAGCCCTCAAAAGAGGTCTCAGGCCTGCGACCACAGTGTCTGTGCACAGTTTGTTAACTGCCATGTCGACTTGGCAAGTGCACCCACTTGCCAGGCCCTACCCTTCCCTTTTCTTACACATAGGACATCCCTATGGTAGGCCCAAGTTACCCTCCTGGGAAGGGTGCAGTGTATGTGAAAGGAAGGACATGTACTGGTGTGTGTAACATGTCCTGATAGTGAAATACTGCCAATTTCGTTTTTCACTATTGAAAGGCTATCTTGCCCCATAGGAAAGAATGGGAATGCTTTGTAACATTTTACAAACATATCTTCCCATAGGGATAAGATGGAAAAATTGAGTTTGGTATCCCTGAACTCAGGATTTATTAACACATCTTTTAGTAAAGATGGTTTTTAAATTATGTGTTTGAAAATAGCCCTTTTAAAAAGTGGCTATTTTCTTGTTCAACCATCCTGTGTGCCTCTGCCTGTTTGTGGATTGCCTGTCTGGCTTTGGAGTGACAGGGGCTCAGGAAGTGCAGTGGCTCCAGGAGTCTGGATGAGTCAGCACTGGGCTGAAGAGGCCTGATTTGCATTTGGAGAGTTGGGAGGAGTAGCACCTGTACCTGAATAGGGCTGTGCCTGCCTTTCACAATGCTGGCTCTGCCCCCCTGTGGTGTGGCTGTAGCCAAGGCTCACACCGACAATGGATGTTGTTGTGCACTTGCAGAGTGCCCCCAGAACTGGTTTGAACTGGGCTCAGAGCCCCTTGCACAAAGAGAACAAAGACATTTTGGGGTATAAGTATCAGACCCAAAACCCCAGACTTTTAGATCATTCCCGAAATTCAAGAGGAACCTTTGCCAAGGAGAAGAGCTAGAGAGCCTGAGGAGAAGTACTGCCCTTGCTGTGTCTCTGGGGTTGGCCTGCAGTTGCTGTTTCTGCCAAGGAAAGGAGAAGGACTATGTGCTGCGTCCCCTGCTTGAAGGAGATCTCCGAGGGCTGAAGTGAGCTGGACTCCTGTTCAGAAGTGTCAGGGACACAAAGACTTCAATCCCAGCTCCCCTGAACTCTGCTGTTGTGAGTTCTGACCTGCCTTGAGGTGCTTGTGCCAGTTTTGGGCCTCTGGAGGTTGTTGCTGCTGTTTGGGAGCTGGAAGAGAGAAGAAACTCAAAGAACTACAGAAATAGATGCATCGCTCTTCTTGCAGCTGTTTTTCCGACCCATCTTCACGACGCGAGAAGAATTTCCACGCATCGCCGCGCCGCTGCAAAAACCGTGGCAGCGCCCATCATCGCTGCAAGAATCGACGCATCGAGGGATCGCGGCTGAAGAGGACCGACGCAGCACCGCGCATCGATCGCCGACGCATCCCGGAGTTCCACGCATAATACCTGTGCGGCAAGTTCCTCCAACGCATCACCTGCGGGCCGGAACCGGCACGAAGAATCGATGCATCGCTCCCCATACAGACCGGAATCGACGCAACCCTTCCTCTGCGTGCAGCGAGACTGTCGCATCGCCTCCTCAGGGTCTCAGGAGTGTCGCATCTCTTTGTTTTCCAACGCTGCGGCTGTTTGGCTTGGTGAACTTTGACGCAACTATAGGTACTTTGGTGAAAAGTCACACATCCATAGTTTTCTATGGTACAAGTTCTTGAAACCTTTTGAAAGTCATATTCTTAACTGTGTATGTTGGATTTTTGTCGTTTTGGTCTTGTTTAGTTTAGATAAAGATATTTTATTTTTCTAAACTGGTGTGGTGTCCTTTTGTGGTGTTTTCACTGAATTACTGTGAGTGTTGGTACAAATACTTTATGCATTGCCTTTGGGATAAGCCTGTCTGCTCGTGCCAAGCTATCAAGGGGGTGAGCAGGGGTTATCTAAAGTGTGTATCCCCCTTACCCTGACTAGAAGCAAGGGTCCCTATTTGGACAAAGGTACCTACCTCTGCCAACTAGAGACCCCCATTTCTAACATTGGTGGTCAGCAGTGAGGATTTGAACCTGTATTTGTACTTGGCCCACAGTGATTGGTGTACATCAGTAGTTTAGTGCAGACCACTATACAACCACATACTGTGTTTTGTTTTTGGTTCTATTTTTGAGTGACCCTTAAAAGTATCAACACAGCATGTCTCAGAAGGGTAAACCAGCAAGTGAGACGGCAGAATTGGAGTTTGACATTGAGGTTTTGCATAACTATAGGCCTGGGCGGAAAACTACGCTACGCTCGCGGAGTGTGCGTAGTTTGCGCAACGACGCGCTACGTGAATCGCATGTAGCACAGTGCAAAAACGCGTAGCGGGCATTTTTTGCTCGCTCGCGGTCCTCAACGTCAAGTTGGCGACCGCGAGCGAGCAAAATCAACATCCCGGTGAGACTTTTTCCTCGTTCACGATCGGCAACATCAAGTTGCCGATCGCGAGCGTGGAAAATAAACCTCCCGGCGAGATTCTCAACGCGGGGAGGTCAGGTTTCTCATTGCGAGTATTCGCGTATGCTCGCGACCACTCGCGATGAGAAACTACCAGCCCGCGTTGAGAAAGCTGCCGCTCGAGTACAAATCTACTCGAGCGGCAGAAAACGACCGCTTGCACTGTGCATGATGCTGTTCGCAATGATTGCACAGTGCGGACAAGCATCCGGCACTGTGCAATCATTGCGAACAGCATTTCCCTACCGCACTACGCAGTTCGGGTAGCTACACGTAGCGCGCGTAGTGCAAAGTACACTTTGTGTAGCTACGCGTAGCGCGACTACGCGAACTACGCCCAGGGTTACATAACTACAGAGTAGATCAGCTCAAGCAATTTTGCAAATATTTTGGATGTCCCATGAAGAGCAGCTCCAGGAAAGAGGAGCTACAGAAGGCCTTAAGGGCCTGGTGGGAGGCCAAAGAGGCTGGGGAGACAGGTGAAGCAGAGGTGGATGAGGATGCACAAGGGAATGGTTTAAGGTCACAGGATCTGCCTGTGTCAAGAGCAGCCTCCAGGGCTGGCAGCCACCATTCTGCTAGGAGCTTTTCCCCAGAGGAGCTGGAGGAAATCCAAAGGGTCAGAGATCATGAAGTTCAGCTCTTAAGCTTAAAGATGAAGCAATTAGAAATGGAGAACCAAAAGGCTGCCATAGAGAGAGAGAAGATGGCAGAGGAGAGAAACAGCGCTCTCGCGGAAAATAAATTGCTTTTGGCTCATGAGTGAGCATGAGGGAACTGGACATTAAGGCCAAGCAAGTGGAGTCCAGTTCAAATGGTGGCAGCGCGCAGCCAGTGCAAGGGGGTAAGGTTCACATACCCAAGGACCTAGTGCAGAATTACCAGAGGGGTGATGATATTTATGCATGGTTTACGGCGTATGAGTTAGCCTTGAGAATGAATGAAGTGCCTGAGAAGAATTGGGGGGCTGGCCTGTGGAAACACTTTGAGGCCACTGGGAGGGACACCCAGACACCCTTGGAGCAGGCGGGTAACCTGACCTATCCCCACATGAAGGAGGCTTTATGCCTCAAGTATGGGCTCACACCTGAGCAGTACAGGGAAAAGTTCAAGAACTTCAAGAAGCTCGATTCTCATACTTGGGTTGAAAGTGTTAACATTTATAAAAGTGCACTGGATGGTTGGATAAAGTGTAGCAAGGTAACTGATTACAAGGGATTGTACAACTTGATTGGTTGGGAGCACTTGAGTAGTCTGTGTGTTCCAGAGCTGTGCCATCATCTATTGGATAGTAAGCCAACTGATCACAGGGAGCTTGCTAAGGAGGCGGACTGCTGGACTAGCACCAGGGTCCACAAGGGGATTGTGGGTAACCCAGCCAAGGGTGGGCTGGGTCCCACATTGCGTGCTTTTACAACGCAGTTGTTACAACGACCGCGTTGTTAGTACGTGATGCATTTATATCGCAAGGCATTACAATGACTTGAACTAGGGGGTGTGCTGGACTTAGGAATAGTATTAATTACTATTCCTACTCCAGTTTGCGCAACAGTAGGGAAGGTGTTGGAATTCATTTCCAATACCTCAGCGCCCCTAGTGCAAGTCGTTGTAATGACTTGCGATGTAAATGCATCGCATACTAACAACGTGTACGTTGTAATGACTGCGTTGTAGTGGTAGCGCGATGTAACGACAGCGTTGTAAATGCTGTTTCTCCCTTGTGAGAGGCCCTCCGAGTCTGGTGAAGGAGGGTTGGGAAAGAACTCCTGGTAAGACCCCACAGATGTGTTCAGCTATGTGCTGGCCTTCAGAAACAAGACTCAACGCTTCAGGAAACTCGCTCAGGCGAACCTGGAAGCTCGCCAGGAAGAAATGAAAAGATGGTATGACTCTGGTTGAATTTCAGCCTGGCCAGAAAGTGTGGGTGATGGCACCAGTGGAGCCTTGTGCGCTCCAAGACAAGTGGACTGGTCCATATGAGGTGGTGGAGCGCAAGAGTGAGGTGACTTATCTGGTTGACTTGCAGACCCCTGGGAACCCTTTGAGGGTCCTACACATGAACCACCTCAAGCCACACTTTGAGAGGTCTGAGATAACTATGCTCCTTGCAACAGATGATGGAATGGAGGAGGAGAGTGAGCCTCTTCCTGACCTCCTGTCAGCAAAGGAACATGATGGGTCAGTGGATGGGGTAAACCTCTCTCATACCCTGACCCCAGAGCAGCAGACGGACTGTCGCCAGGCGCTGGGACAGTTCGCCTCCCTGTTCTCCCTGACACCAGGAGTCCCCAATTGATGCGTCCATGATGTGGACACTGGGGACAGTCTACATGTGAAGTAAAAACTTTACAGAGCAGCTGACAAAGTCAGGGCCAGCATCAAGGAAGAAGTTTCCAAGATGTTGCGTTAGGGGTGATAGAGACCTCAAGCAGCCCGTGGGCTAGCCCAGTGGTCTTAGTGCCAAAAGCTGCTGCACCCAGTGCCACTCCAGAACTTCGATTCTGTGTGGACTACCGTGGGCTCAATGCAGTCACCAAGACTGATACGCACCCCATCCCCAGAGCTGATGAGCTTGTTGATCGGTTAGGAGTTACCCGGTACCTCAGTACATTTGATTTAACGTCTGGGTACTGGCAGATTGCCTTAACCGAGGGGGCCAAAGAGAGGTCAGTGTTTTCAACACATGAGGGGCACTACCAGTTCTGGGTTATGCCCTTTGGGTTGAAAAACGCCCTTGCCACCTTCATGAGACTGGTCAACCAGGTACTGTACGGGCTGGAGGAATTCAGCGCCGCCTACCTGGATGGAATATTTGCTACACCTCTGCGAAGTGTTGAAGGCTCTGCAAAGGGCAGGCCTCACTATCAAGGCGAGTAAGTGCCAGATAGGGCAGGGATCTGTGATGTACTTGGGACACCAGGTAGGGAGGGGCCAGGTGGCGCCCCTACAAGCAAAGATTGACACCATTCTGGCTTGGGAGCCCCCCAAGACCCATACAGAGGTGAGAGCCTTCTTAGGTCTCACCGGGTACTACATACGGTTTGTCAAGGGGTATGACACCATTGTTGCCTCCTTTACAGAGCTGACTTCCACGAAGCAGCCCAGGAAGGTGATCTGGACTGATGCCTGCCAGACCGCTTTTGATGCCCCGAAATCTGCCATGTGCAGGGAGCCCGCGCTTAAGGCACCTGACTTCTCCAAAGAATTTGTTGTGCAGACAGATGCTTCAGAGCATAGTGTGGGAGCAGTACTCTCACAATTGAACGACGAGGGCTTGGACCAACCTGTAGCTTTCATCAGTAGGAGGCTACTTCACAGGGAACAGAGGTGGAGTGCAATTGAAAGGGAAGCTTTTGCTGTGGTCTGGGCACTGAAGAAGCTAAGGCCCTATTTGTTTAGGATTCACTTCCGGGTTCAGACAGACCACAGGCCCCTCAGATGGTTGATGCAGATGAGGGGTGAGAATCCAAAACTGTTGAGGTGGTCCATCTCCTTACAGGGAGTGGACTTTACGGTGGAACACCGCCCTGGTACCGAACACGCCAATGCTGATGGTCTGTCCAGATTCTTCTGCCTTAGTGATGAGAACTCCCAAGAGGGTGGGTAGTCTTCCCACTTTTCAGCTGGAGGGGACACGTGTTAGACCTGGCATCCTTGGCATGGTTTTCCCTGACTTTTTGCCTCTACTTCCTGTGTTTTTGATGCTGTGCTGGATTTCGTTTTTGCTGACTCAGATGCTTTGGGCACTTTGCCACTGCTGATCAGTGTCAAAGTGCAAGTGCTCTCTGTGTAAATTGATATTGTGATTGGTTCTCCCTGATTGGCATATTTGTTTTACCAGTAGGTCCTTAGTAAAGTGCCCTGAGTGTGCCAGGGCTGGTAAATCAAATGCTACTAGTGGGCTTGCAGCACCTATTGTGCCACCCACATGAGTAGCCCTGAGAAGAGGTCTCAGGCCTGCCACCGCAGTGTCTGTGCGCAGTTTGTTAACTGCCATGTTGACTTGGCAAGTGCACCCACTTGCCAGGCCCTACCCTTCCCTTTTCTTATACATAAGACACCCCTATGGTAGGCCCAAGGTACCCCCCTGGGCAGGGTGCAGTGTATGTGAAAGGTAGGACAATAACTGGTGTGTGTAACATGTCCTGATAGTGAAATACTGCAATTTCTTTTTTCACTATTGAAAGGCTATCTTGCCCCATAGGACAGAATGGGGAATACTTTGTAACATTTTACAAACATATCTTCCCATAGGGATAAGATGGAAAAATGGAGTTTGGTATCCCTGAACTCAGGATTTAATAACACATCTTTTAGTAAAGATGGTTTTTAAATTATATGTTTGAAAATAGCACTTTTAGAAAACGGCTATTTTCTTGTTCAACCTTCCTGTGTGCCTCTGCCTGTTTGTGGATTGACTGTCTGGCTTTGGAGTGACAGGGGCTGGGGAAGTGCAGTGGCTCCAGGAGTCTGGATGAGTCAGCACTAAGCTGAATAGGCCTGATTTGCATTTGGAGTGGTGGGAGGAGTAGCACCTGTACCTGAATAGGGCTGTGCCTGCCTTCCACAATGCTGGCTCCGCCCCCTGTGGTGTGTCTGGAGCCAAGGCTCACACTGACAATGGATGTTGTTGTGCACTTGCAGAGTGCCCCCCAGAACTGGTTTGAACTGGGCTCAGAGCCCCTTGCACAAAGAGAACAAAGACATTTTGGGGTATAAGTATCAGAACCCAAACCCCAGACTTTTAGATCATTCCTGGAATTCAAGAGGAACCTTTGCCAAGGAGAAGAGCTGGAGAGACTGAGGAGAAGTACTGCCCTTGCTTTGTGTCTGGGGTTGGCCTGCAGTTGCTGTTTCTGCCAAGGAAAGGAGAAGGACTTTGCTGTGTCCCCTGCTTGAAGGAGATCTCCAAGGGCCTGAAGTGAGCTGGCCTCCTGTTCAGAAGTCTCAGGGACACAAAGACTTCACCCCAGCTCCCCTGAACTCTGCTGTTGTGAGTTCTGACCTGCCTTGAGGCGCTTGTGCCAGTGTTGGGCCTCTGGAGGTTGTTGCTGCTGGAAGAGAGAAGAAACTCAAAGAACTACAGAAATCGACGCATTGCTCTTCTTGCGGCTGTTTTTCTGACGCATCTTCACGACGCGAGAAGAACTTCCACTCATCGCCGCGCCGCTGTGAAAACCATTGCAGCACCTGTCATCGCTGCAAGAATCTACGCATCGAGGGATCGTGGCTGAAGAGGACCGACACAGCGCCACGCAACGCAGTTGCATCGATCGCCGACGCATCCCGGATTTCCACGCATCGTACCTGTGTGGCAAGTTCTTCCGATGCATCACTTGCGGGCTGCAACCAGCACGAAGAATCGACGCATCACTCTCCATACAGACCGTAATCGATGCAACCCTTCCTCTGCGTGCAGCGGGACTGTTGCATCGCCTCCTCAGGGTCTCAGAAGTGTTGCATCTCTTTGTTTTCTGACGCTGCAGGTGTTTGGCTTGGTGAACTTTGACGCAACCACAGGTACTTTGGTGAAAAGTCACGGATCCATAATTTTCTATTGTACAAGTTCTTGAAACCTTTTGAAAGTCATATTTTTAACTGTGTATGTTGGATTTTTGTTGTTTTGGTCTTGTTTAGTTTAGATAAAGATATTTTATTTTTCTGAAACTGGTGTGGTGTCCTTTTGTGGTGTTTTCACTGTGTTACTGTGAGTGTTGGTACAAATTCTTTACACATTGCCTTTGGGATAAGCCTGTCTGCTCGTGCGAAGCTACGAAGAGGTGAGCAGGGGTTATCTAAAGTGTGTATCCCCCTTACCCTGACTAGAAGCAAGGGTCCCTATTTGGACAAAGGCACCTACCTCTGCCAACTGGAGACCCCCATTCCTAACACCCATATATCTAGGAACAAACTCTTGAATGCAAACACAAGGAGATGATGGACGGAGTGTTGAAACTTTTCAGACACTCCCCCCCCCCAGTCACAGATCTGGGTTGAATTCATAATCGTTCTTTAGCTCACTTCGCTATCCCAGTGCAGACTCAGCTATATGCAAATCAGTCTTGACCATGCCTCATGGGAACAGTCCAGCCCGAACTGCCAAGCCAGGTCTTCCTTGGACCGGAAACATGCATCCTAGGACCGGTTTAGGGGTAACACCCCCTCATCAGCCAGGCTAGCTTGAATCCAGTGGCAAATTGAGCAAGGGACCCACGTCTGGGCATACCCTGCCAACTTAGTGCGAACAAAGCAAACACAAACCCTTGAATATCATTTCAAATATTCTAATCTCAATTCAAGCAGTCTATGAAACCAGGAACTCTCCATGCTTGTACTTGATGATCCACCTCTTTTTCAAGCCCAACTGTTAAACCTGTAACTCAAAACAACTCTGACCAACATGCATTGCGATGGAAGGAGATGCAACGTTATAGGAATCAGTCAGTTGCATTATTCTCGTTTCCAGTGGTCTGATAGATACAGAACTCAAGGTGGCAGCATATGTATTTTCAGGGTAAAATGTAGCACTCAATGAGCATATTAAGGTCATCTATTATTTATTTATTTGACAGAGTTATAATGCGCGCAGCTATCCCGAATGGTTTTCCAGAGTAGGATAGAGGCAGATAACGGTGACCCTGCAGACAGCTAGAAAAGCCAAGTTTGCTTGCATAGGAATTATTTAGTGCCACTGTTCTAGTTTTAGCTCTTTTCAAGAGGTTTCAAGGTTAGTAAAATAGTTGACACAAAAACGAATGTCAACGAAGTAATTCTCCAAAGAGAATTGAGGTCCTGAGACTTTCACAGCTATGGAGTGCTGGTAAAACAGAGTTTGACTAGTGAGATGTATTTGGCCAGATTCTCAAAGGATTTGCTGGAGCAGGTGAGACTTGCTCTTGAAGTACTCTTGATTTACAGCTGAATTCGAGTGGCCAAATTCACAAAGATTAAACTATGCCTTTCTATTGGAGTACTTGTGACGTAAGCCAGGAGTAGGTGTACTCCTGCCTTGTTCCATGGCAAAATGTGGGTTATTAAGTTAGGACGGGGAGACCCTTGCCAACTGTCTAAATACACCCTGGATAGGTTTCAACATAAGTAGTCTCTGAGAAACTCTGCTGAAACCCTGATAACTATGGCACAAGCAGTAGACAATTCCCCACAGACATGCCTAAGTTCAAAACCAAGTTAGAAATAGAGAGAACATTTTCATTAGTAAAATGACTCCAAGATCATTTAAATCAGATAAAGGGAACCAGAACTGTGATTTTATTTCTTTTAAATTTCAGGGCAAAAGTTGGCTAGAAAAATTAAAGCGCTATTGAAAAAACAGTTCTCAGTTAACTGGGATATAGAAGTAATTGCAGGTCGATTGCAAGGAAAAAGAAGTGGATTACACCAGGAGGGCTACTTCGGTCAAAGTTTTTACCTTAGGGCTTAGTCTCTGAAATGTATGTAAAACTCCTTCAAGCAGGACAAAGTCCAAGATTGAGGCTGATGAGCATGCTTGGAAGTCAGATACATCATTGTCATCAACCTCCCCCTGAAGCATCTTGTTTTTGTGAAAAATGCTCTGAATGGGGCAAAGCTGGATTTTATAGCCACTGAGGTTGCTTCATTGATAGGATAAATGTTCTGCCTCACCTCAGGTCAAGGTTTTAATTTCGTACTCTGTCACTTTTTTGGTGTTCCAAATGTTCCAGGGCTCCACAATGGGCACACACGTAGAGCGAGTGATCTTTACACAATAAAAGACTAGGTCTTATTACTCAAAGAAATTTCCAACACTTGCAGTGAGTATAAAGATTTTGTAATGAGTGTCTCAATCAATCAATCAATCATAGCATTTGTAAAGCGCACTACATACCCGTGAGTGTCTCAAGGCGCTGGGGGGGAGCTCCTACTGTTCGAAGAGCCAGGTCTTGAGAAGTCTTCTGAAGGTCAGAAGGTCTTCGGTCTGCCGTAGGCGGATGGGGAGGGTGTTCCATGTCTTGGCGGCGAGGTGGGAGAATGATCTGCCGCCGGCGGTCACTCTTCGGATGCGGGGGACGGTGGCGAGGGTGCGGTCTGCGGAGTGGAGCTGGCGGGTGGGGGTGTAGAAGCTGAGTTGGCTGTTGAGGTACGCTGGTCCGGTGTTGTGGAGTGCCTTGTGTGTGTGGGTGAGGAGTTTGAAGGTTATCCTCTTGTTGACCGGGAGCCTGTGCAGGTCTCTCAGGTGGGGTGTGATGTGGCTGCGGCAAGGGATGTCGAGGATCAGGCGTGCGGAGGCGTTCTGGATGAGTTGGAGCCGTTTCAGGAGTTTGGCCGAGGCTCCTGCGTAGAGGGCGTTTCCGTAGTCCAGTCTACTGCTGACGAGGGCCTGGGTGACCGTCCTTCTCGTTTCGGTGGGGATCCACTCGAAGATCCTGCGAAGCATGCGGAGGGTGTTGAAGCAGGAGGAGGAGACGGCGTTGGACCTGCCTCGTCATGGAGAGGGTAGAGTCGAGGATGACCCCTAGGTTGCGTGCGTGGTTGGTGGGTGTTGGGGTGTTCCTAGTGCAGTCAGCCACCAGGAGTCATCCCAGGCCGAGGGTGGATCCGAGGATGAGGACCTCCGTCTTGTCCGAGTTCAGCTTCAGTCGGCTGTTCCTCATCCAGTCGGCGACGGCCTTCATTCCTTCGTGGAGGTTGGTTTTGGCGGTGTGGGGGTCCTTGGTGAGGGAGAGGATCAGCTGGGTGTCGTCGGCATAGGAGATAATGTTGAGGTCGTGCGACGTGGGCGAGCGGGGCCATGTAGACGTTGAACAACGTTGGGCTGAGCGATGAGCCTTGGGGTACGCCGCAGATGATCCCGGTGGCTTCAGAGCGGAAGGGGGGGATACGGACGCTCTGTGTTCTGCCAGAGAGGAAGGAGGAGGTCCAGTCCAGGGCCTTCTCTTGGATTCCGGCGTCGTAGAGGCGTGTTCGTAGAGTGCGGTGGCAGACCGTGTCGAAGGCGGCTGACAGGTCCAGGAGGATGAGGGCCGCGGTTTCTCCGTTGTCTAGCAGGGTCCTGATGTCATTGGTGGCGGCGATGAGGGCAGTTTCGGTGCTGTGGTTGCTGCGGAACCCGGACTGGGATGGGTCCAGGATGCTGTTCTTCTCGAGGAACCTGGTCAGTTGTTTGTTGACAGCCTTTTCGATGACCTTCGCCGGGAACGGGAGTAGGGAGATGGGTCGGAAGTTCTTGAGGTCCTTGGGGTCCGCCTTGGGTTTTTTGAGTAAGGCGTTGATCTCTGCGTGTTTCCAGCTCTCCGGGAAGGTCGCTGTCTCGAAGGAGATGGTGCTGCTGGCTTTGTTGAAGATGTGGTGTGGGCAAGGGTCTTCCGGGGATCCGAATTGGACGGTGTTCATGATCTTGATGGTGTCGTCGTCGTTGATGTTGGTCCAGGAGAGCAGGCGGTTGGTGCGGGTGGTGGTCGTGGGAGCGGGGGTCTCATTGGTAGCTGGGGTGGTGCCGGCGATGAAGCTGTCGTGGATGTCTGCAATCTTGCGATGGAAGAAGGTGGCCAGCGAGTCGCACAGGTCTTGTGAAGGTGGGATGTCGTTGGTGTTGGAGCTGGGGTTGGAGAGTTCCTTCACGATGTTGAAGAGCTCTTTGCTGTTGTGTGCGTTGTTGTCTAGGCGGTCTTTGAAGGAGGTCCTTTTGGCGGATCTGATGAGGTGGTGGTGTCTGCGGGTGGCGTTCTTGTGGGCTGTGTGGCTTTCCGGTGTTTGTTCACGGATCCAGTTTTTTTCAAGTTTTCGGCAGGTTTGCTTGGAGGCCTGGAGGTCTTCGGTGAACCAGCTGGCTTTCTTGCTGGTGTGGGTGTTGGAGGGCTTCTTGAGCGGGGCGAGGGTGTTGGCGCAGTCACCCACAACTTAACGTCCTTACAAATACACCTTTACACAATAAATGCATGGGTCTTATTGCTGAAAGAAATTTCCAATACCTGCAGGGATGGTAAAGATTTTGGAATGATCGTCTCACCCACAATTTATTATGGCATGCTTCATCATAGACAATCTTTCAACACTGAGGTAGGTAAAAAAACACCTTGGTGGACATTACCAATGTTAGAAGTTCTTAGATAAGTTGATACTAGATTGTCGCAGGGATCCAAATAGATCTTAAAAATATCTTAAGGTATACCATGGGAATTTCCGTTACTTATGGTGTAACTTAAATATGATTAGAAATGACATGTTCCAGATATTTGATGAATTTCAATGTTTCATCTATCTTGAAAGTTATGCCAACATGTTTTGGTCACTTTAATAGCCCACTGTGTGTCTCCGGCCTTCGTCAGGGCCCCTGCATCTCTGAAGAAAATGCAGATTTCATCCACTTCTCTAAATTCTTGAAATTCGGGATTAAATCAGCAGTACAACAAGAGGATGTCATATCTACTGAAAGCAACATTGTTTATTAGGAATACTGGAATTCAGGATTAAACCAGGAGTACTCTTAAAGAAAGTTACAGAAAAAAACGATGTGAAAGAGGCCTTAGGTTGAGTAATGTAAACAATTTAAGCAGACTGCCGAGCCCTTCAGAACAAAAACAAGTTTCTTTAGAGGTACACACTCTTGAAGAAAAATGTGCACACATTTGCACGTCTGCCGATTAAGAGTTGAAAAGTTATTGCAGTTGGTGTAATTTAGCAATATGTTTTATCACCATCTACACTGTGATAATAAAACAGAGTGCATATCTGGGAAACTGATGAATGGGGGCACATTCGTTTTTCCCATTATACCATATTTTGCAATGGTAATGCCTACAAGGAGCTACTATATAGTTACGCTGTGCCTCATGAAAGAATAATTAGGGCATGATTGACTGTAAGAGTGTTGAGAGTTCTGCAGGAAGTAAGGAAAACTGGAGCAATTTTCTCAGTTAGAGGCGTTCTACTGCCCATCTTGAGCATGGAAGGAAAGAGAGCAGGGTTAGATGTGGGGTGGGACTATGATATATCAGCATTGTAATCACTCATAGAAGAAGGTTCTGGTTGTATGACTTGAGACTGCACATAACATTTTTGAAGGGGATCCAAGTGCTGTAAGGATCCAAGAAAGGAGCCTGTTAAACCTGTCAGCATTAGGGTGGTCTTCCCCCAAACTTTTTGCCTTTCCACCTTCATTTTGCTGAACCTGTTTTTGTTTGCCTTAGGACTCTGGGCACTTTTTTACTGCTAACCAGTGCTAAAGTGCTTGTGCTCTCTCCCTAAAACATGTTACATTGGCTTATACCCATTTGGCATATTTCATTTTCTTGTAAGCCCCTAGTAAAGTGGTACTACATGAAGCCATGGTCTGTAAATTAAATGCTATTAGTGGGCCTGGAGCACTGATTGCACCACCCATTAAGTAGCCTTTTGAACATGTCTCATGGCTGCCATTGCAGAGCCTGTGTGTGCAGTTTTAAACTGCCGTTTTGACCTGGCAAAATAAACCTTTTGCCAGGCCCAAAACCTTCCTTTTTATAACATATAAGTCACCCTAGGTTAGGCCCTGCACAGCCCCAAAGTCAGGGTGCAGTGTATTTAAGAACTGCAAGTTCGATCTCTCCCATAGGATAAGACTGGAGTTGCCTTATTACATTTTATAAGTGTAATTTCCAAATGGGAAGAGATAACCAGTTCATGTTTGAGTGTTGGGTTGAAAAGCCATATTCAGTGATGAAGTTGGGTTTTGATCACAATTTTAAAAATGCCACTTTAGAAAGCTATTAAGTTAATTGGGCAACCCAATAAACCCTTGGAGGCTTGGGTAACAAAAATTTGTATCCGGTAACGGTGCCCACAAGGGATTTTGTTCGAAGATAATTAAACTAAATCTATCAAAATCAATTGTGAGTGCCCAGATTAGTGGCCTCAAATATATGAATTATACAAATCAATTAAGAAAGTCAAAAATGAATATATAAAAAACAGCAACAGGTGTATTCTTTTTTTTGCAGAAATGTACATAATTCAATATTTTAAATTCAAAGGGTACAAAACAACATTCACATAGACAAAAATGACAGATTGATTGTCTTTCAGATAAAATTATCTCAGTCACTTTTGTGGGTAACCCATTTCATTAGCCTATTTACAAATATAAATCATCATTTAACATTCAATAATAAATTCCTATATAACAATTTTTACATGGAAAATGGGTTAAATTAGTTGACGTTTCGGTCTTTTCTTGTGATACATCTAGTAGACCATCTTCAGGACAGAATACATATGTGGACTGAAGACCATCAAGATTGGATCAACATAGTACCTTAGAGCAATTAGAGTAGATAATTGATTCATCAAAAAATTACTGCCAACGATATGCTTAGGTTTCAGTTTGCGGTCTTAGAAGAGTTTCGCCGTCATTAATTTGGCGTGTCGATGCTTGTGTTGTCGAGTACAGGTAACATCATCAGAGATCGCGTCACAGCTGTTTTGTTTCGGCCCGGACCCCGATCTCGGACGGTGTTACCCGAACTCGACAATTCAAGCATCGACACGCCAAATTAATGACGGCGAAACTCTTCTAAGACCGCGAACTGAAACATAAGCATATCGTTGGCAATAATTATTTTGCTGAATCGATTATCTACTCGGACTAATTGCTCTAAGGTCCTATGTTGGACCTGCAACTTCATTTTGAACCCAGGACCACAGAGTGACTCAAAGGGCTAGTCTATTGGCCTCCTAATCTAAGCCTCAGGGACATAAAAGGCTCCGCAACCACTCCTGAACCCACCTGCAGCACGTTCCTGACCCCCAGATGGTGACTCTCAGGTCCTGGACCCTTTGTGTGGCTCACAGGCTCTTTAAATAAAGCTTATGCTCTTTGTGACCTGCAATGGGCCTGTTCACACCAGAACTGCACCGCTCACACTAAAATTGAGTGCAAATCACCATCAGCCCTTCTCTTTGCACAGCAAACATCATTCACCCATGGAGGACCACCAATGTAAAGCACCAGCTTGCTCCTCATGCCACTCCAATCACCACTCTCCTCACTCCCTGTGAACCTCTCCAACACTAACGAGAGACTCTTTGCACAAAACTTGGGAAGGTAAACCTTCAGCTGGACTATTCTGGGACTCTATCCGTCCCATGCTTCATTGTGGTCGGCCTGAACTTTTGACTTTTACCCAGTCCCGTGCGACTAGATCTCCCCGGTTGGCGTTTTATGCTTTTAAGTGCTATTTTTCATTGTATTCTTTATTAATTCATTACTCCAGTTCTATTGATTGGATCTGTGTTGTTTTGATCTTGTTTTTATTTAATTAAGCTCTATTTTTCTAACCTGCTGTGGGAGCTTTTTGTGAAGTGTCTTCATTGTTTTACTGTGTGCGGTCTTGAAGAGCCCTGCACATCTTCATTCATTATCCATAGTCAAGGTAACATTTGAGGCTTCTTTGAATAATTGCTTGCATTTATTTGTACAATCTATAAACCATGTGGCTGGACAGTTGAAACATGTTGCTTTCCATGTGTTGAATGTAATGTCACCCTGATTTGCACTGTTCAATGCAGTGGAAGAGAAATATGCCTCTACCTGCATCATGCTGAATAAGATTTGGTAGCATAATTCTAGCACCTAGAGGCTGATTCAGAACCTTGCTGAGTTGCACAACATGCATTTCAATCTTGCCATTTGCCTTCCAAGAATGGAGATCTGAGGTGCCATTTGGAGTACTAGAGATGATCCATTATTAAACAGCTTACATCTTCTGGGTGCATAAATCACTGAACCCACCTCACACAGGATATCATCAGATACCTCTGCCTTAATCTAGAGATCATGAATGTTCCAGTGTTAAGGTTTTCCTTAGAGTTCTCCTTAGTTTTTAGAGAACAGGCAGGAATAAGTCAACCAGTCAAAAAGCTAGGAACTCTGTAAGCACTACTGATCCGGTCAAGAAATAATCAAAAAATTATTGTGTACCACCAATTAGAACCTAAGATATAGGAGTCTGAATGGAATGATTGCCATCAGAATTGTTTCTCAACGTTTCTGCAGGAAATGTGAATGTAATGTATTTCTCTAGAAAGAAGACTACCATAGAGCTTATTGTATGCACAAGTGTTAAATACTCAATATGTAGTTCTTGACTTAGACTTCAGCTTCAGAACACAGTTTATATTTAAAACAAGCAACCCAATTGAGGACGCGGGCCACACAAGAATTAAAGCGGTTAGTGACCCTGGAACATTTAACTAGAAATAAAATAATGTTTAATTTGCTAATGCATAGAACACATGGACCTACAATGAAGATCATCTGATTGTGCTGTAGGTGGGGCTAAGCTGAAGAATAAAACCTAACAGTGTACTGTATTAACACCATCAGACTAGACCGTCTGATCGTAATTCATATGTTTGTTGTTCACATTACTGTATGCCTCCAAGTTCATACCCACTAATAAAACTTCACATTTCTATTTCCAGTAACTTGCTTAGCCAACATTTGGCCAGCAACTCAGATCAAATCAATGATTTTACAGATCATGTATAACACATGTACTTTGTGCATTTTTTACATAACTGTACGTCAATTTATTAATTGTTATAATTTCTACATATATGTATATCCATGTAAATGGAAGCATAAAACCCATACTCATTCCCACATGTATATAGAGAACCTCATCCAGCTCCCAGATTACGTGAATGCCACAAGCAATGGTTAGTAAGCAACAGACATATATGAAAAGACATCTTTTGAGAAATATAGCCATAATGGAAAAAAATGAAAAAGTAAAAAAGGGGAGGGAGAAAGAAAAATAATAAGAGTGCAATTTCAATGAGAACTGGAGTGATTAGACAAACAATAGGAGAAAATACAAATAATAATCAGTTATCAGCACTATAGAATTAGGCATTCATACCTTATAGTCAGAATTTCATCTTAACACACAAAAAGGAATAATTTCCATAGAATTTCATCAAATTAAGCAGGTTTTCAAATCTTTAGTGAGTTGAAAGGTAAAGATGATGATTTTGTTTTTTAAAAAAAAGCAAAGAAGTAAAATTATAGCTACCTAGTATGTGATTTTGACAATACATTCAGTGAGGCACTGTAGGAAATATTATCAGAGGACTTTCAAATCAAAGTTATTATTTGAAATGGCAATGCTATCAAAATGCACGCCGATTTACCCATTAGTAGATGATGAGGCCATTGTGCATAAACGTCACCCAGAAAATGTTAACAATTGAAAAAGGAATTGATACACCAGAAATTCCAGTGAGTCTCACATACATAACCCTTTCCAGAAATATTGCTTGGTCAGAGAAAAAACATAGATAATACACCCTGTATGATTTCCAAAAGACCAACTCTGGTACTGTTGTATAGTGTTTATATGAATAGACTGAAGCGTAACAGAAATGTTACAATACAATCCTTTACCTACATGCTAGATAGAAAACGCTTGGAATAGAAAAGGATGGTCCAGAGGTCCTTAAGAAAGCCAGTTAGTATGTTAAATCCATACCAAGGGGCTGAAATATGTTGAGCAACACAAGGTAGTGAGGGAGGAACCCTAACAGCTGCCTAATACTCCACTCCATTTCTTGTTTTAACCTTGTATAGTGCAAATACAACTAAACAAAACAATCAAGCACTTCCTGTCTTAAATCATACCACCTAATGCAGAGATCTTCAAACATTTTGATGCCGAGACCCCCCTGTCAAAAACCTTTAAGCGTAAGGACCCCCTCCTGACAAAAATTTCTAGAACTTGGTCCTCCCCATCATTGCCAACTATAGACAACCATAAACGCCCCCAATTCCCACAGCAAATCATTTTTACATTGGGGAAATAAATTAAACAGTGTTTAGAAAACCAAAGGTCAGTGAGCGTGGGGTGTGGTCAAAGGTGTGGCTAAAACAAAGAGCCTCATTTATGAGGCATTGGCGTAGGGCAGCGCCGCAAGTCTTCTTGTTGCGCTGCCCTACGCCAATGTGAAAGGGTAGGAATGCACCTTATTTATGAAATATGGTGCATTCCTGTCCTTTACCCCTGCGTTGGTGCACAAATTGCTGCCTAACACCTACATAGGCAGGATTGTTTTTGCGCAGGAAGTGGCACCTTCCTGCAAGAAAAGAATCCTGAGAGGGGTTTTCCTCTTTCTATGTGTGCTGAAGAATGCAGCACACATAGAAAGAGGAACACACATAGAAAGAGGAAAAACAAGGAGAAATGAAAACATTTCTCCTTGTTACGCCTGCTGTGGGGAGGCATAAGGTTTTGGCGCTGCCCCAGGTTTACATGGTTTTATAAATCTGGGGCAGCATCAAAATCCATGGTGTTGTGTGGGAACACCACTGCAATGCCTATGGAACACTTACTTTACATAGTGTAAGGCAACGCAGCGACTTGCGCTGCTTTGTCTCACTCCATATCTATGAGGACATGCAAAGCCACGCAGGGTGACTTTGCGTCGCCTCATAGATACGATTGAGACGCTTGTGCCACTAAAGCTTAAAAAAAAGTAACGCTTCGGCAGCGCAAGCCTCTCATAAATCAGCCCCAAAACATTTTGTTAATTTTTTAGGTCTTTCACCATCAGGTAGCTACATATAAAATAATGGGCAGCTTAAATGAAAAATAGATTTACTCAATGGGAAATGTACTGTAGTACATTATGAAACCTCTATTATTTAATGCACTGCAGAGGTCTCTGTGCAACAAGATAGACTCCGAGTTAAATTTGGTTGGCGCAGTGGAGAATAGCGACTTGTGTATTTTTAGTGCTATGAGGTCACAGCCTGTGACAGAAAGCACAGTGAATGTGTAAGTCATTATTTTATACTTGCATTGCACACATTATACTATAGACTGCTACAAAGTGTGCAAATAGTTTTAGGATAAAATGGAGCATCCAAAATGTAGATTTGAGTAATATAAGACCATAAGTAATGCTTTTTTTTGCATACTGGTCCCTTCAACACCTGCCCAGGGGTACTAAGCACTGTGTAATTACAGTTATGGTTAAAAGCATGCACTTCACAGCCCAGTTGTTAACTCTTTGCACCACCATGCAAAAAACCCCACATCTTTGCCATCACAATGCTTGGAGTGATTCAAGCAATTAAAGCCAGAACCACACCGAAGCACCCTTTACATTTGCATATTAACTCCTAGCGCACATTTGCATGTCATTCAGGCAAGCAGGCACCCTGGCATGAAGACTTACTTGAAGGATTGTATTACCAGGCCTCTTCCTTTTACAGCACATGAGACTCAATTAACTTCAGCTAAAGCATTTTATCGATCGAAGGGTCCGGGCCATTGTCTTTGTCCAAAAGGAAAAGCACATTTTGTATTCCAGGCAGAAGTTAGGCCTGGAAATGCGCGACCCCCTTCCCAGGACTCAACGCCCCCCCTGGGGGTCGCACCTCACAGATTGAGAACCGTTTACCTAATGTGATTGAGGGGTACCGTGCTTCCTTTAAAAACAACCCATCAACATATAAGAGGGCAATCATTCCATTATTTCCCTTTCAGAAGGCAGAAACCATACAAGATGGTGATAATGTCATCAAAACCCTGAATCAGAACCTTTCCAGCCTTGAATTTTAGATATCACTAAAGTGGGAGGTGAAGCTGGTTAAAGGCTCTTCAAAAGACCTCTCCGTCCCCAGACATGGTTATTACAGTGGCAGTTACTGTATCATAATGATGTTCTTAAATCATGCTCATCCAAAGCCTGGCCTCTCTGCAGAGCACACACATCTATAGTCACATATTTGCCAATTGCCATTCGAAGGGAGGGCGCATGAAGGAATTACACAACTTTCAGAATATGGGAAGGGCCAACGGAAGTGTTTTCTAGAAAGGAGAGTCCTCTACCCCTTTGGGACACTGGCTTGTTCGACGCGCCTGATCATTGTAATCTAACTCTGGCATTCTCCTTTCAGGCAGTGGGCTGCACAGGAGATGAAAGCGGGTGGTGCCTATTATGGGAAGTGGGCAGCAACCTCATAAGAAACCTTTTGGGCACCAGCACTAATTATTATTTATTTACAAAGTAAGCACGGGTTACAGCTGGTGTTTTTCAAGCTCCGTACCAAAATAAATAAATGTATTTCTTTCAAGTACTAATATTCAATGCGTTCTAATTCTTTGGATTCATCTATACAGGGAGATAATTCAGCAAGAGGTGTGCTGTAATGGGGTCACCAAAGAGAATATAAGAACTGGACATTTTCCGTCATTACTATTAAAAACTGTTTCCAGTTACACTGAACTAATATAGTGCTATTGAAAGAAAAATGCATTGATTGTTCCAGGAAGTTGACTCACTACTTCACACATATGGCCCTGTAAACTATTTGGAATTTGGTTACATTTTTTCCATTATAAAGATAGCTAACACAAAGGGTTTTTAACAGAAAGCAATGAAATGCCTGCACGTATATTTGCTCCATTCTAAAATACAGCGCTACAAGTGCCTTTATATGGCCTCCTCAGAGCATTTTTATAATTCAGGACATTAATCACATATCATCTGGGATTGTACCGGACATTAGGGAATGAGAAGAGTCGGACGGGGGAAAATCTAAGATCGAGGAGAGACCAACGTTTAAATCAGAGTGGAGGGAGGCCTCATTATCAGAACGATTTCAAACGATTTCAAACTATTTAAAGAATAATGTGCATTTTAAAACTTTTCTTTCAGCTAGATATTAAGCGAGGGGCCCTGGTGCTAGCTTATCAGTTCTCATTTCTGGCACTTAGAGAGTAAACCAGTGCATTTTTATTTCCATCAGAGTGATGACGCTGAACCATGACTCAGGCCTTTCCATTACTTGGAAGCAAAACAGAGCACATTCATTTTCATTCACAAAATAACACAGTGCACATCACTTTCCATTCATGAATAAAACAGTGCACATTCCTTTCTACTACTGGGCCTGCACAGTACACATTTTTTCTGGTACTTAATACAACAGTTGTCTCCCTTCATTGCTAAAGCAAATCGTCCACATGCCTTTCTATTACGGAATAAATAGTACGTGTTCATTCTATTTCTGGAAGTAAACAGTGCATACTTCTTTTCAATACTGAAGAGAACAGTGCTGGTCCTCTTAAATTCCTACATTTGTGCTTCCATCTTTCTAGGACAGGTATAAAACAGTGCCAGTTACTAGGACATCCAGTGCACATTTCTTTTAATTACTAATGCAAAACAGGTCACACTCCTGTTTTACCGCATAAACAGTGAGCATCAATTACCCTTATAATAATAATAATAATAATGTATTTATAAAGCGCGACAGCAACCTCAAACAGAGGTGTCCCGGCCCAATAGCGGGCAAGCAGGAGAAGTGCGTTACCAGGAGTCTAGCTCTGGCTAAATAACCAAGACTTCAGCGCCTTTCTGAACTCCATTTCGGATTGGATTAGGCGTAAGTTAACAGGCATAGAGTTCTGTTAAAATGAGGAATGATGCGCAGGCAGGTCTTGTATGAAAGGTAGTCGATTTATTCTTAAGATCACTTCTTGGTTACAGGTTACAGGAAGTTAGTCTGATCCATTAAAGTGCCCCACCAGGAGCAGCCTCCTCGCTGCTCAGCCCTTTCACACCAACTGATTCTCCACTCAATACAAACACACTGAACATTCTAAATGACCTCATCATAGGCTGAGCAGCAAGGCAGAGAACCTCTGTAGGGAGAGTGCAGTGAGTAATTAGTACATTACAACAAGTTCCATAGTCTGGCCATCACTACCGTGAACGTTCTGCCCCCTATGCGTGCCTTTGCATATAGAGGTACGCAGAACAGATGCTGAGAGTTAGATCTCAAAGATCGTTTTTGTTGGTAGAGGCATATCCGTTGCTTAAGATAGCTAGGACATTTGCCTCGCAGTGCTCAAAAGGCCATGGTCAGGGCCTTGAATTCTATCGGTTTCCCTACCGGTAGCCAATGGAGCTGCCTTATATGCGGAGAGATGAGGTGCCGAAACGGTACTCTTCTAATTAATCTCACAGCCGCATTTTGTATCATCTGCAGTCTCTTGATCAGATAGGCAGGTAGCCCCAGGTATAAACTGTTTGCATAATCCAACTGTGATGTTACTGAGGCATGGACAATGATTCTGCGGCAGCTCTCCGGTAGTAGATATAAAAATTTCCTCAAGCTTGACGTACTTTAGTTGTGAACGTAAGATCCGTTTCCCATTTTACGCCCAGGTTTTTTGCTGAGGTTGTGGGACTAGGTGGCAGTCCCATTTCAGCCGACCACCACAGTCCGGCAGAATGAGGAGATGTCTTGCAGAAGAACAGGACCTCAGTTTTCTCCGCATTGAGCTTTAACTTGTTAATATTCATCCAACCGGAGATTTCCTTCAAACATCCCTTGAATCTGCTGAAAGAGTCCATGGAGTGATCCTTGAAGGAGAATACCAACTGGGTGTCATCCGCAAGCCTTTACTTCCCAGTTGGCAATGAGCAAAAAAAGGGGTGCAAAATATACATTGAACAATAGAGGGCTCAAGGTTGAGCCCTGTGGTACCCCGCACCACAGAGGTTTAGCTTCCAACTTAAAGGGTTGGAGAGTGACCCTTTGCGTGCGGTCACTGAGATATGACTGTAGCCAGGAGCGAGCAGTCCCCCCCAGTCCCGCCAATTTAAGTCTGGCTAGTAGAATTTGGTGATCTACCGTGTCGAAGGCTGCGGACAAGTCCAAGAGCACCAGCATCGCTGAAGCGCCTGTGTCCACAGTCATTCTTACTGACTCCGCCACCTCTAGCAGAGCCGTCTCGGTACAGCAACCGGACCGAAAACAGGACTGCGTATCATGCAGAATGTCATGCCTATCAATGAAGTTGGTCAGTTGGCACTGAACCAGCTTTTCTAGCATCTTTGCCGGTGCTGGCAGTAATGAGATCGGGCGGTAGTTGTTAAGCTCTCCCGGATCCACATGGAGCCAAACATTGCTGAGTAACATCAAACAGGGCCCTATACTGTGCACGTTTTTTTCTATTCATTCTTCTACTGATGATTATAAAAATGTACACTAATTTCGGTCACCAGAGCAAGAGATCACATTTTTTTACATCATATGTAACAGTCAAATTAACAGAAAAGTGCAAACAGGTTTCAGTACTGAATAAAACAATGCGACTTTCTTCCCATTGCAAGGCAAAAAATAATTACTTGTTTCCAACATATAGAAGAATGAGGCTCCTTATATAACTAAATAAACAATGCAGTTTGCCTTTAATACAGAATTAAATAGTATCGTTTGCCAACACAGAAAAAGATTTCAAAAATACTTCGAACAAAGACATAATAGCAACAACTTGTTGTGTACCGCTTACAACCATGCTTCTCCAATTTTCAAGCGCTGTAAATAACAGGCGTTAATATCCCCCATTTAACGATCCCAAGTTCACCGACATTGGAAGGCTAAAGTTTGCATCTCCTGGATTTGAAAGTGTGACCTGCAGATTACCTCTTTATCAGCAGTGAGTGTGTATCTTGCTGAGCCGTCCTGCCGGCTAGATGTACTCCCAGAGACTGGTTTGTGCCAACATGCATGGGTGCCTAGTCAGGAGTAAATAAAGTTGTAAAGGTAATCATGCAAGTTATGAGATTCAGTAAATTGTAGTCCAACTAACAAGTGTTACTAATTACCTGCACATAATCTCAGTTTCGGTGATGTGATTGTTTGATAAGAGTTCCATGACACCACTGTGGAACAGGTATTGAGTAACCCCGGGTGGAGCCGGCGTAGTGCCACTACACGGAGGTCCATGGAGTTGGGAAAAGATCAGTGGAACTCCGCTCCTCCACCCGCCTCCACCCCCTAATAAAAAATATTTAAAAATTAATTTTAAAAGAAATACACATTCAAGACATCTTGCGAGAAATGCGCATGCGCGCGTGCGCATTTCTTGCAAGATGTACGTCCGATGTAGGGGACTTGCAGAAGAGAGACTGTGAGGAGGAGGAGGAGGGCAGCCCGGGGATGCCGCATACAGGTAAGTGTGTTTATTTCTTTTAAAATTAATTTTTAAATATTTTTTTATTAGGGGGGGTGGAGGCGGGGATCCCATTTAGCAGGGGGGGGGCTGGCTAACTCCGCTCCGCTGTTGAGTCTTGCCCTATACTCCGTGTTCTCAGCGGAGCGCGGAGTAGGCAAATCTCCGCACATTCCGCTGGCAGAGCGGAGTTCTCTGCCCGCCCTTAGTATTGAGTTTGCACTTGAATGCCAGGGTCGAGAGAGTCCCCTAGTCTAGGGATCTATACTTCTAACATTCTCATATTTGTCTTCATTGCTTATATTTCATATGGTGCATAATCTTAAATGATGTAGGTAGCAGAGAGTACCACATGTACAATCTAGCTATTTTAAACTTGCATTAGGCAAATATTTAATTAATTCGAAATGATGTCATTAAAAGTTTAAAATTCAAATGAAACAATTATTTTAACATCATGGGTGCATTTCGATATGGAGAACACAACATTTATAGAAAGTTTATTTGTTGAATCAACCTTTTCTTATGAATTCTGGTCACTTCCTTCATACCATGTGAGGAATAAGACACCAATGTCATGAAGTACTGTACAGGTAATTAATTAGCAGGCCCCCTCTTGGCCGTAAGTGCGAAGAGCAATGCTGTTCAACAAATTACCAGTTAATGCAAGCGCTTTGATCAATCTACATTTCAAAGCACCGGAGGATTAGCTTTTGTGCATGGAGTGGGCCACTCGACTGCTGACTCCTGACAATGAACCATTTGGAATTGAGGGATACAGGAGGGAAATGATCCTGACTTTGCTAGTAAGATTTATGTTGATAGACTAAACAATACACGAAGATGGGCGTTTCTACACATACATTTAGCACAAAATTGCAAACAGTTTCAAATTACTGAATCCTAATTCAATCGACTAAAAAAAAAAACCGCGCACGATATTCTTTAATTTATTTTATTCGTTTTGTTTATTGTTTTCACATAGCACTGACTCTGCCCACACCCTCGGACACAAATGATGGGTTCTTCTCCAAACCTTGAAGGAAAGACAAAATGTTCTGCGTTCACTGCTTTTTAATTAATACTTAACCTATGTGTCAATAAACTAATTGTCTAAAGATTGAACACAGATTATGGCGCATGATTTATAAATAGTCCATCATTTTGTTCTTAGCATATTGGTAAGAGCAAAAATGACAATCTGCAGCCGCTCTTTTCTACAATGAATCCATTATATTTTCAAGTACAAGTTTATAAAGGTAGGATTCAACCTACCTTGCCAAATGGGGATTAGCACTATTTTACTATCAAGCGATACAGACATGAGAAGAGAGAATACATGTAACCCAAAGAGCCAGTTGATGTCACTGGTAGTAAAGTCAACATGGTGGCCTTAAGTAATGGCTTTAAGAGAGCGTGTCTAATTAAAAAACATAACTGACTTGTAATAGCACATCTGGATTCCTAAATAGTCTGTAAAAAATGGTACAACTTAAATGTTTATCCTTTCAAATCAGTGTTATTTAAGAGCCTTTCCAAGACCAAAAATATTGACACAGATTCAATTATGTATTCATGTCTCATGGGAATCTCCACATTGATTCAATGAGGAAGAAGTGGCTCAGACATTCTTAAATCACTGTACATATCTATAAATGTTTACATACTTTGCAAATTCTCATAGAGCTTGTTTAACCTTAAGCCGTGAAACCTCTCTGTTGAAGCAAACTTCTAGGTGTAAATGTTGCCTACATTATCAAATTGCGTGTTAAAGGCCCCCTCATTCCTGCAGCCCTGGAATTCTTCCCATTTGCGAGTATATGCTTATATGAAGATTTCAATTTCACTTAACACATTGTTCTTATTATCTGAATAATCTACTGCTTTAATTAAAACAACCTTTGTATTATCTCCTACTGTTATGTGAAAACCTGTCCAGCCTATAAACTCTACAGAACAGAAGAACCGCACATTGCCCTGCCTCACAATGAATCAGGCAGGAAGATGGGAAGAAAATAACAAGCATTGGCATAGCCAATAGGTCTCGCCTTTGGGACCTTGTAAGTATTTGGCCATGCAGCACATTGATAACACGATAACAAGTAAAGGTGCTCTTAAAGTGAAAGCGGCAGCGCTCACAAAGTGAAGGCAGCCCCGTTCACAAACAATTAAGGCGCACTTAAAAGTAAAAGCAGCGCCCTTCACAAACAAAGGTGCACAAGGTGAAAGCGGCACCATTCCCAAATAAAAAATAATAATAAAGTAGTGAGGTCATGCTGTGTGGTAAAGCGCGTTGCTCACCTCTGCCACTTCTTACATTTCGATTGATGTTTGCGCGAATGCCCCAGATAAAGCACGTCGGTAGGCAGAGGACGGAGAGCGTGTACCACCAGCCTTTCCTACAAAATGACAGCACTTTGAAAGAATGCTGGACTTCAGTTCACCCACCCAGCTGGAATTATTATGATCAAGGCTGTTAAACAGGACAGGCTCCAAAATGGCCACCGCGGAAGACAATGCACAATGCCACATTCTGGAGAGCTGGTGCTGGAGCCCCCTGACAGGTGATGGATTAGCAGAAACCAGCGCAACTTCCTAATGTCTCCACAGAACAGTGTGCGGTTTATCGCCAGGCACACTGCGCGCATTATGCTGCCTCCGCGGCACCTGGCTTCCCCTTAATCCACCCCTTTTCCCCTGCTGCCGATTGCTGGCAGTAGTTACACCTCCTCTGCCCCCTTGCGAGCCCCCCAGAATCCCCTTAATTAGCTTCCAGCCGGCTGCTGTCACAGCGGGAAAATTGATAGGATCTGCCCACTTGATACATATTCTGTGTGTGCAGGGAAGCTTGCGCTGCTGGTGACCACGTGATACATATTCTGTGCGGGCAGGGAAGCTTGCACTCCTGGTGACCACGTGATACATATTCTGTGAGTGCAGGGAAGCTTGCACTGCTGGTGACCACGTGATGCATATTCTGTGCGTGCAGGGAAGCTTGCACTGCTGGTGACCATGTGATACTTATGCTGTGTGCAGGGAAGCTTGCACTGCTGGTGACCACGTGATACATATGCTGTGCGTGCAGGGAAGCTTGCACTGCTGGTGACCACGTGACACTTAATCTGTGTGCAGGGAAGCTTGCACTGCTGGTGACCACGTGACACTTAATCTGTGTGCAGGGAAGCTTGCACTGCTGGTGACCACGTGATAAATATTGTGTGCGTGCAGGAAAGCTTGCTCGGCTGGTGACCACGTAATACTGTTCTCTGTGCCTTACTGTTGAGAAGACCTTTTCACTGTTCAAAGCCAAAGCGACTGGCATTGTCAATGTTTGTGTGAAAACATTCTCAATTCAGTCCTGAGCATGCTTCGGCTCTTTCTGAATATTCTCGTCTAACGACAATATTTCACTCCAAGTACTTTGCGAGTAGCAGTTGCACATGTTTAATGTGGTACATTCTGTGCTGTTCACTAATGCGCACCCCAGTGCCACAGGAAACGTAACAACATTTCACTCATGTTTTTTTAACTACATAAGTGTTGAGGAAAAAAACTTTCACAATTTCCTCTCGGATCCTGGTCTTTTCTCCCCTGGCATTTCCTGCATCCTTGTGCAGTGCAAGACAGATGTCAGTGTTTCACTTTGATTACCCGCACACCCAAACTGGAAAAGGCCACACCTGTAAAACCTTTATTTGCTTATTGTACTTCTTAAAAAGCTTTAATGCCTCATAATACTGATTGTGGGGTTAAAGAATACCAGGACTAAAAACCGAGCGTGTTTAACAGCTGCTAGAAGGCTCGATTTCTATTGTACTTCTTAAAAAGCTTTAATGCCTCATAATACTGATTGTGGGGTTAAAGAATACCAGGACTAAAAACCGAGCGTGTTTAACAGCTGCTAGAAGACTTGTTTCCAGTTCACGTAAATCCGCACAGTTTGAGGAAGTTTGAGGAGGAGGGAGCGGGGGAGGGGAGAGAGGAGGAAGCCTGGCCCTGTTTCCCTTGCGGGAGCGAGCAGGAAACATCTGTTTGTAATTATTAACAGATGGTTCCTACTCACTCCCGCAAGGGAATCGCCAAATGTGCACGCGTTGCCATTCAAAGCAATGCAACGCGTGCACATTTTTCGCCTCAAAAGCGAACCGATTACAAAAGGTCTTTTTCCTATGCAGCGCATGCGCGCTGTGTAGGCGAGACCTAAAAACGGACCTTGCAACATGTGCGGGAGTGTCACTTAAGTAGCTTTGTGTTGGCAGTAATTGAATTTTAGGGAAGAAACGGTACCACGTAAATATATATTTGTGTCAATGGTATTTGAGATGGTGGTAAAACCAATCAGTGATATTTTAATCTGTTGTGCAAAATATTTTTTTATAGAAATGCCATTAGAAATATTGAAAAATAGATTGTATGGAGCTCTATTAATACAATGATCACTAAGCAATTTAGCATAAACAAGTGAAAAAATTAAACAATTTACTGTAATAGAGAAATAACTTTTTTACTTATGACAAATTCAAATGGGAATCGAGCAAGTCTGTTTAGGCACTACAGCAATTGCCAACAACATGCTAAAATATTTCTGTAGGTAGTCCAGTTCTAAACCATGAAAATCCCAGGTTTTTGGCCTTTGCAACTCGGCTTCAGGACCTCTGCTGTGGCATGGGATTCTCGCATTGGAGCTCACCCACATTATGCAATAAAATGGTTTTGAGATGCAACCTCCAGCTGTTTTGAGCAGGCTGCGAGTGAAGACCTGTTGACAAGTGTGTACACATGAGCAGGCTGAGTGAGGACCACTGTTGTCTGACCAAACTTGGAATTACAGCACAGGTAGCACATGGCAGATATGGCCCAGGCTGGAATTACTGCTTTATATACAACACATAGGTTCCAAAGCCCAAATGAGAGTTTGGATTTGACATAACTAGATGTGTTTACATATTTCAAAATGTGGAATATTTCTTGGAGCCAGCCTTCATGAAATGTATTCTTCGAATTACTTAATGGGACAGTTGATTTTGTACTGTCCTAACGTGCAGCTCAAAGACCCCTGAACTATTTTCCGGAGATTAATGCATCTACTTCTAGAAGAAAGGATGTGGATGAAAATCGTCGAAGCCAATAGCAGAAACACACTGTAAAATAGCTTGGAGGAGGTTCTCAAATTGGATAAATTAAACACCAGCAGAACTCTGGATTATCATAATTATAAATTTTGGATCGAATACACCAGGTATTAGTTTGAAAAGAGAGAGAGAGAGAAAGAGAGAGAGAAAGAGAGAAAGAGAGAAAGAGAGAAAGAGAGAGAGAGAAAGAGAGAGAGAGAGAGAGAGAGAGAGAGAGAGAAAGAGAGAAAGAGAGAAAGACAATTTTGAAGAGAGTCATCGTCCGTTTCCCAGAATGAAACACAGTAGTGGGGCATCCAACAGGCTGTTACCTGGAAGCAATACAAGGAGCGGAGGATTATGTGGCACCAGCAGGTTGTGTGGATGGTTCATTAGGCATTAGAAATTCCACCTCCCTTTTTAAATCCCTGAACAATTACAGAAAGCTGTAAAAGAGTCTCCAAAATCAGAGTAATTACCAGTCTGGGCTGATTCACCTATGTCAAGAGTCTTAGACCTGTCACAGGTACTTTGTACTTCTGTGGACACCGCCTAGGGTTGGTTGCACCAATTCATGACTCTCTCACAGTCCCAGTAGAAGTAAACATGCTGGGGACCCTATAGTAAAGGGTTCCACTGGACGTCTGTGGACTGCTCCATTGACTGGTGCACTAGGAGTGGGCACTACAGTATCTTGCTGGAAGCAAAGCCACCTTAGAAGTGGCAGAAGACCCGGGTAGCTGGTGAGTGCAGGGATGGAGGGTGGCCTGCCCTGGAGGACTAGGGGGACTGTTGCCAGGCAGATCCAATTCAGGGATCAACCAGGGCAGAACAGAAGTAAAGATTAAGTGCCTTACAGCCAAGCTGCTGCTAAGAAGGAGGAAATAGTGCTAGAGGTTGTATAAGCCAACAGCACATTCTCATGAAATACCCAAGGGTCAGGAGGCCCTTTGTTATTGTCCCTGGCAGCTGGAACATGCCATCAAGAACACAACTGTGAACTACTACACCTTCTAAAAACAGAGTAGAGAAGCCTAACATATTGCTAACTCATCTGGCCACTTGCGTGTGGCACTTGTTGATAATATCTTGGATGCCCTGAACTCGATTACATCAACAGCTACTCGGAAAAGCCAGGGATGATTAGTGGTTTGTGCCAAGGAGTCCAATTGGGGTTTGGTCCCCCAGGTACCATGTGTGCACCCATGCCAGTAAGGACAATTTCCCCAAACCTTATCTTCATGGCCCAGTGTCTACATCAAAGAGCAGTAAAGGAAGCAAAGGTTTCATAGTCATAGTGGTCATATTAAAGAACAAATCAAAAGGGTGGGCAGCATGTCCCAAAAGCCTCTGCAGGCTGCACCAAAAGTAAGACATTTTAGAGGTCCTCCAGATGGACTGGAAGCCCCCTCATGGCTTTCACCACCTAGAGACAGGGCGAGCCCTCACAGGCCTCCAGTGTAGGGACAAAACACCCTCGCTAGAAGTCTCCCTGGAGGGAAAGAGTATGGGCCCAGAAGGATAAGAGAACTTGTTTGAAATACTCCTGAGGCCTAGCCTGTGAAGACCCTGGGGTACTGGATCATGTTAAGTGAGGGTCATCAGTAGTTCCTAAGCAATATTGTGTATAACAGAAGTGTGTGTGTGTGTATATATCAAAGACAGTAGGCTTAGTATGATTATGGAACATTTATTTAAAGTCAATACATTTGTCTTATTTAAGGTAAAAGGCAAATGTTATAGGAGTTGTATTAATTGCCAATATGCTTGTGGTTCTATCGGTACAATAAGCATTGACAAAGGGCTTAGGCTTTACATTACAATTGTCAATACCCTGACACAGGCAGTAGGACTTGACACTTCAATGGTGAAGTACACCTGGGAAGCAAGGGGGGTTGCAACAGGTGAAGGATCCCAGGATCACTCCTTAAATAGTTTTGTGCATTCCATGCATGACCAGGCAAAATAATTGTTGCATTCTTAATTGTACTTAGTGTACGTTTTTGCCTTCGTTAACCCAATACAATAGGGGAAATTAACTTTAAAGATCTGTTCTCTTTGTGGAGATATATTTTTACCCCTATGAGAATTCCCAAAAATACAGCCTAACCAATATTGGAGGTGTTACCTCCTATTCCCAATGTGGGCACAGATTTACTGCTGCTTTTGGGAGGACAAAATATCGGACTGTGTCCAATGTGGGAGATACCTTTCTCTATGTTTGTGAATGACAACAAAGATATTTTATTGTTTAGTATGCAGATAATTTGTAGGAAATGTATGATTTATGCTGAGGAATACTCTGTCACACTACAGGGAGACTACTCACATAAAAAAGTATCCAGAGTAAATGGTTTAACACCTTGACCGCGGCGCGAATTCCGCCGCGTTGCTGGACAATTAATGAGTTGGCGGGGTTCGGACGTCCCCCGGCCGTCCTCCGCACACGCCCACTGTGACGTCAGACGGCCGGGGGCTGTCCGCAGCATGGAACGGGTTAATGAGTGGAAGTACATAGTTAGTGAGCATAAAACCTATATTTACACTCATAAATCAACACATCCATCATTAAAGACATTTACGTGAATAGCAAGAGAAGTGTTTCATGTAGAAAGGTATCTAGAGGAATTCAAAGAATTGCCAGTGGAGCTACAGGGATGCAGGCAAAGGCTGAAAGCAACAACAACTCCAACACTGCACAAATGTAATTAGCGGGATCACAACTGTGAAAAACATATCTACCAAATGACCCAGCATCACAGAACTAGGCTGTGAAGTAAAATAAAACTAATTATTTAAGTGCTTGAACCTGAGCAGACCATGTGAAATACCCAAATGAGACCAACTGAGACATGCAAAGAGCAGCATTTCTAAAAGATACGCCTAGATAAGCAAAATTTTCTTCCAGTTGCATTAGCGAAAAGTGCAGAATGAGGGCGTTGGATATTCAACTTAACTGGTTAGTATACATACAAAAATATTCTAATGGTGCCGTCTTCCAATTTCCCATTGATTAGGCATGCGTAATAGCATGGAGGCATGGGACCAGAACTAAGCTCTCGACACTTTCATAAGGGACATTTAGATACATATTTGAGGATGTGCTCTAACGGCTAGGGCGGTCGACCTCGAAGCTGGGGAACCGGGTTTGAGTCTTGGCAACGACGCTCAACATCCTGTGATTCTGGGCAAATCACTTAATCTCCCCGTGCCTAACAAAAATGAATGTGTCCATCTGTAACGAAACTGGTGCTCATGTAAAGGGCTCTGATACCCAATACCTTCGCGTCAAGTTTGTGCTATATAAAACTCCGAAACAAAATATATAATGTTGGGTCTGAGAAGGATATGAGTTGTGCAAGTGAGAAATAGGATACATATCAACTGCTTCTCAGGTTGCACTTACATTTTGTGACTTGTTAATAATTGAAAATTGCAGCAAATACTAGTGATTGTGAAACAATGACTTAAAATACCAAATTCACAGTATCCAAATTCATAATTTTTCAAGAGTGAACAGAAAAAAGTAACACATTTATGTTCCCACTTGCACATCTCATTTAGATTTTACAAGTTGGACTGTGGTGTTTTTATAAAGTCAAATACAAACAATATCACTAGTATCTAAAGCGGAAACAATTTCGGTCTTTCTGGCATCAAGAACAGGATCACAGATATTTGCACCCAGGTGCTGTAGGAATTAACTTTATATTGAATAAACAAAATCCATTCCAAGAACTGTGAATCATGCTTTTGGGCAGTGTACATTTCTACATTCCTTAGTGGCACAGTAGCAGGACTTGCATGCCAGATGATAGTGTGTTTCTGTGTTGCCCTCCTTGGATTGGGATTCTCTGAGAAACACTCTGCAGGGTCCAGAGAAAGATAAAGAGATCCTTGATAGAAAACTCACCATGAAGCACCAAATAAATGCAGTCACCTCCTCCTGCTTCTACACCCTCCGCATGCTTTAAAAAATCGTCAGATGAAGATCCCTGTTGAAACCAGAAAGACCGTCACCAAGTCCCTCGTCACCAGCCAGCTAGACTATGGAAATGAGCTCTACATAGGCATTACCACCCTACTCCTCAAGAGACTGCAGACCATACAGAATGCAGCAGCCCATTTCATCCTCAACCTCCTCAAATAGACCCCCACCTCAGGAACCTCCATTTGCTCCCCGTCCAGAAGAGACGCTAGTTCAAGATCCTGAACCTGCCTACAAGGCCCTACATGACCAGACTACATCAACCACTGCCTGAAATTCGACCAACCCGCCAGACACCTGCGCTTTGCCTCCCTGGCCCTTGCACACACGCCCGCATTCCCTGAAGCCATAGTGGAGGTCGTTCCTTCTCCTACCTCGCCAATGCCTGGAACACCCTCCACCTACGAACATCACCCTCCCTGGGAGAAATCAGAAGGGGACTCAAGACCTGGCTTTTCGCCTGAGACCAGCGAAACCTCAGTGCCTGGATACTCTCAGGGGTGAAGAGCAGCGCTTTATAATTGTTGTTGGTTGGTTGATTTCTCAATGTTTGATTCTAGATCAATCTTTCACCCTGTGACAGGGATGGTAGATTACATAATACTGATAAGGGAGAATCTGCTGAAAACCTGAGACCAGAGCTAGGCTTCTGCTTTGCTCCTGCTGAACTGGTATGCAACTATCGGTAGGGAAGATCACTTGATATTATTTGAGCAGATGGCCAAGCTATTGGATAATGTTGAGGTGGTGCTCCTGAATTGAGTTTTTTCCTTCCCATCAAGCTGAAGTTTTACATTCAGTTTATCTCTTTGTCAGACTTCTGCTGTCCCTCAGGGTTCCAATTTCTCTTGAATTCTAACATATTTTATTATCTTGGCCACTCATTTAACGGATCGGGTTCTTGAGTATCAAATGAATGCGGAAGATAACATGATCATAATTGACTCGGGAGCGGATAATGCTCCGACGGTATCAGGCAATCTGGAGACTGGAACTCTGGGTAGGCATAACTGCATCTGCATTGTCATGGATCCAATCATTTTTCTAAAACTGTAGTCAAAACAATCAGAACTGGCACTGAGTTGCCCGCCCACCAGGTGCCTTTCAATATTTCCAGAGGACTAGCCCTTTTGCACTATCTATTTAATAATTATGTTTAGAACCATGAACAGCTCGTGAGCCATTACCAGGTAAACCTCCGAATGTCCATGGATGGCATACAAATTAAATTCTGCCTATGGAGTCTGCCCACCATCACCTCTTGCATTGACCAGATGAATGAGAGATAAACAGTGCTAAAACCGAGATCATGGTTATGGGGAATTGAACCTGTCCCGCCAAGTCTTGACTGGCCCCGAAGTCTTGGAATCCCTCCTGATACTCCATGTGAAGAACTGGCAATAATCTTCTTTTCTGGGGCTTGTTTGTCTCCATAGTCAACACAAATGTAAATCTTAGCCTCCAGCTCTCACTAATTAAAAAAATCATCCCATTACTTCAAAATGAGCATTAAATAGAGGTCACAAGGGAACTGGTCACTGCATGCCTGTATCGTGGCAATAATATCTGCAGAGGTGTACCCGTTTGGGAGGTATAGGTATCGAAACTGGTGGCCTCGCAAAACATGACCATATCAAGTCTATCCTGCAAGTGCTACTCGGACTTCTTGAAGAAGCCAGGCTGAAATTAAAGTTTCTTTGCACCGTATACAGAGTCCATTGTGACAAAGTCCTAGAATACAGGTTACATGCTAATCCCCTACCAGGTATCTTTGTTCATGAACCACCTGATTAACCAATGATCTTTAGTAATGTAGGACAAAATTCAGCTTTCGCCATATGCCTCATTGTGTTGGAACCTTTTCTATACTGTTTCTTATGAAGGAGAAATACCCGTCCACCATCTATGACTCCTATAAACAATGGTGGACTCGTTTTCACAAAGACCTAATTAAATATAAAAACACAGCTTTTCAACACTGCACTTTCTCTAGATTCTGCAGCACAGTGAGTTAACTGGGCTTACGTGAGACATTTGTAATAAATGTAATGTTAACAATATAAAACATCATGAAACACAAGCACTTTTTCAACCTATGTCAAAATAATTATCATTTTGAATTTGCTGTATGGCGCTCATTAGGAATGCTGTATTGGGAACAATCAACATGTGTGAAATGTTTTTTGAAAAGAGGCCTATTTAAAATGATCCTTTAAAATAAACAACCATCCCACTGAAGCAATTAAAATTCATTTTGGAAATGAAATTGATGTCTTTTTTTGTTATTGCTTGGAGAATACACAGAAGAAATGTTATGAAGATAAATGTAATATTCCTTCTTGAGGGTGATTAGACATGTGGAAAGGGAAACGTGATACACGGGGACATATTTATTTTTAATGTTAATGAATATGTAAATGGGACAGAAGTGTGAATTTAGCAAAATGGGGAAATAGAAGTTTAGGACAATGAAGTTGTAATTGTGTGCGGCAGTGCAGCTCAGGAGGAACTTTGCAGTAAATTATATATAAATAGCTGTGGAATGGACTTTTTAACAGGTGTGTGCATAATAATGTAAGCAACTGTGGGAAAAGAGAAGCCCTGTTATGTTAGTGGACACTGTTAATATTAGTTCAGATGCATATTAACAGAACTCTTCAAAAACCTGTTAAAAGAAAATGGGCCATTAATTGTGGAGAATGTTCAATAGCTTGTCATGTCCAATACACAAGTTCAATAAATAGATGTGGGATCAACATCTGGTAGCACAGAAAAAACAGGCTTAACTTAAGGAAAACCCTGGAAAGTATTTAGCTGTACAAAAAAAGATTAAAAAGTTCAAAAAATAACTATAGAAATCCCCAAACAAATTTCCAACAAAAGAGAAAATTTTAATTAGAAAATGACACACAATTAATTAAAATTGAATGAGAACTGGAGATAACATTTTTTTAAAGTTTTAGTGGAAAAAGCACCAAGAAAAAGTAAATGGCAGGGCCAATCAGAAGTCACTATACACAACTGATCGGGAATTACGCATGATGTCAGGAAGACGATGAAGCAGAGGTTGGATACGCCCCAGTCAAAAGTTTTACCTTCTGACGGAGTCTACGTTCTGGAAGCTTAAATTCTCTGGTGGGGCAAGCTTGCTGGTTGTATCTGCCAAAGTCCCTTTGAAGTCCGACAGTCATTTGAAAAGGCCCCACTTAAGTCATTGGTTGGGGCAGGAATTTCAAATTTTGTGTCCACTGAAGTCTTCTTGTCATCAGATATTATTCACGCCTTTGCCTGGTCTAGATTTCTACCTGTGCACTTTTCTCTTTTTTGAAGCCCAGTGCCTTCCAACAGGGTAAACCTGGCATCTGTAGCCGAGAAAGTCCTATCAAAATTGAACACCTTTGCCAAGAGTTCCCGCTGAAGCTCCAGAGGTCTTTAAAGATGAAAAACCTGCTAGTCCCAGTTTTTCAGACTTTCTTAAGCAGTTCCTTTGGGTCTCTTCTAAAACTCCCAGGACCTCAGAGATGGTGCTTAGTGGTCAGGACCACTCAAGCAGAGGACACCAGCAGAGTTCAGATAAGCACTAGTTGCTACTAGTCAGATGGTTACTCCAAGAAAAGGGCTTCATTCAGCTTGCCATCTCCCTGTAGCCACACAGGAGGTCAAACCAACTGATCCATGGGGCCCTACTCAGGCCTGGGTACAATGGGAGTGGGTCGAGTCCCTCAGGATTCCACCCAGGTCACAGGTGACCGGCCCTATCCTCTTCGGCCCTTCTCCAGGTCCGTAAAGTGTTCTGAAGAGCTGCAGTGAGGTGTCACTTTGTAGGATTCACTAGCCAAGGCGATAGTAGGCCAACTCTTGGACACTTCCTAACCAATGACAACAATGTTCTCAAGGGCAAATGTCTCAATTTGCAGCATATTCTGTTTTTTGGCTTACTACAAATTATCCCACAGTGCACTTTGTTGCGCTCAATACAAAATGGCAGAACCCAATGTCCTTAGAGGTGGAAAGTTTCCCAACCAGAGATGTGTCCAAGGAAAGGAGGAGTTCCCTCCTTGTTAACCACACCACACTGGTTGTAGGACCAGCTCCCCCTCCAACTGGGATAGTGCCAAGCTGACTACACATTACCTTATGTTCGAAGAGAGTCTCTTAATGGAGTTCCTGAACCCTCCCCAACTGCCTTCCTGAGCGGAACGGAGTGACATACCTCACACTGAGGTCTTGCTGACAAAAGGCCTAAGCAATTGTTTCAGCTCTGGAAGCAGTTTTCACAACTTATTAAGTGGAAAGGTGCTGGGAGTTTAATGCTAATTAACCAACTGGAGCTTCAGGCAGAGAACAAAAAACTTTGTAAAAGTTACTTTTACTGTACATTTATCAACAAACAACTTGAGTAGTTAAATCATTTTTGTACCTTATCCCAAAGTTAAGCATGTAGGTCCAAAGCCTAGTGGATAGCACAATAGATGCTGCACTCCACAAATGCATTTAACTTTCCATGCATTGGAGTATGAAAAACAGGACCAGTCAGCAAACAATGGGGTTGACCATGCAAAAAAGGGGAATTTTCTAAAATCTCAAGAATTCACTAAGTTCTCATTACTGTGCTAACAATGTGTCTTATCGACCCCTGATATGGACAGTCACAGAAGTTCATGAGGTAATGTTCCTATCAAGGGCATAGTAGTCACATTATCTGCTCGGTGGCACAAATTTGAAGCCAGGCACTACTTAGTATCATATTGGCCCTCAATGCGAGCTGGCCAATAATTGGCGTGGAGATAGTGGTGTCCCAGAATTTACAATTCTGGCTAGTGTTCTCTGAACTAATTCTAAATATGTTTTTCAATGGAAATGGGAATGGGAATAACAGACTAGGAGAGCCATAGTCATTTATCCTTGCAGTTTTTGTCAACTCTGGAAAAAAGAAATGGCAATCTTTTCTACCTACTCGGAGCAAGTGAAATCTACCTGGAAAGAGCATTGATTCAGGAGTCAGACAGGGATGACTTGTACTGAAGGCCATACCCCTTCTCCTGCAGCAGCAAAGACAAAACTGGAAACTCTGAGCCCTGAATTATCAGCAGATAGAACAACTCTGCATCTGGAGAATATTGCAATTGCAATTTGAAGAAATTCACCCAAAGTTATCACTCTGGGTGAAATACCACAGCTTTTACTGATGGCCATTGTAAAGTTCTGCTCTTTGGCTTGGTTTCCTTTTGCAGTGGCTGGTGCTATTTTATTGCTGAAAATCAGTGACCGGCCAATTGAACGAGGCTCAGCCATATTAAGAAGAATAAAAAGTGCCCCTGTGGATTGTGAGGGGTGTTAAGATAAGGGCACAAAGTATTTAGCTGAGGGGATTGCACGCTACGGCCGGCACAATGAGAAAACGGTACGTTTATATCGTCTGGAATGTATATAACTCAAACCATGCTGAGGAGAAACTGATCACTATACATCAATGGCAGTGTTGAGAGAAGATTTAAAATGGTTACATCAAGTGTGCTAACACACATTTAAATCACACACATATTACATTTCACACATTTACATTTTTCATGCACAGGAAGTCTTTCAGATTTCAATTTCCGGTGAACCACAACCCACATTTCCAAGTGATGTGGTTAGTAACTTAGGGCTAGATGCACTAAGACTGGATGCTCAAAAAGCAGCCAGAAATTGTGAACTGACTTTTTGTGAATTCAATTTAATTTTTTGAACCGACCTATGTACTAATTGTTGGGTTCACAAAACAGTGAATCACAGATGGGAGGGTGGTGTCTCAGAATGACCTGCCTAATTAACAGAGGACGGCAGGCCACTATCCTTGTGATTACATTTCAAAATGGAAAACTTTATTTTCAAAGTTTTCTGATTTCCTTAAAGGGATTTTTTTTTTTTTTAACAAAAAAAAAAGATTTTAATTATAAAAACTTCAATGGGAGTTGTGGTTCTCATTCCCAAAGAAAAAGAGGTACAACGGGGATCGCGTTCCCTATACGAATCTGTTACCACCCCAACTTGGGAGTTACTAACTTATCAATTGTTTATGAGGGGAAATGCTATGACAAACTATTGATACATACCTTATTGAGTCATATTTTGGAAGAAATACCCAAAACACTCCTAAATTGTGAATCGATAGGGGTCGAAAAACTCGTTTTGTGATTTAGAAAAACCTTTTCCAAATCACAAAATAGGGTTACATTGTAAAAAACAAAAATTGGCAAAAATCCGGTGATTTTGTGAACTAAAGGTTTTTCACCTGCAACATTCCTTTATACACCTGACCTTTAGGAAACAGTGCACATTTCCTCTCATCATCGTCGTTTATGGAGTGCAGCTTTTAAAAATTGGAAATCTACTCCCATAGGCTTTCTCGTACATTCAAAATGAATTTCTGGCTTACTGGAATTACAATAAATTCCAGGAGTCCTCCTTGAAACCAATCTCAGACGAGTCTAGATTTCCAGGAGTAGGCCAGAAGGACAATATTTACTAAAACATTTACTCAGCAAAATCCACAAGACTAAATAATGTGAAAATGTGTATTTTCACATTTAATAATTTTTTCCCCGTTTGACAGATCAATGACACTTTCCCATGACACATGTAGTGTTCCCTTATCTTTCCTGACCATGAAAGTTTGATACTTCTTGGTTTAGCTAGAATAGTGTTATATGGGTTTCAAAGTTGGGAAACCGCCTGCAAAATGGTTTTGCTTACACAAAATATTTTGTGAGTGTTTTCCGATTTTGAATGGTATCACCTTTAGTTTGAACTTTCCCACTCTAACTAGAATACATTGCAGGTGTCATTTCCGATCGTGTGACTTGCCTTCATCTGATTCTTCAAATTAGGATGTGAAATTTACTGCCATAACAGCTAATTTAAATTCCATTCAGATGAACAAAAACGTTTGTAAGTAGTGCCACGTGGAGAGTTTGCTAGCTGCAGTACACAGGGTTCGATTACAAGCCTGGAAGAACAAAATTAATTGTTGCAAGTGTAATTATCAACTCGGTAGGACTTTCCTTGAAATTGCACTTCACTGGGCAGATGTTACACCACGGAAATGGTAATATCAATTTTACCATACAGTAAATCGCCCCAGTAGTACCATGCAACTCGTAATTAGGGGCATTGCAGCCATAAACTGCTCCTAAAGTATTAGCCCTGTCTTTAGAGAAAAAGTATGACCTTTCTAGGGTTCAAAGGACCCATGGAATACTCATAGAAGCCTATGATAGTCATTGTTTTCCAGAAGTGCTCACTTAAATACAATTCATAAATGGGACATTTTTTGCATGTGAGAAGTTCTGGATGCAAGAGTCTGTTGCAATAGGCATTTGCACATCTGTTTTTCATAAGGATTTTATGCTATATTAATTTCCATGAGTGATGCCCACTCAGACTAGCACTTTCCAAAAAGTTTTTTCTATTATCGCCCAACTATCAGTAGAAACCATTGCACGCTCATGCTCACTGTAGATGCATCATCAGGGTCCGTGCTTGATTCATCACTTGACTACGTTTCCTCTCCTTTAACACACATAAAGTGGTATTAATTTACTGTTTACTGTTTAATGTACAATGAAAAAGCTGTATTTATATATCCCATTCGGGATGTTATTGACTTATAATTGCAATTTTTTTCCTCAATATTAGTAAACCTATTTTCCAATAACTTTGAGTTATCCAGGAACACAAATAATGATTCCATCTGAGGAGTGCCGTACGTCCAGAGCACATTTGCATAGAAAAGTACAAAGTCTGGGTCTGAACTGTTGTGTATCCTCATAGTGCATGCCCTTTAATAAAAAAAGAGGACCATGCGCCCAATTAAAAAAGGTACTCTTTCCAGAGAAGCAGTGAAAGATTGAACCCTGTTTCAAACCTCCAATTCATCTTTCACTGTCGACATACCTGGCCTGCCTTTGTAAAGTGGAAAGGATACCATCAATGGAAGTTGCAGGTTGTAAGCACCCCTACATCGTTTGGGATCCCTAGGGTCAATAGGTCACTCCATGTCCCTTTCTATAGGACATCCTGAAATGGGCGCATTACCTGTGTACACAGTGTGTCTCCCGAGGGCCTCTTTTCCCATGTTCCTGTGTCAGACTCCTGGTTATAAACTTTTCCTCATATTCATAGGGAGAAGCTTACAGGCACAGGATCACCCAAAACATTGTTCGGTCAAAAGGATGGTGATCATTTATGCAGCAATATAAGCTCTACATTGCCTGCATAAAGTATATAAATATTTATTTTCTATAGGAGGCGTTACTGTTTAAGAAATTGGATCAAAATATTAAATGCCTTGCTACCAGTGACAATATAGAACCTCAAAATACATAATACTTTCAACAAACAATGGCAATGATTATATATATATATATATTCCAGCTCCGTTAATCACCAGCCTGGTGCACTCTCGAACGGGTGCGTGTCAATTCGGGGGTGCTCCCGCATATGTATAACTGCTCCCAAACTCCACAGGGTAGTCGTACCCACCAAGGATGCCTCAGGGCCCGAGTCCGTTTTGCTGAATAAAACTACGGAACTCGCCCCCGTGAGTGCTGTCATCCTTGGTGGGTATGACTACCCTGTGGAGTTTGGGAGCAGTTATATATATATATATATATACATATACACACATACATATATTATCTACTGGCGGTCGCCAGTAGATAGTTATAGTTAGGACCTATTTTCCATAGGAAATCCACAACATTCTATTTGAAATAACTCTTGTGTCGGTTGACGAATCTTCGTGAAATTTTCAAACTTTATGGCCTGCTCCGGTCCGCTCCTACCCTGAAAGTCTCGGGGTGATTCGTCAAGCGGGGGCCGAGAAAAAAGGGGGGTCCCAAAACGTGTTTTCCCCATTCATTTTCCCATAGGAAACTTTAGCCACGGCTACAGCCTGAACTGCTGAACGGAATTACACAAAATTTGGCAAAGAGGTAGTTCTTGGTTCAGAAAGAACCCTTTTGTTAAATGGTGTAAATCCGTTCAGTAGTTGCGGAGAAATTAAAAAATAAGAGTCAAAAATCAATTTCCCATAGGAAACTTTATGCAAGGCTACAGCCCGAACTGCTGAACGGAATTACACCAAATTTGGCAAAGAGGTAGTTCTTGGTTCAGAAAGAACCCTTTTTGTTAAATGGTGTAAATCTGTTCAGTAGTTGCTGAGAAAATCAAAAGTAAAAACACATATATATCTGGGCGGAGCCTAACCACACATGTCATCGTGAGATCTGATTGGCTGTCAGCACTTCATCCTGGAATTGCTGGCAGCCATCTTGAGACCAATATAAATGATAGTACCCCATTGAAATGCATTGTAGTGAATCGAAGATTTTGAGGGTTACCAAAAGGAGAACTATAAAGGGTGATAACAGACTTTAGTTACATTAGAATTCATTTGTTGATGGTACCATACTAATTTCAGGAATTGTGGTGTGTTCTAAGGTGATTTTACCCTGTGAAAAACCTTCTGCTGGGATATCATGAATCATGTTTGAGAGAAAACTATTTTCACATGCTTGTCCCATACAGTTTTGGAAGGTGATCCAGAAGCTAAAATGAGAGCATATTTTCTGTAAATTCACATTATCTTTCTCAGTCATGTGAGAATGAAGTCTGACATTCTCAGTAAAACATGTACATCCAACAATGGCAGAGACTGTCAGTTGATTCCTTTGTGTTCTACTGCAGCTTCCCAGAGTGTTCTAAAGAACAACTAGAGTGCTAATAGCCTTACTTATGACAAAAGTATGGCACACCTGAAGCCATCTTGATTGGAATAAACTGGTAACACTTAAAACATTTAATTTAAAAAGGAACAAAATGAGGGGGTTCATTTTGCCATAGAAATTATGGTTAGTGCTGCAAAAAGAAAATTTAGGGCATGTTTTAAGTGAGATCTCAAATCCTCTTCTATTTCATTAGAAAATTCTGACATGCAGACTGAAACAATCACTTTCAATACCAGCAGTAGACTTCCAGTTAACTCCTTGGTGAGCAGTAGCTTTACTACAGTGATCTAATGAACAACTAGAGTGCTAACATTCTGAATGTATGGCAAATGTGTGACACATCTGAATGCCTTCTTGATGGAATCAAAGTAAAAACTGAAAGCATTTCCTACTGAGGAGACTGTAGTAAATGAGGAAATTAGGAAACTTCATAACAAATAAGTCTCCCAAGATGGCCACCAGAGAAAAAGAGCCCAAATGTAGCACAAATATCACCCAGAGATAGCCCACATATAGCCCAATGACAGAAGTGTGCAAAACACTTTTTATTTTTTGTTTTTTTGCAGTTTTATATAGTGCAGACTGGTCAGGTATTGGAGTGCTTTACATGAGCATTGGTTACATCACACAAGGACAAATTCATGTTGGTTGACCCTACACTACCCAAACACCACTGCACTACCCTAAACCCTAAAACACTACCCCCAGCACGACCCCTTCACTACCCAAACACAACTGCACTACCCTAAACCCTAAATCTACCCCCTACACTACACAAATACCACTGCACTACCCTAAACCCTAAAACACTACCCCTACACTACACAAACACCATTGCACTACCCTAAAACACTACCCCCAGCATGACCCCCTACACTACACAAACACCACTGCACTACCCTAAACCCTAAAACACTACCCCAGCACGACCCCTAAACTACCCAAACACCACTGCACCTCCCTAAACCCTAAAACACTACCCCCAGCACGACTCCCTACACTACACAAACACCACTGGACTACCCTAAACCCTAAAACACTACCCCCAGCACGACTCCCTACACTACCCAAACACCACTGCACTACACTAAACCCTAAATCTACCCCCAGCATGACCTCCCACACTACACAAACACCACTGCACTACCCTAAACCCTAAAACACTACCCCCAGCACGACCCCCTACACTACCCAAACACCACTGCACTACCCTAAACCCTAAAACACTAACCCCAGCATGACCCCCTACACTACCCAAACACCACTGCACTACCCTATACCCTAAAACACAATCCCAGTACACTACACAAACACAACTGCACTACCCTAAACCCTAAAACACTACCCACAGCATGACCCCTACACTACACAAACACCACTGCACTACCCTAAACCCTAAAACACTACCCCCTACACTACACAAACACCACTGCCCTACCCTAAATCCTAAAACACAACCCCCAGCATGACCCCCTACACTACACAAACACCACTGCACTACCCTAAACCCCTACACTATACAAACACCACTGCATTACTCTAAACCCTAAAACACTACCCCCAGCACGACCCCTTACACACACAAACACCACTGCACTACCTAAACCCTAAATCGACCCCCAGCATGACCCCCTACACTACCCAAACACCACTGCCATACCCTAAACCCTAAAACACTACCCCCAGCATGAACCCCTACACTACCCAAACACCACTGCACTACACTAAACCCTACACAAACACCACTGCACTACCCTAAACCCTAAAACACTACCCCAGCACTACCCCCTACACTACCCAAACACCACTGCACTAACATAAACCCTAAAACACTACCCCCAGCACAACCCCCTACACTACACAAACACCACTGCACTACCCTAAACCCTAAAACACAACCCCCAGCACGACTCCCTACACTACCCAAACACCACTGCACTACCCTAAACCCTAAATCTACCCCCAGCACGACCCCCTACACTACCCAACACCACTGCACTACCCTAAACCATAAAACACTATCACCAGCATGACCCCCTACACTACCCATACACCACTGCACTACCCTAAAGCCTAAAAAACTACCCCCAGCATGACCCCCTACACTACACAAACACCACTGCACTACCCTAAACCTAAAACACTAACCCAGCACGACCCCCTACACTACCCATACACCACTGCACTACCCTAAAGCCTAAAACACTACCCCCAGCACGACCCTCTACACTACTGCACTACCCTAAACCCTAAAACACTACCCCCAGCATGACCCCCTACACTACCCAAACACCACTGCACTACCCTAAACCCTAAAAACACTACCCCCAGCACGACCCCTACACCACCAAAACACCACTGCACTACCCTAAACCCTAGAAAAGAAACCCCCACCCCATGCCCAATCCCCCTTACCTCTCACTCCTCGTGGTTTCCTCTCTCCTCGTGGTTCCTGCTTCACGTCGTCTGAGGGCGGTGCACGTCGTTGTGAGGAAACGGAACAGCCTCTGTTTCCTTACAACGACATGGATCGTCTACATGTTTTTAGAACGCATGGTCATTTACCATACATACCTTTACAACAAAATTCGTTGTAAAGGCATGCGTGGTAAATGACCATGCATTCTAAAAAAATGCGTAGTAATGACTTCGTGATGTACAACGCATGCGTGGTAATGCATGCGTTGTAATGGTATCGCAAAGTAAAAAAGTCGTTGTAACGGCTGTTTACCGATCGAAGCTGGCCCCTGTTCTTCAGTGAGACGTTTATTTGATTAATTAGGAGGAAGGAATGTGTTTTTTACCGAAAAGTGCATTCCCGGCTGTTGTATTGTGAAAGTGTCCGCGTGGCCTAGTTTCACTTCCGGTGAGAGAGTGGAAGAGTCTGTTTGGATCTAAAGGAGTTCTGTTGTTGGACGGGGCCGGCGCGACATGTCATCAGAAAACATAGCTAATGGAAAGCATCCTCCCTGAAGTGTGGAGCAGTGCCATGAGAGGTCAACGAGTGTGCGTTCCACCGCAGTATGACCGTACCGCGTGACCCATGTGCCACCTCCAGGGTACGGGAGGCAGAAGCGGCATCGCAGGTCCTCTTGAAGACCGTTGTAGCACTAATTCTACATTTTGGTACTAGGGCATTTTAACTTCGTTGTTCCTGTCAGATACAAAGAGAAGATCCTGTGTTATTCAGTGCCCTCGTTACCTTTTTTGTGGGTTGTGGTGCTTGTCACTCGCTGCCCCGCCGGTGCACACGACTGGGCACCCCACCTCGTGTGCCATCTGCAGGGCCTCTGCCCTCGGATCACTGGTTTCGGTTTCTGGAGTGGCAACATAAACAGTTGCTCCCAAAGGACTAGCCTGAACACTTAGGTGAATATCCCCTGCACCAGCATTCCACGGAAATTCTTTCCTAGCTCTCCCACGTCAACGAGGACGTCATAATAGCACGGCTCCGCTCGCGACACCGTATGATGTCATCGGAGCCATAAGAGAACCTCGTCGGCGTGCTGACGTCAGTTCCACCCATTTTTTCCGTGCCACCGAGGCAAACAGGGGACCGAGACATTTTCACATGTATACATAGTATAATAAATATATATATTCACTGAAAAAACCATAGGTTTCAGGCACGTTATAGTTAGAAATTAGCATTTAAAAAACCTTAGAAATTCACTGAAAAAAACATAGGTTTCAGGCACGTTATAGTTAGAAATTAGCATTTAAAAAACCTTAGAAATTCACTGAAAAAAACATAGGTTTCAGGGCGTTATAGTTAGTTGGACATTTCACTCGTACAAAACCATAGAAATTCCCCCGTTATAGTTAGTTCAGCTAACTATAACTCGCGCGCCCGCAATGCACTGCTGATGACGTCACATATTACATCACTCATGACATGGTCAGTGACATCACTCATGACATCACTATAGTTAGCTGAACTAACTATAACGGGGGAATTTCTATGGTTTTGTACAAGTGAAATGTCCAACTAACTATAACGCCCCTGAGACCTATGGTTTTCTCAGTGAATATATATATATATATATATACACACTAGTAGCTGGCTTTTGTTAGGACCATGTTTCCATGGGAAAAGCGTTTTTTGACTTGCCTATATCATTGGCACTGTTTGACAAATCTTCACAAAATTTTCCCCCAAAAAATAAGAGCACCAGTGATTCTTGTTGTGCATGGAAAGTTTCAGGGTGATCTGTCAAGCGAGGGGTGGGGGGGAAAATGAAAGTGTGTTTCACATGTTAATTCCCATGCGAGCTTTGAACAAGACTACAATCTGAACCGCTGGATGGAATTACACCAAATTTAGCCAAAAGGTAGCTTTTGTAACGCAGATCATGCTTTCACTTATTTGTGTGAATCAGTTCAGTAGTTGTTTTAGAAATGTAAGGAAATCTAAATTAGAATATCTGTGTTCATCACTAATTCGCTAATAACGAGCTCAGGCATAGAACTGCAGAGCTCTGATTAGCTGCCACCACTTCAACCAGGAAGTGTTGGCAGCCATCTTGGGACTCTGCTTCAGCCTAGTCCCCCACCAAAAAAAACCATAAAAAAGAAAAGGGGGCAGGGTAGGAATACCCTGACCCTCAAGCCTTAGTCTTAGACCCAGGCAAGGCATAAAAGCATTTTTTTAAATAAACATTGCCGCAAATTCAAGGCAAAAAAAAAGCGCGGTCTCCCATGCTTGTTTTTAACTAAGCCCCGGGTGGGCCAGGTCCCAGGGCCATGCCGTGTTTATTCAATTATAGGAGGGGGCACACGTGGCTACCCTCCATGGTCATTTTTATGCCCTGGGGACAACCACCGCCCCAGAACTTATGTTGAATTTAATGCAGGGGGCTGTGCTGACCCCCTCGGGCCCCGGGGACCACCACCTTCCTCAGGCTTTAAATAAAATGAATAGGTGGCCATGCAGGCCTGCCTGAGCCTAGATGACCACTACCTCCCCAGGGCTTTTCTTCAATTAAAGGCGGTGGGAGCACGGACCACCCCCAGCCCCGGGGACCACCACCTCCCCGTGGTGAAAAGAAAGAAAGGAGGGGGGCTACCTTGCTCCCTCTTAGAACCATAAATGGCCCTGGGGACTGCCACCCACAAGGCCGGCTCCTGCTATATCCCGGGGTGGCCCACTTCGGGACATAGCGGTTTGCTTTTGCTTGGCGCAAGCTGACAGCTCCCATGAAGCAAAAGCAAACACTCGGGTTCCAGCTGGCAGGAGCTGTCAAAGTGCTCTCATTCGCTGGAAGCAGAGGTTTCATCTCTATCCCTGCTCCCATCTCTATCCCTGCCAATAGACATGCGGGCAGGAAAAAAGATGAAAGTATTGCTCCTGTACAAAGGGAGCTGCATTTCCAGCAGCTCCTTGTGTGCAGCAGCAATGCAGGCTCCCGCAGGAGGGAGCAAGCCGAGACTGCAGGGGACTTGAGGCTCCCCCACAATCCTGGGATTAGGGATGGAAGGGAGCAGAAAGAAGCAGAATTAAGGTCATAAACAAGCAGAAAGATGCCAGATAAAGGTGAGAAACGAGCAGGAAGAGGCAGAATAAAAGTCACCAACGAGTGTACGAGGCATGATAAAGTTGAGAAACAAGCAGAAAAAGGCAAGATAAACGAAATAAACAAGCAGAAAAAGGCAGGATAAAGGTCAACAACGAGACAAAACAGGCAAAATAAAGGCCAGCAATGAGCAGAAAGAGGCAAAAAAAATGTGAGAAACGAGCAGAAAGAGGAAAAATAAGGTGATCAACAAGGAGAAAGAGGCAAAATAAAGGTCAGAAGGGAGCAGAAAGGGGCAGAATAAAGGCCAGGAGGGAGCAGAAAGAGGCAACATAGAGGGCAGGAGCAAGAAGAGAAGAGGCAGAAAAATGTCCAGACAACCAGCAGAGGAGGCACAAAACAGAAGGCAGAAGCAGGTAGCAGACTGCAGGCAAGCTGGACAAGAGGACTGTCACAGGGGGGCTGCTCCGTGTGTCCTCTTACTTTTTTTTTTTACTGTGCTCCCCTTGAGAGACCCACTCATACACTCACGTGCCCACTCACACACTCCTACACCTACTCACAGACTCACTCAGAGACACATACACCCAGTCAGTCACACATAGACTCATGGATGCACTCACAGACCTACTCAGAAACTAGTGCACCCAGTCACTCAGACTCACTCATCCACTTGCAGATCCACTCTGAGAATCACACAACCACTCACACACCCACTTACTCACCCACTCGGAGGCTCATCCATCCACTCACTGACTTTCAAAGACACTCATGCACTGACTCACAGACCCACTCAGACACTTCTACACCCAGTTACACAGCCATGTACACACCCATACAGTCACACACACCCACTCAAATACCCCATACAGCCACTCACACACACACTCACCTACCTACACAGCCATTCACACACCCACTCTCAAAGGTTACAGGTTACAGTAAGGAAATAAAAAAAAATTCAATGTTGAATTTCAATGAAAACGACAAAGGTTACAGGGACATTATAGTTAGGAAATAGAATTTAAAACAGCATAGAATTCACTGAAAAAAACAACAGCTACAGGGACATCATAGTTAGGCTCAGATTTCACTTGTACAAAACCAGTGAAATTCAGCAGTTATAGTTACTTGAGCTAAATATAACTTACGCCCCCACAATGCACTGCTTATGACCTCACATATTAAATTTCTCATGACATGGTCAGTGACATCACCAATGACATCATCCACAGAATGACAAACACCCACTCACACCCACATACAACCTCTTGTAGCCCCACTCACACACCCACACAACCACTCACATATACATTCACAGACAAGTGACACACACTTGCTCATACAGCCACTCACCCATACAGCCACTCACAGACCCATACAGCCACTCTCACATCCATTCACTAATCCAAAAAAACACTAACATACCCATTCACGCATACTCATCTATACAACCACACAAATACTTTCCGTGCAAAACAGCCACTCACACACCCACTCGCTCACCCACACACCTAGTCAAATAGCCACTCACTTACCCATACATCTACTTACAGACCAGGTCACTTATCCATACAGCCACTTACACACACACACACACTCATCCACCCAAAGAGCCACTCACACAGTCAGTGAGTCACCCAAACAGCCACTCACACACCCACTCACGCACTGATACAGACAGCCACAGTGCCACTCAGATGACATATTAGAAACAATATCACTCATTAGTAGTGCACAGAATAGCAATTTTACTTATGCAGTAGCTTATTATATATCTTTAACTTTCAGAAACTTTTATAAAACACTTACACTAACTAGATGTTATCAGTGCTGTCATCAGTGATGTCATTTGAGATGTCATCAAATGATGTCATGAGTGATGTCACTGACCCTGTCATGAGTGATGTAAAATGTGAGGTCATATGCAGGGCATTGCGGGGGCGTAAGTTATAGTTAGCTCGGGTAACTATAACTACTGAATTTCACTGTTTTTGAATGAGTGAAATCTGAGCCTAACGATAATGTTCCTCTAACCCTTGGTTTTTCAGTGAATATATGTGTGTGTGTGTATACACGCATGTTAGAACTGGGGGTCTCTAGTTGGCAATGGTTTGCACCTCTGTCCAAATAGGGACCCTTGCTTCTAGTCAGGGTAAGGGGGATACACTCCTAAAATAACCCCTGCTCACCCCCTGGTAGCTTGGCATGAGCAGACAGGCTTATCTCAGAGGCAGTGTGTTAAGCATTTGTGAACACATACAGTAATACAGTGAAAACACTACAGATGGACACCACACAGGTTGTATGTAAAAATAAGTAATCTTTATATAGACTTAACACAAGACCCAATAGCAAAAATCCACAATACTGTAATCTAAAATAGACTTAAAATGATAGAGACAGTTCACGTTATCTTCAAAAATAGGATAGTCAATCAAATAAAGCTTGTAGCAACCAATAACTCCACTTGGAGTTATCACAACGTCGTGACCGGTGGAAATCCCAAAGTACGGCGCCGACCGCGAGGTGTCGGGCCCGGAGTCAAACAGACCCACAAAGAACAGTACCTGGAATTTGATGAAAACAAAGACGGTGCACAGAGTCGGGGAGGTGATGCTTCGTTGCCGCCGGCAGTGTCGGTTCCTTACGACCCCAGGGGAGGTGATGTCTCGGTTCCTTACTGCAGCGCAGGGGAGGTGAGGCGTCGGTTCCTTATTGTGTCGGGGAGGTGACGTCACGGATGGCGGCGAGGCGTCGGTTCCTTGCGATGGTGCGGTGTCGATGGATTCGGGGGTCACCCACGTCGAGGATCGGCTCCACTGTGATGAAGTCCGGGCATCGGTGAAGTCGGGGCTGCGGTGCGAGTCGGGACGGTGCGTCGTGAGCGTCACGAGCGGTGTCCTCGGCTCCTGTGCAGGCAGCGGCCTCGGTGACGGCTTCGGAGTCGATGTCGCACGGCGTCAGCAGGCATCGGGCCTACGGTGCAAGTCGGGGCGGTGCGTTGTGCTCTTCACGAGCGGTGCCCGCGGCTTCGGTGCAGGTTGCGGCGTCGCTCGCCGGCGTCGGTGTTGCAATTTCCTTCTGTTAGCCTCTAAAACAGCAGTTCTAGATGCAGGCAAACAGAAGGGGTGAAGTCGTTGTGTCCCTGTGACTTCAGGCAGGAGGCAAGCTCAGTTCAAGCCTTTGGAGATTCTCTTCTTCAAGATGATAAAGCACAGCAAAGTCTTTTCTCCTGTCCTTGGCAGAAAGCAACCACTGCAGGCCAACCCCAATCAGCAAAACAGCACAGGGGCAGTACTCCTCCTTCAGCTTCTCCGGTTCTTCTCCTTGGCAACAGGTTTCTTGATTTCCCAGAAGTGATCTAATCTCATGGGGTCTGGGCCCCAGTATTTATGGTCAAAAATTCTTTGTCCTCTGAAGGCAGAGGGTCCTGTACCTGGTCCAAACCAGTTCTGGGTGCATTCTGTCAGGAGACACCTTCTCCCTTTGTGAGTGAGGGGCAGAGTCATCAGCCGCCCGGCAGGAGGTGGAGCCAGCATTGTGGAAGGCAGGCAGAGCCCTATCCACACCCAGGTGCAACTCCTCCCACCACTCTATATGCAGGAAGGTCTATTCAGCTCTGTGCTGACTCACCCTGTCTCCTGGAATCCCCAGCCCCTGTCACTCACAAAGCCAGGCACACAATACACAACCTAGCAGAGGCAGGCTTGGACAGTTAGGCAAGAAAATACCTACTTTCTAGAAGTGGTATTTTCAAACACAGAATGTTAAAACCAACTTTACTAAAATATGTATTTTATCATTCTGAGTTCAGGCATACTAAATTCGTTTTTCTACCATGTTCCCTGGGTCAGTTAGGATTATAAGATGTTATAATCAAACTGCCCATTCTTGCCTATGGGGAACAGGTAGTCTTACAATAGTGAAAAACGAAAATGGCTGTAATTCACTATTAGGACATGCCACACACACCAGGGCATGTCCTACCTTATACTTACAATGCACCCTGCCCTTGGGCCTACCTTAGGGGTGTCTGATATGAAGATAAGGGAAGGTTTAGGGACTGGCAAGTGGGTGCACTTGCCAAGTCGACATGGCAGTCACAGACTGCCCACAGGCTCTGCAATGGCAGGCCTGAGTCACACGTTACAGGCTGCTTCTGTGGGTGGCACAATCAGTGCTGCAAGCCCACCAGCAGCATTTGATTTACAGGCCCTGGGCACACGTGGTGCACTGTACTAGGGTCTGACAAGTAAATCAAACAAGCCAATCATGGAATCACTAATCCATACAACAATTTACAGTAGAGAGCACTTGCACTGTGGCACTGAACAGCAGTGGCACAGTGCCCAAAAGCATCTAAAACCAGCAAAAACATAAGAGGCAACAGCAAAAAATGGAAGGGAGACCCACGCCAATGGTGCCAAGTCTAACACGCACATATATTTATATAAACATACATGCATTCATACATTAATAAGTCTTAGGATCATTCGCATTGCTATCAACTGGTTATCACGTTTCTCTACTCCGAGCCCATGCTTGAAAATTGAGAACCTCAGGTGGATTCTTAATCCACTGTGCAGTGCCCATTGGCTTTATTCAGGCCAGCACCCCTTACAACATGTGAATGGTAGCAGTTGCACATTTGAAATCCTACCTAGATGCCTTAGAAAATTAGATGACTGTTTTCACTAAAACACAGCTTTTCCATAACAGACTGTCCATTTGTCTGCAGTAAGATAACTATTCTGTCCAACTTGGTTTTCAAACATGTTCCTACTTTAAATCTTATCCACCTGTGTCACATATGAAACATTCTTAGATTTCAAGCCAGGTGGCTATTTTTGTTTTTAGCTAACAATTGCTAAATAAAGATCCCAGAACTCTGGTGCAGTACACCATCTTGTAGTCAAAAATATTTTTTTCGACATTCACAAAGGGGAATTGGTCCCTTGGGGACCGCTTCCCATTTGTTAGTGTGTTACTACTACCTTTGTGTATTTGGTCAAATAGTAATGTTTCACAACTCAATTTCATTTGTAGAACATTATTATATATCACAAGGAATCGGTATTTGGAATTAATGCCTTAAACATGCCCCTTCCAAATGTTGACTCAGTTTGATTTCCTAAACTTATTTAACAATTTGGCAAAACCTATTCTGAATCATTAAATGGGCTTAGTACGTTTGAAAAATGCTTTCAGCATTCACAAATCCTCTGATTTATCACATTCTTTCTAAGATCTGTACTGTAATGGATTATTCAGCCACACTGTCTACATGAGCAGAACATTTAGGGCCTCATTACGATGTCGGTCGGAAAGCATTCCGACCGACTCCATGTCGGAATCAGTTGCGACTGACTCGGGTTCGGCGAGTCTGACCGACCGGTTATGATGTTTCCGAACACCGTTCGGTCGGACTCCCATTGACTTCAATTGGAGCCTGTATTCCAACCATCAACATTGGCTCCCCTTGAAAAAAGGAGTGGATGCAGAAAACCTTGCACCGTTTGGCCGGCACTCCATGGTGCCTGCCACACTGTGCATGGTTGCAAAGAGGGGTCCCATGGGTACCCCCATGGGCCAAAACCAGAGGACTCCAGGTGAGGGGGGGGCCTTCTACGGGCCCCCAAAGTCAGTCTCCGACAGTCGTTCCATTTCGGACTGACCGATTTGGAAAGTCTGTCCAAATCCGACATTGTAATACGTCGGTCAGAAACGCGGTCCATAGAGATGTGCAATTCAGCTTCGACCAACTCAGTGTCTCCAAATGCCAGTCAGAACCGAGCCGGAAAGTCTGAACGGTTAACTTCTATGGTAATTGGTCGGTCGGAAATGTTTCCAAGTTGGTCGGAAACATGGATTCCGACATGGGTTAGGTAAATCCGAATGCTGGTCTGAGCCTTTCCAACCGACATCATAATGAGGCCCTAAGTTTTATTGACAATTCACTTAACTGTCACTCTGAAAGTACAGTCCTCAAACACAGGCTTCTGAATTTTCCCATTAGGCGATCTGATAAAACTTAAACTGAGCTAACTTATCACCTGTTGCCCTCAAAGTCACTTTCCATGGCAGCAGACTACTATCCTGCAACAGCTGACCCCATATCTCTATGGTGACCATCTTCAGGGGTCTAACTAAAAAATCCTTGAAGCACTCCGGAGTTCCTTGCAAGTTCGATATGGGGGCAAACTCATTATAATATGGTATCCCAAACACTATTCAAATCTGCACCAAAAGTCTGGCTGCTGCTTGGAGCACTTTCAATTTCACCTACTTGAAAAACGTATAATCACAAAACCTATATAGAAAATAAGATTCAACTTGGTGGAGATTCTGTTAGCATGGCCTGTAGTAGGATCCCTATTGGAGATTGATCAGGGGCCTCCAGGAACATCCTGCAGTTCTTCCACTGAAATACCCAGCAATTTAGCTGGCAATCAGGTGTCGCTAACCCCCCCCCCTCTTTTCTCCAGTTTCTTTCTCAGCTTCTTTCAAAATATTCTAACCCCTTTAGCTGACAAAATAAAGCTTCTAAGTTTCCATTGAAGGCTACTAAACCACTCTTTCATAAATGACAATGGGATAGTGTTAAAAAGGAAAGTAAAATTGGGGAGGATTGGCATCTTTATTATATTCAATCTTCCATCGCCCAACGATTCACCCAAGCTCTTAAAAGTCCTTTTATTTCTAGCTTGTTCGGATCTTGTACTATCTGGATTCCCAAATATCTAGCCTTGCTTTTTAACATAGTACTATCACAGGGTATATTCCAATCCTTTGTTTTGGAAACATCAACACTAAAGCCTGAAACATCCCCAAACTCCTTAAGTACATGATGTATCTTAGCAAGTGAGGGAACAAAATCCTAGGTGTAAATTATCTGCATACAGTGCTACCTTCTTTTCCCAGCCTTTATACAAAAAAGGCAAAATACCTGCATCTACTCGCAACCTCCTGGCTGTGGCTCAATATATAAATTAAATAATAGCGGCTCAAGTGGATTACCCTTGCCTTCTGCCTCTTTTCTAAATAGGAGATATGAGCCCGCCATCAATGATTATCCTCGCCTCTGGATTCCTATACAACAGCTGGACTGCTCAGCAAATATTCTCAGCCAAATCATTAAGTTTGAGGACAGAATGCAAATAATGTCAACTTACCCAATCAAATGCTTTATCAGTGTCTAAGATTAACACTGCCAACAGGTGGTCCTCTCCCCTTGACATATCTATTGTGCCAATGAGGCCATGAGCTGACTGAAAAAGTCAATGACTACCTATGAAGCCTTTTTGATCCTTATGGACTGAAGGGCCTACCACTTTTTTGAGCCTTTTTGCCAGGAAACAAGTGAAAAGCTTATAGTCACAATTTAATAAAGAAATTGGTCCAAATGATTAACATAAGTTAGGATCTTCATTTGGTTTTAAAATGACACTAATTAAAGCCTGCCTCCATGTGCTCAGCAGAGGATTTCCCCCTGTGCAGATACCATCAAATATCCTTGTAGGGATCAGCACAATCTTATCTTCCACTGCCTTATAGCGCTTACTAGGCAGGCCATCTGGGTCTGCTGCCTTATCCCCCTCTACTCTCCTTCAGCACCTCTCAGACCACTTCTGAAACCTGAATCTCTTGGTTCAAATAGCTCTTTTGATCAGGTTGGAGCTGCGGAAGTAAGCCCATTCCCTGTAGCATCGTTGACACCTCCAGATCTTCCATATACAGATTTCTGGTAAAAGGACACTGAAGCATTTTCAATGCCCATGGTGTCTGTCAACATCCTTTCTGAATCTTTATCTTTAATCCCTCTTATCATATTCCTTCTCTGATTAATTTTTGTTTTCCAAACCAAAAGCTTACCACATCCCTCACTAGACTCAAAATGCGCTAGCTCACTGCCTTCCTATTTTTACATATTCTCTCTTCAGTATAGTTAGTCAATCCCTCTGTCTCCAGAAGTTTGTTCATATGGTGGTGCTACTCCTCGCCCCCTCTACAGAATTACAAACTGCCTCTTGCAAAAGCTGTATTTGATCCTCCAACTCATGGATTCTATTCTTATTTAATTGCTAAAAGCGGCTACATCCGTGATCTTACCCCATATAACTACTTTAAATAAGTTCCTCACAGTATATAAAGGTGCTGACCCCAGATTTAGTTCAAAGAAACTTTTTGTTTCTATTCTTAACTGTTCTACCACTGCTTGATCTAATAGCAGCTTCCAGAGTCCATCTTGGGAGAGCAAATGTTTGTATCACTAGCATCTCCGAAATAATGGCTGAGTGAACAGACAGATGCTCTGTGAGGTTAGACAACTTCTTCACCTAACTAGAAATCAATTCTAGAGACATCACTGCTTTTTTTTATTATGGCAAGTGTACTCCCTAGCTCAAAACCACCATCTGTCTCCAGACATTACATAACGCTTAATCATTAACCTCACTTGCGCCTGCACTTTGGTTGGCTTTGCCATTCCCCTCCATGTAGACTTATCTGAAAGGATGTCTAGTAGAGTATTAAAATCACCTTCCAAAATTATTAGTGAATCAAACTCCAACAATTGGTGATGCAGATCCTGTAAGTGGCATGGGGCATCTAAATTGGGGCCATAAAGGCCCTCCAGTATGTAATTTGAGCTGTACACTAAGCATTTGGCCACTATCCATCTACCTCCTCTATCCGTCCTATACTCCGCCAGCTTTGCCTGTGTACCAGCCTTAATTAATATCATCACCCCTTAGTAAATACTGACTGGTCCATGCATATGCATTATTTTATCCATCTGAGTGGCTTAATGAGATTCTGACATTCCAGTTTCAAAAGATTGGTCTCTTACAGGATGAGGACCTGAGCATCTGATCCTGTAAGATAGATACTCCAAGATCTTCCTCTGCCTTTCCACGACTCTAAATTCCTTCACATTCCAAGACAGCACACAGAGGGAAAATGTCTTTAACATATTCATCATGCTTTACCTCTTGCATACACACCCCTTTACTCCAGGTAAATCGTCTGTCCGACGTTTGGCCTCCCCAACAACATCCTACACCTATCCTTGCCCTCTCTATGTACAAAGACTAAAATAGTTTTTTGTCTTTTTTCCCTCATGCTCCCCACCCTGTGGGCTATTTCCTATACAAAGCCGGACCCCCCGCCCCACCCCGGGGAACCCTTCCTACTTTCCTCCTGGGCACAAGCTAAGTGCCCATTTCAAGCTTCACCTTGAGTGCTATATTCAAACTGCTAAACTTTACAGGATGTATCTGTTTGAATAGTCTCTACCTCTTCTGGCTCGCTCAGGCTGAGAATAGTATTGTTCCACATCACTTTTAATGTTGCAGGAAATTTTATTTCAGCGGTGGCCCCCAGCTCCCTCAGGTCCCTTATACGCTTCCCAAATTTCATTGTCCATGTTGGGTTGTCCTTTATATATCAGATCTATGCTGGATGATAGATCCCCCACCATCAGACTTCCCTCCTTTAAAGCCACTGCCAATATTTGCTCTTTAATTCTGAATGTTTTGAAGTTTACCAGTATTTTCCTCTTGGATTTTCTATTTAGATTTTTGTCTGAAGTGGTCTCAGTGCACCCTCTGTATATCTGTAGCCAGCTCTGTGCGAGGGATTGGAAGGGGAACAACTTTCAGAATTATATCCACCACAAAATCTTGCAGGTTACTCCCTTCTCTTCTTTCAAGAACATTAAGTATTCTTAAGTTGTTGCATCTAGCGTGGTTTTCCAAACTCTCTAGTTTCTCCCTGATCGGTCTCTTGTTCTCAATTTTGCAATATCTTCAGTATTTACATGAACTTTGTGCCTGAGCTCCACCACGGATTCTTCCAAAATTTTAGTTCTCTGCATTAGGGACTCTATTTTCCCTTCTAATGCTTCACAAGCACCTTGAATATCTTCCCGATTTCTTTTTAGAAAGTTAACCCCATCTCCTCCATCAGTGTGTCCAATTATATTTCCACCTTACTCTGCGCTGTGGTGACAAGGACAGCAAATTCTTGATCCTGTTCTTTCTCTAAGCTACCCTCTTGATCTTGTGTTCATTGCATTTCTTCTAATTCATCTAGAACCTGAAATTGACTCACTGAGGGGATCCCCCACCCAGGATCAGAACAATAGAAACCGGACTGGTCAGGCCAGCCTTTTCCATTCCCTCTATGTTAGAGCCTGTGCCCATGCTAGACCAACTGATTATTTGTCTCCCTTATTCTGGGGCATGCAAGACTTGCTGTGCACCTCCTCTGTTCAAGGCCACCCTCTATGGTCCTCCCCAGATTGAACCCAAAAATAAGATCTCAGTAATGGGATGATCCTTTGCCTAATTAGCGGCAAAGGATCATCCTTTGCCGCTAGCAAGCTAGCAAACTCTGTCCACTTCTTATGTATCTCTTTATCGCCCCCCACTAGGTGGAGCACTTACAGCCGGGTTAGTTTTAGAGTCTCCTTTACCTGCTCACCTATTGTTGATTGCCATAAACTGTGCCGCCTGCACCTCTTTAGCCCATGTGCCTCAACGGGTACCTTCCCTTCCCAGTGTTTGCGTCCCACCTCTGCTTGCACTAACCTAATATTCACGGTTTGTGGGGGTTTGCCTGGTATGCCTCATGCACTGATCTTCACTGTGGTGTCTATCATGGGGCAGCTAATCCCCACTGCTAGGCTCCAATGAGCATAATTCAGTGCCTCCTGTCCTGAAGCAGACAGCAGAGCTGCAGATGTCCGCCAGCATACAATGACATTGCTCACTGCTCCCTGAAGTGCAATCCATGCTGACGCTGGCCGCTCCATCCCCAGTCTCACTCCTCCATCCCTCCAGACAGATAAGCTGCCTGGTACCCACGTTGGTCCTTCTCGGTGGTCTGCCATTATCATTTGTCTACGAGGGTGCCCAGGGCCCTCCAGCCATGCTACAGGATCGTAACCATCTAAGGTAAGTGTGCCTTCTGCTTTTTCCTGCTACAGAGCTAATCTATGTGCCTGCACTCTTTTAGCGCTCCCGGCTGGCTAAACTAGCAGGCCCACATGTTTCCCCAAACCCAACAGTTTTACTACGGACAATCTGCCAGTATTCGGCTTAGGGAGGAAGACTCATGTTTGAAAAACTAACAGATTTTGTGAATTGAGAACTGTATTTTTAGCACATATCACACTACGAGGCAAGTTTTGCAATTTACAACAAACAAAAGGCCCCTTTTTTCAATAATATAACGCTGAGATTACATAAGAATCTTAGAGGGGGGAATTTTTAAATTAATGCAGTGATATCAGTGATGTCATTATAGATGCCACTGATGTCATCAGTGACATCACTGACCATGTCATGAGTGATGTAATATGTGAAGTCAAACAGTGAATTGCGGGGGATGTGAGTTATAGTTAGCTCAGGTCACTAGAAGTACTGAATTTCTATGGTTTTGTGTGTGTAAAATCTGAACCTAACTAGAACATCCCTGTAACCTTTGTTTTTTTCCAGTTAATTTCTAAGGTTATTTTTTGATGCTATTTCTTAACTATAACGACTAAGTAACCTTTGATTTTTAGATGAACTTCACCAGTTTTTTGTACTATAAATTGTACTACAATTTGACCCATAAGTTCTGTGTACTAATATACATTTTCACAAGTTTATAAATACATTTTATTCACATATTCTTTCTTTTTTAAATATTTAAAAATAAAAAATAAAAACAAGTAAGGTAACTGGTGTATTCTTTCCATAAATGCAATGCACCACATCTTTTTTTAAATTCATTTTATGGATCGGCAGATCCATTCCCAACCAAAAGCACATATTCAATACTAAAACAACACATTTAATACAATTATATACTATTGCAATTTCTATAAATATATCACTGCTTGTGGGTGAGTGAGTGAGTGGCTGGGTGTGGGAGTGGCTGTGTGGGAGCAGGTGTGCGAGTGTCTGTGCATTTCTGAAGTGGTGTGTAAGTGGCACAGTGGGTGTATGAGTGGTTGTGTGGGTCGGTGAGTGGCTCTATGGGTGTAAGGGTGTGTGAGTGGGTGTGTGAGTTGCTGTAAGGATGAGTGGTTGTGTGGGGAAGTGGTTGTGTGGGTGTGTGAGTGCATGTGAGTGAGTGGGTGGGTATGTGGCTCTGTGATTGGTTTTATAGGTCTGTGAGTAGATGTGTTTGTGGGTGTGTGAGAGTGTGTATATGAATGGCTGTGTGCATGGGCATATGAGTAGTTGTATGAGTCTGAGTGGGTGTGTGGTTTTGTGGGTCTGAGTGGGTGTGTGACTGGCTGTTTGGGTGTGTGAGTGGGTATACAAGTGGTTGTGCGGGTAAGTGGGTGTGTGGAGCTCTGTGAGTGGGTGTGTAAATGGTTTTGTAGTCTGAGTGGGTGTGTGAGTAGCTGTATAGGTGTGTGGGTGTGTGAGAGGTTATGTGGGTAAGTGGCTGTGTGAATCTGAGTGGGTGCTGAGTAGGTTTGTGGATCTGAGAGTGGCTGTGTGAGTGTGTGAGTTGTTGTGTGGGTATGTAAGTGGTTGTCGGGTAAGTGGTTGTGTGAGTGGTTGTGTGAGTGCATGTCTGAGTGGTTTTGTGGGTCTCCGAGTGGGTGTGTGAGTGGCTGTATGGGTGTGTGAGTTCATGTGTGAGTGGGTGTGCGAGTGGGTGAGCGAGTGGCTGTGCAAGTGGGTGTGTGGCTTTGAGGGATTGTGTGAGTAGTTTTGTGGGTCTATAAGTGGGTGTGTGAGTTAAGATTCACAAATTTCTTTGTGAATTGGTTCCTTAGAGTCCAATTCTACCAATGATATCCTAGCATTAGGATGACAGCAGTCTGATAAGAATAAGGTGGTGGACAACTGGCAGAGCAAAAATAGTTTGCTGCTTTGATGAAACATTGATCAGTGAAAGTTGGAAAGGAGGGGGGCTGTCTTTATTACCCTTCAGAATAGTAGACTTTCAATTGCAGAATATTAAAATGCTGATTTGTTTATAAAAGAAGCCGACATTTCGGTAATTTGGGAAAAACACATTGTTCTCGGCCAGAAATGTATTATTTGCAGGAATCAGAAATGTGTACATTATATAACTAACTGATTGCGTGTTCTGGAAATTGTAGTTCAGCACTTTTAGGGTGTTGGAAGTACACAATGAGTCCCTTCAGTAGTATGAGCAGGGACATCTTAAGGATTTTGGGGGCCCTGGGCCAAATGTATTTCCGGGGCCCCAGTTCGACACAGCTTTGAATTTATGATCCAGTTTCATCTGTTCCATGCCCTCTTTGGTCAGGTCACTGACAGTGCACAGACACACTCCTCCAAATTCTAAATGTGTTTACATATAATATTCAGGGGTAGTGATGTGTGTTTTCAATATTGTAACACAGCTGCAGCTCAGTAATATTACTGCAAATAATCTGTGTGACACCCGCCCAATTCTCATATGTGAGGTTCTGTTTGGATTTAAAATAAAACATTTTTTATAAATAATGCATGAAACGTAAACACAACATTTCTCTGCAAAACGTCTGCAATAGACTCTCCCACATCACCCACATTAAAAATAAATTAAAATAAAAAGGTATTTACAGCAATGTGTTTAACGATTATTCAAGGTCATCGGGGCAAGACTCTCTGCAGAACAGAGTGTGCTCTATCAGGGGGCCCAGAATGGCTGGGGCCCTGGGCCAGAGCCCACTTTGCCCATGCCTTAAAACGTCTCTGAGTATGAGCATGGTTCTCTAAATTGAAGATAATTACTTTCCGAGAATTAACAAGCTATACTTTTCAAGTATGATATAAAAGCATTGTCTGATACAAAAAAAAATAGAAACACATCCCCTTGAGTCTTCTTTAATTACCCACGTGTTGCTCACTTCTTGTTCGTGTCATTTCAGGCAAAGATGAAAAACACGCTCACATTTATTAGCATTATTCCCGTTTCATCATAAAATAATAAATGCAAAAATAATGATCTTCCTCTTCTAGAAAGGCGATTTGTTTAAACCTTCGATTAGCACTCGTCAGGCGTAAACATTCTCGACAACTTATTAATTTTTCTAACTTGGAGATGTCTTCAAAATAAATACAAAAATGTTCTTAAAGGCAAATTAACTGTCTTGACAAGATGAATATGCCACAACACACTTGCCATAACGCAAATGTTTCTTTGAAAATACTCCATGTCACGCTCGAATATACCTCTCATGGGTAATGAGACAAGTACATTACCACTTTGCAATTAACTAAGCCCAACTTTCTTAATTTGAATCTACAGTAATGCCATGCGTCTAGTACAGTTTTAAAAAAAATGAGATTTATACAAATCTGACTATTAATCTTTTTCCCAGAGCCCCCAAAATTCCAACAGCCATAACACAAATGTTTCTTTGAAAATACTACATATCACGCTCTGATGTACCTCTCATGGGTAATGAGACAAGTACAGAACCACTTTGCAATTAACTAAATCCAACTTTCTCAATTTAAACCTACAGTAATGCCTCGTGTCTAGTATAGTTTTCAACAAATTAAACATATTTATAAAAATCTGACTATTAATCTTTTTCCCCAGAGACCCCAAAATTCAACGTGAAAGTCTATGACATAGTTTCACACAATTAACCTATATTTGACAACCTTTACCAAAAAAATGGATTCTCTTATAAATATAGGAAAAGATATGTCCTCAAACGGTAAGGGAGATAGGGAATACTAACAAGTTTCCAGGCTACTTAACACACCCAAAACACATACACAAGTAACCAGTTTCTAATCTCAGCAGAGCAATGCAATAGATTATGGTTCTATTTAAATCTTTAAATTGCACTGCATTTTTAGTCACTGTATTTAAGTCACAGTTTTTTTTATAATGGAGTTAACATTGTGCACCGGGTTTCGGGTATGGCAAACTGGGACCGATTAAACCTTACTCAGCTGAAACATTATCTTTGTTGGTTAATAGACTTGGGGCTGTATCATGCATAGGTCGCATGGATATGGTCTGTGCCATAGCACACCTTTAACTGGATGCACCAGGTACAGAGCAGGGCAGGGCACCTGATTACAGTTAATATGATTACCCCAGCACAGCTGCAAACTCGCACCTGCGCTGGACGCGGGGCATTACTGAAAGGCAGCGGCTGTTGAAGCAGATGGTCTATCTTTCCTTTGCAGGCAGCCTGCCTTTCAAAGGGGTCTGCACCCACCTGCATATCTAGGGGGAGGGGTCCGCGAGACCTCCTTTCCCTGCTTTCAGGGAGTGTACTGACTGTGAAGCAACTCATATGTGGTACAGAATCAGAACATCTCTGACAGCTCCTTTGCCTCCGAGAATGCATCTATGATAGCATGCATGCAGGTGCTAAGGCAAAGTGTCCCCATGATCCCATGCAAAAGGGGGCATATCCCATTAGGATCACACCAGTGTTAAATGTGTTGACACAATCTCTACTTCAGAAGGGGGAATGAAACATTTGTGGCCCCTTCTGTAACACCAATATCCCCCAGGGGTGCAGATATCAGATTTGCACATCCCTTGCTCCCCCGGGCACATTCCATTATATAGTCTCTGTTGTCAAAAGCACTGCAGTTACCAATCACAGATTCTAATCCTAGTGGGTTTATTCAGATTCTCAGACTTTTAAATTTGATAAAATAAGTTATCATTTGGATAATAGTAGCACCTGCTCACTGCATGCTAAAAAGACCTTTATCTCTGAAGTCGCCACTTGAAGATCTGCATGGAAACAGGCTGATGCAGCAGGCTTCGGGCCACGTTTATAGGTGGGTGGAAATGTGGAATAAGCCAAAAGTTAGTGGACATTCCATCTACTTGCTTCAGACCCCCGCTCTTTTGAAAGGCACAGGGACCAATTGGTTTACAACAGAGGAGTGACAGCGAACTTTGCTCCTGCAAATCGCCATATCACTGCGGGAGTCACACCACCATCAGCTGAACAGGGCCAAAAGGCCTGCCTTATTTATTGTGGGGTTTTCAACACTATTTTTGGGTTGACCCTGAGCAGCGCTGCTCTGCAAGGCATGCTGTATTCAGGTATGGACTTGAAGCTCAGCCCCCTCTCCACCCATATTTTTCATTGGCTTGTGTCATTGTCCTTTGTAAACTCTGGCTCTTCATTGGTCAATAGGCTTAGTAGTACCGCCTTGTCTCATCTTGTAACCTCCCATAAGGACTGGCCCTCTTACAGGTGTTGTTCTTCGGTAGGCTTAATTACAGCCAATGTGCACCATTTAATTTAAAGTGTTTTCACCTGCCTGCTGTTGCAGGCAGGACATGCTCTCTCATAACGCTTTAATTTTATTTATGGCACAGAAAGCCACAGTGGCAGCCTTACCTTTGGTTTATTTGCGGCGCCGAACGCGGCTGCATGTTTTTTTTTCACTCTTTATTCACTTTTTATTTTTGTTGCTTCCAAGCGCCCCATTCCGCGCTTGCCCATTAATGGAGGCCACGCACCTTTCTTTTATTTTTCAAACAAATGCCTTTTTGGTAAAAGCGCCCCATACCGTGCTTTCACTTTAATGGCGGCCGCGCCCCTTTCTTTAGTTGCGGCTCGTCTAAAGAAAGGGGTGTGGCCTTTATTAACCTGCAAGCATGGCATGGGGCATTTGGAAACAACAAATATTTGCAATGCAATAAGTCTCTCATTTGCGTGAATTTAAGCTATTGTCATTGTTAGAACTGGGGTTCTCTAGTTGGCAATGGTTTGCACCTTTGTCCAAATAGGGACCCTTGCTTCTAGTCAGGATAAGGGGGATACACTCCTAAAATAACCCCTGCTCACCCCCTGGTAGCTTGGCACGAGCAGACAGGCTTATCTCAGAGGCAGTGTGTAAAGCATTTGTGAACACATACAGTAATACAGTGAAAACACTACAGATGGACACCACACAGGTTGTATGAAAAAATAAGTAATCTTTATATAGACTTAACACAAGACCCAATAGCAAAAATCCACAATACTGTAATCTAAAATAGACTTAAAATGATAGAGACAGTTCACGTTATCTTCAAAAATAAGTTAGTCAATCAAAATAAAGCTTGTAGCAACAAATAACTCCACTTGGAGTTATCACGACGTCGTGACCGGTGGAAATCCCAAAGTACGGCGCCGACCGCGAGGTGCGCGGCATCGGGCCCGGAGTCGAGCAGATCCACAAAGAACAGTACCTGGAATTCGATGAAAACAAAGACGGTGCACGGCGTCGGGGAGGTGATGCTTCGTTGGCGCTGGCGGCGCCGGTTCCTTACGACCCCAGGGAAGGTGATGTCTCGGTTCCTTACTGCAGCGCAGGGGAGGTGAGGCGTCGGTTCCTTACTGTGTCGGGGAGGTGACGTCACGGATGGCGGCGAGGCGTCGGTTCCTTACGATGGTGCGGTGTCGATGGATTCGGAGGTCACCCACGTCGAGGATCGGCTCCGCGGTGATGATGCCCTGGCGTCGGTGAAGTCGGGACTGCGGTGCGAGTCAGGACGGTGCGTCGTGAGCATCACGAGCGGTGTCCTCGGCTCCGGTGCAGGCAGCGGCCTCGGTGACGGCTTCGGAGTCGATGTCGCACGGCGTCAGCAGGCGTCGGGCCTACGGTGCAAGTCGGGGCGGTGCGTCGTGCTCTTCACGAGCGGTGCCCACGGCTTCGGTGCAGGTTACGGCGTCGCTCGCCAGCGTCGGTGTTGCAATTTCCTTCTGTTAGCAGCTAAAACAGCAGTTCTAGATGCAGGCAAACAGAAGGGGTGAAGTCTTTGTGTCCCTGTGACTTCAGGCAGGAGGCAAGCTCAGTTCAAGCCCTTGGAGATTCTCTTCTTCAAGATGATAAAGCACAGCAAAGTCTTTTCTCCTGTCCTTGGCAGAAAGCAACCACTGCAGGCCAACCCCAATCAGCAAAACAGCACAGGGGCAGTACTCCTCCTTCAGCTTCTCCAATTCTTCTCCTTGGCAGCAGGCTTCTTGATTTCCCAGAAGTGATCTAATTTCATGGGGTCTGGGCCCCAGTATTTATACACAGAAATCCTTTGTTCTCTGAAGGCAGAGAGGCCTTTGCCTAGTCCAAACCAGTTCTGGTCAGTCTTGGAGCACTTTGTGTACATGACTCCTTCTTTCCTTTGAGAGTGAGGGGCAGAGCCATCAGACGCCCGGCAGGAGGTGGAGCCAGCATTGTGGAAGGCAGGCACAGCTCTATTCAGGCCCAGGTGCAACTCCTCCCACCCATCCTCCTTCAGGCAGACCTATTCAGCCTAGTGCTGACTCACCCTGCCTCCTGGAATTCCCCAGCCCCTGTCACTCACAAACCCAGACATACAATACACAACCTGAGCAGAGGCAGCTGGATGGTTAGGCAAGAAAATACCTACTTTCTAAAAGTGGTATTTTCAAACACAGAATGTTAAAACCAACTTCACTAAAAGATGTATTTTATCATTCTGAGTTCAGGCATACTAAATTCGTTTTTCTACCATGTTCCCTGGGACAGTTAGGATTATAAGGTGTAATAATCAAAATGCCCAATCTGGCCTATGGGGAACAGGTAGCCTTGCAATAGTGAAAAACGAAAATGGCTGTAATTCACTATTAGGACAGGCCACACACACCAGGGCATGTCCTACCTTATAATTACAATGCACCCTGCCCTTGGGCCTACCTTAGGGGGTGTCTGATATGAAGATAAGGGAATGTTTAGGGACTGGCAAGTGGGTGCACTTGCCAAGTCGACATGGCAGTCACAGACTGCACACAGGCTCTGCAATGGCAGGCCTGAGACACACTTTACAAGCTGCTTCTGTGGGTGGCACAACCAGTGCTGCAAGCCCACCAGCAGCATTTGATTTACAAGCCCTGGGCACCCATGGTGCACTGTACTAGGGTCTGACAAGTAAATCAAATAACCCAATCATGGAGTCACTAATCAATATATCAATTTACAGTAGGGAACACTTGCACTGTGGCACTGAACAGCAGTGGCACAGTGCCCAAAAGCATCTAAAACCAGCAAAAACATAAGAGGCAAAAGCAAAAAATGGAAGGGAGACCCACGCCAATGGTGCCAAGTCTAACAGTCATTTACAATGCCAATAGCTCAAACTCTCATAAATACGAGACCTACTGCATTGCAAATGCTTGTTCCTTTTTGTGATCATCGTGAAAGGAATGGCAGTCACGAACAGGAAACAAAGACCCCTACATGTGGAGTGAAAATCACCCCAACAGGAACAAACAAATCCAGCCTTTGGAGTATTGTTACTACGATACAAAACACTTCACATGGGCTGCTCAGACAAGATGCTTGGCAGGCATTGTATTTTTTAGGGAAAAAAATCTCTGGTCAGTTGGAACACTAGTGGAAACAAATCCCCACTACAGTGTCATGAAACTCTAGACATCAACTCTAGACATAAGCTTCTTTGACACATTCTCAGGAACCGTGGATGGCGCCTTGCTTTGTACTTCATTCATGCATGTTTCTTGAGTGTGAGACAGTCATGTCTTTACAGTGAATCATTCATCTGGAATTTTGAATCACTGTCCCCTATAAATCACTAGGCTTCAAAATCAGGAATCAAAATATTTGACACTGGAATCTTGTGCCTTTTAATTTTCTACAGTCTTATTAAGCAGAGTGGACACTAGAGCTACCATGAATAAAGTGGCAGAACTATTTTAATTTCAAAGCAAAGTGTTACATTAGCAGAGTGTGGCAATGTTCTGCATTTTGTTACTTCTCATTCATCACACTTGAAAGAAGCCATTAAAATGCTGAACAGCACAAACAGACATGCATCCCGCCTGGTGCCTATTTGTGTATTTTTTTATTCAGCAGTGGGTTGTGCTTCCCTGGTGATGGGCTGCTGTATTCCACCCTAGGCTTTTGCACCAAAAGGGTTAAGATAAACCCGTGTACCACCATTCTATTCCATAACGCGGGCCAACCCTCTTTCATCTAACCCTAGACATACAATATTGTAAACAAATGATTGTATTAGTTTGGATAAGGTAAAAATATTTGGTTTATTTTGTACAAATACTATTTTTATGCTCTGTTAAAATGGTACATACAAACTTTCCAATAATTACACATCTATCCTATTACTCTTGCGAGTATCATACCCTATCTTTAATCTCATCATCATACTGACATATTATTGAGGACGTCTTATACCTAATGTTGCAGTTGGCTTTAGTAAAAAGTAATCCAGCTTCTGTCCATCATGTCCTAAAAATATGTCAGGTATAGCTGTACACAAAAAAGCAATGAGGGGAAGCAGCAGCAGCGCTTAACCAAACAAGCATTTGTAAAGCCAATATTCTCACCTATGTAAGAGCGATTGGCTTTGCCAATATGTTTTAGCCATGTTGTACACCAGTGTGACTACTGTTCAGCATGGCTAAAAGTTAGTGGGGTAAAGTAAAGTGGAGTAGAGTGGAGTGTTATGGAGTGGTGCACAGTTGAGTGTCATGGAGTTGGGTGAAATGGAGTGGCATGGAGTGGTCTAGTGTGTTGTGGAGTGTGATGGAGGACGCAGAGAGTCGTAGAGTGGAGTAGAGTTAAGTGGAGTACAGTGTTGGAGTAGTGAGGCTTAAAGTGTCATGGAGTGGTGTATAGCAGAGTGGCATAGAGGGTGTTGCGTAGAGTGGATCAGACCATTGAAGAGGAGCATAGAGTTAAGTAGATTTTCATGAAGTGGAGTGACAGAGTGGAGCAGTATAGAAGAGTGGAATGGCATAGAGTGCAGTAGAGTGTTGTAGAGTTAAGTGGAGTAGAGTGGAGTGGCATAGAGCATCAGAGTGGAGTGGCATAGAGTGTAGGGGCTTGGGTAGAGTGAAGTAGTGTGTCGTAGAACAGAGTGGAGTAAAGTGGCATGGAGGGAGTTGCATACAGCATCATAAAGTGGAGTAGAGTGGAGTGGCATAGAGTGGAGCAGAATGTTAGAGTTGAGTATCGTAGAGTGGAGTATCGTAAAGTGTAGTGTTGCAGAGTGTAGTGTCGCAGAGGATGAGTAGAATGGCAGAGTGAATTGGCATAAAGCACAGAAGTGCAGAGTAGATTGGTGCAGAGTAGATTGGCATAGAGTGCATAGGTTTTGAGTGAGGTGGTGTACAGTGCACTGGCATAAAGTCAGTGATGAAGAATAGAGTGGTGTAGAGTACAGTGGTTCAGAGTAGATTGCAGTAGCATAGAGTGCATTGATGTAGAGTACATTGTTTCAGAGTAGAATGACGTGACAGAGTGGAGTGGTGAAGAGTGGAGTGGTGTAGGGTTGAGTGGTGCAGGGTAGAGTGGCACAGGGTAGAGTGGCACAGGGTAGAGTGGCACAGGGTAGAGTGGCGTAGAGTGCAATGGTGCAGAAAAGGTTAGAGTGGCATTGAGTAATGCAGAGTGTAGTAGCATAGAGTGCTTTGGCATGAAGCGCAGTAAAGTGGCGGAGAGTTGAGTCTTACAGAGTAGCGTGCAGTGGCATAGCATGCGGTGGCAGAGAGTGCAGTCTTACAGAGTAGAGTTTTGTAGAGTAGAGTGGCACAGAGCAGTGCTGCAGAAAAAAAAGAGTGGTGTAGCATGCAGTGATGTAGACTGCAGTGGTGTAGGGTGTTGCAGAGTAGTTGGTGTAGAGTGCATTGGTTTTGAGTAAAGTGGTGTTGAGTGTTTTTGCTTAAACTTCAGTGGTTTAGGGTTGAGTGGCAGAGGGCAGTGGTGTAGAGTGATGTAGAGTAGAGTGCAGTTGCGTAGAGTGCAGTGGCGTAGAGTGCAGTTGTATAGGGTAGGGTGCAGTGAAAGAGTAGTGGCATAGAGTGCAGTGGCACAGAGAAGAGTGTAGTGGTGCAGAGTACAGTGCAGTGGCACAGAGTGGAGTGGTGCTGACTGTAGTGGCACTGAATGCAGTGGCATAGAGTATATTGTTTTAGAGTGGAGTGGAGTGGTGCATGGTAGAGTACAGTGGGGTAGAGTGCAGAGTACATCAGAGCAGCATAGAGTGAATTGGAATAGAGTGCACTGGTATAGTGTGGAGTGGTACTTAATAGAGTGATTTGCCATAGAGTGCAGTACCATAGAGTGCAGTGTTGCGGAGTGGAGTGGCATTGAGTGGAGTTGTGTAGACTGAAGTAGCAAAGAGTGAAGCGGTGCAGAGTAGTGTAGGGTAGTGTAGAGTGCATTGGCATAGAGTAGAGTGGTGTAAAGTAGAGTGGTGTAGAGTGAAGTGGCTTAGAGTGGAGTGGTGTAGAGTATAGTTCAGTGGCACAGTATGGAGAGGTGCAGAGTAGACTGCAATGGTGTGGAGTGGTGCAGAGTAAAGTGAAGTAGGGTAAAGTGAAGTATGCATGGTGTGGTAGTGTACTGCCATTACAGACAACACATCTTCAATTGAAATGACAATTACATTTGCACAGACATACAGTTTTACTGATAAAAGTATGCAGGACACAAATGATAATGTGTGGAAATGTCATCACCTAGTGTTTTGATTGTTTCGTATTAAAATATTTGTTTCCTCCAAACTTCAGAATTACCCAAAAATATGCTTCATTTGTGCTTTTCTAATTCTGATATATTCTGAAATATCTGCACAGTTCATTTACAGACATTTAAATTTTGTTGTGTGTTCGAAAAAGATAACATCCTACATCCTTCCCTTGAGCACACCCCCAATAGTCAGCGTGAATGTCACATAAATCCTCTGACTTTGAAGTGAGAGAAAGAAAAGTAAACACCAAGCTCCCAGGAAAACAGATCCTGATGTTTGACCTCTGCCTTTGAATGCACAGCAAAAGTGACCAGATAAGAACAAGATTAAAAGGCCTGTTTTCAGAAAACGAGCACTGGTGGACAAATACAGTAAATAGGATTTGGGCAAAGGAAAGAACGAACTCAAGCTGGACAGACTAAAACAAATAGAGCCAGCAAAAAGAAAGCAAGCAAATGTGAGTTACAAATCACAAAATCAATGGTAAGCAAGGGGTGGGATACATTCCCAGGGAAGCTTTCCGAATGTCCCTAAGATGTTGTTAGCAAATCAGACAGCTGCGCTCTCTGGTAGGTTTCGACATAAAAATGGCATGGCAGCACATAACATCTAGTTACATGCTCAAGACACAGATAGAGAAGTATGAATTAACAGCAATTACATTTTTGCTTACATATTTTGGATGTTATCTCATTAGTTTCAAAAGCAGAATATGTCAGCAATGCCCCTTGTCATATTTTGTTATCCATGTGTATGGATCCACCAGCAGGAACAAACTGCAGCAATAATTTGAGATTCTATAGACACCTTGCCTTCCAAATAAATGAATACACTGCAAGTTTCTTGTACATGGGAAAACAATAAGTAGAATTCTGTGGCATTTTAAACAGTGGCTCTGGTAAACAAAACACTTTATGCTACAGGTGATTTGTACTGCCTCATAATATAGATAGAACAAACTGTTTTAGGGAGAAAAATTTAAATTCATCCTGGGGTCTTAATATCCAAAAGCTCGAGCATTTTGGAAAATATGAATATTAGGGGCTTCTTCTAATAGAGACTCAATTGGAATGATCATATGGAAGCCACTAAAGCAAAACTAGTAATTTAAATTAGATACCACACTTTGATTGGCGTAACCTTTTACAAGTCATTCAAGGGTAAAATTGTGTTCTTAGCCCTTCATGGGCGGAGTATTATCCATGGATAGAAGTGTGGATTTTTTAAGCAGGAAGAAACATAAAAAAGCATCTTCTAAAATGCATCTAAAATCACAATCATTTCAACAGTGAGTCTACAGTTGAACTTTGATGCCTTGAATATTAAAGACCACACTCGATCTTTAAGGGTTCTTCATTCATTAAAGCTTAGTGTGGAGGATAAATTCTCCACTAGGTGTGTATAAATGATGATGGCAAAGTATAGTGGTGTAGCTAATTTATGGAGGTTAAATATTAATACAATGGCCAAATCTGTTATTGAATTGAAGTCCCTGCAGAATCCCACAATAAGTCAACTTAAGTGGGTTTATCTTTCTGCTGTATGGCAGTATAGTACTAAATAGTATTTGTTATTTGAGAGAAAAGCCCTCTGTGTCCTTGTCACATGATACATTTGGTGATGATCTAATTGTTCCATATACAGAAATGGCTGCAGAAAAGAAGTCTGTCCTGTGATTACAAAATTAGGATTCAGCACAAACGCATATTGGAGGATGGCAGGGTTTATGAAACTTATACATCTGAAAAATTAGTTTTGTGCATACAATTTAAATCTGAAATGTGATCTAAATTAGCCAGCTGAAAATTTTATATATAGAAAATGTACTATAAGAATGTCCTATTTTTGGTTTAACATGTTATAGGATTATCAAACCTGTTCACTTTAAACATAGATGCCAACTGTGGATTGCACTGTACTGGCAGGGTACAATGTCTGTACCCATAAGATGCGGTAACACTCGCCAGTACCATTCACTTATGATTTAAATGAAACGGGATTAAGAACAACTCTGCAGACCCAGTTTTACCAGGTTGAAATATGCATGGAATTCCCAATTCTGTGGGGTTTAACTCTGTATTTGATCACCTGGCTTGAGCAGGTGGTAAATGACAGCAAAGGGCTTGTGTGGGGCTTCGGGTGGAGAAATGGGATTGGGGGGGGTAGTCAAGGGGCTGGTCAGTCAGTGGGCTGCCTTTACTGTAGAAGGGTATTGAACTAGGGTCAGGCGGTGCTTGTGCTCACAGTACCTGCCAGATACTTCAGTGATTTTACTGTCCAGATTTTCTGGCTAATAAAATTAGACCCGCTGTTCCTACACCCAGTATATACATATGGGGGAACACCAAGCCAGAAGTCATTGTCACATGGGGATAATGTGCCGCCTCACTCTTAATCGGACATAGTGTGTTACACAAGGAAGCCGCACTCGATCTTTAAAGTCATTTTGGTTTTTGCAATATTGCTATTGCGCTGGGCCACTATATTGTGCCAATAAGAACAGCGTGGAAGCACAGAAATCCTAATTTTAGGTGATCAATTTTATTAGGTGGATTTGTATAGGTTATTGTAACATTAAGTTAAATTTATGTTCTCATTGATAAAATTGTGATGTTTATTAGGCAATGTTGCCTTAATACATTTTCCATTCATGGATCATTTAAGACCCATGAACAAAGATACTTAAACATGGAAATGCAGTTTCGTTATTTTTAGTATTTTCAACACTTTTTTACAGGCATGCAGAACTAGCATTTCAATTTGGCCTTAACATTTACTTCCAAGGGGGATTTTCCTTGTTTCTTGGGTTTACGTGCAAATTTGATAATTATAATTTCAAATACTGTGACAAAGTGTGTCCTAAAATATGAGTTCAGTGTTGGCCATTAATAGTCATTTAAGTGCAGGACTTGTTCAGACACCATAATCTGTACGCACTCATGCCAATATCCAGACACGAAATAAATAAAAAAAGATAAAAAACCAAACCACATAATTATCATTTCTCAAAATGCATATAACTTAGAAAAATATGATACAAACAAGTGCTTGAGAGCACAATTTTCTTGAAACCTGAGACATTAGTGGTGAAATCCTTAAAAGGCTTTGGACAAAATAATAGAGCACCATTTAGAGCACCCAACAGATAGAAAATGTGTGATTATACAGGAGTCTTACCTTCTTATTGCTGTTACAGTTAAGTTTCTCTTACAAACAGCCTTCCTTCATTCGTTTAAAAGAGGCTTCGCAAAGAAGGACTATGGGAATACATATATATTCAAACCAATGCAGGGAATTATGTTGTTGGCATGATAAAGGGGTTCTTATGCCTATTTTAAAATACAATTAAACCAATGTCAACACACACATGAGGAATAGACTCAATACTAAGGGAGGTTGAAAAGTGGGATAGGAAGAAAGGCAATTTAATAAATATGTCAAGGATGGTCTGGCAGAGCACCTTCAGGGTCACTTCCAAGGGTCCAGGACTGGGGTAGCACCACTTAGCAGTTTAGGTCTCACAGATGGCAGAGTCCAAGTGCTGGGTTCATGGCAGTTTGAGCCTTCTGTTCCTAAGGCTCCGGTCAGGATGTCAGCCAACTATCCCTTACAGTTACTCTGGGGTCCTGAGTTCAACAGATGCAGGTCCAGTCCTTCTCATCTAGGCAAAAGGGCACTCGGAAGCAGGTCAGCACAGCAGGGCAGCAGTCCTTCAGAGTAGCAGTCCAGCATAGTGGCAGTTCTTTCAGCAGTACAGCAGTCCTTCTTCCTGGCAGAGTATTAACAGGTCCAGAAGTGTACTGATGAGTTGGTATCTGAGGTCCAATATGTATACCCAGTTCTGAATTGGAAGTGGGAAAAGGTTCTAGAGGCATGCCTTTGAAGTGCACATGTGCCCTGTCTTCCTTGCCCTGGCTCCAGACTAAATACAAGAGGTATGACGCCAATTAAGTTGAGGCAGGACACATCCTATTCAAGTGTAAGGGGGGCTGTGCCCAGCTCCTCCTTCCCATCTTGCCAGTGATGGCCCATTCAGGCACACCTAAGCTCCCTATTGTGTGTGGCTATCTAGGAGAAATACACAAAGCCCAACTGTCAACTACACTCAGTCATGTGACCCAGACACAGGCTGCAGGTACCAAATGGCTAAGGCGTTTTCAAAATTACAAATTAAAACTCAACTTCACCATAAGAATTTTCCATTACTTTGGAATGAATCCATGTTGCCATTCTGATACCAGGGACTCAACTACTGAAGACATTCTTATTGCGAAGATCTTGGAAAAGACTTTGGAGTCACAATTTATAAGTGTGATAGGCCTGTATGAGCCCATCTCTAAGGGTGGTTTGTCTTTTTTAAGAAATATAGATATTTTAGCATTGGACCAAGAGGCAGGAGGGGAGGCCCCATTAAATATAGCGGTAACGACAGCCAGAAAAATAGATTTTATTTGAGGAGCGAAAATTTTATAAAATTCCACAGGAATGCCATCCATTCCTGCAGCTTTCCCATCAGGCAGACTGACTAAGGCTTCTGTGATGTCATCCCAGGTCGGAGTAACATCCAATAGCTCGCAATTATCCTGGCTAAGCTGCCTTAGATCGACCGCTTTTATATAGTTGATAATCTCAGTTTCTCCTAAGTCGGTTGACATACTATTCTCTTCTGTATATAACTCGGCGTAGAATTCTCGAAAACCCTCTTGTATTTTAGTAGGATCACTGGTCTCTATCCCTGTTGACAATTGGATTGCAGATATTTCATTGCTTGTAGCCTGCTGCCTGGTGTTAATAGCAAGATGGTGACCAATGCAGTCGCTACACTCATAGTTTTTTCCCGTATTGCCGCCCACTTGGCTGCGGTTTTTTCTGAAAATACTGCCCCTATTTCCGCCTTTATGAGTATTACTTCTTGTTGAGTGTTCAGTGTCCATTCCAGTTTGAGCCATTTGGACTAATTTTATTTCTGCTTTTTTTAGTTTATCCTGGAGATCACACATTATTAGTTTTTCTTTCTTGTTTTTCCTGATTGAGAATCTTAGAGTCTCTCCCCGAATACCTGCTTTCAGTGTATCCCAAACTATCATAGTCGGGCCGTACCTATGTTTATTTCCAGAAACTCCTGGATCCAACCCTGAATATGAGACCAATAGCCTTCATCATGCAATAGCGCTTTCTCGAAACTCCATCTTGGTGTTTCTTTCCAGTTCCCCAATCCCCCAATGTTTAAAATGAGTGGATTGTGGTCCGACATGAAGCGTGGAGCGATGTCTATGGTACATTTGCTTAATAGAGAAGATGAGATTAAAAAATAATCTAGTCTAGCAAATGTCCGGTGTGGGGCAGAAAAGTAGGTATAGCCGGGTTGAGTAGAGTTTATATTAGACCAAACATCACTTAACCCATGAATGTGGGCTAGATTAATAAGTGCTTGGTATACTAGGGGTTTTCTACCTTTATACCTCCACTTGCTGTCCATTTTCCAATGACAAGGCAAGTTAATGTTAAGATCGCCACAAATAATTATTGGAGTAGGCCAGTGAGCTAGCTCCCCAGAAATCAAATTTATGATCCCTGGGTCGTCTACATTACTTCCATAGATTGAGCACAAGGTAAAAGGGGGATTAGGGGAAAGATGGCATTCAGAGATTACCCATCTACCCAGTGAGTCAGATTTGACGCGGGGATTTTTTAAAAGATGTCTCTTTTCAGCCAAAATGCCTACCCCTTTAATTTTGGCACCCTGTGTAGTAGCCCCCAAAACCTTAAACCCTAACGAGTTTAGTAAATGTTTTTGTGATCCCTCTATGTGAGTCTCCTGGAGGCAAATGATATCGCCCCCCAGAAAGCGCAGACCTTGCGCTACTTTTTGCCTTTTTAATGCATCATTCAGCCCACAGATGTTAGCAGAGATAAACCTGAGTGAATTTATTTTAGCCATTTGGATATTTTAAAAAGATTTAAGCCGGAATTTTCTTGATCCTTTGAGTGCACTTCATTTGGTGAATTTTTTAGCCTTACCCAACGTCTAAGTGAGTGATTATGTGTGAAAAGGTGTCCTTGATTCCTCTGTGTCATTCTAGATACCCCTCCTCCCCCCCAACCCACCCCCTATCTTTGAGCAATCAGGAATAACCTGAATGATGGTAGTCAGTAGTGAGTCTCAGCCGCAGACCACGCCTAGGATATGTTAGTTATGAGTTCGGCTAGATCCCCCTCAGCTAGATAGACAAATTTTAAATTTAACATACAACTAGCCTGTTGAGAGAAGAAAAACCCAGGGAGGGAGTGAAGAGGAACGAGAGAAAGCCATGATGGAGAAATAACAAAATATATTCCTCCTTAGTCCTCCCCTGCCCTGCCCTGCTCATGCCCGAGTGGTAGTCTCTTTATTTTGTGCCCTTCTTAGATTTAATCTCGTCCAGGTATTCCCCTGCCTTAATTTCAGACAAGAAGATTTTTGTACCCCCATTAAAAATTACTTTAAGTCTGGCAGGGTTCATTAGGTATACTTGTGCTCCCAGTTGCTGGAATGGGGAGATTAGTTGTCTAAGACGCCATCTTCGCTCTACTGTCTGGTGGCAAAAGTCGGGCTTTGCAAAAAATGTTATTCCCTTAGCCCCCTTCTTAGAGTTTGGGCGAGCCTGATCGTATATTAATTGCCTCAAAAGGAAGTTCCCAAAGTACACCAGGAACACCCTTGGTTGTCCACCCGCTGCACTGCTGCCATCGCGCTGTCGCCTAATGTTAAAGGGAAAACGGTGTGCCCTCTGAACCTCGCGATCCCAATCCCAGCCTGGATGTTCGGGGAAGGATTCTTGCAAGAGTTTTACAATGAAACGCCTGGGATCTTCGCCTTCCTTCCCTCCGGGATTCCAAGCAAGCGAAGGTTGTTTCTGCGTTGGCGGTTTTCCTGTCCCTCCAGTTTGGACATTATATCCACTAGGCAGGCAGCGTTGGTCTCGCTCTGCTTTTTGACAGCCGTGGACTCAATTTCCAGACATTCGGTACGCCCCTCAATCATAGAAACACGGTCGCTTATATCAGTACATGTTTTATTCAGTCGTCTTAGGCCTCCTTGCAACTTTTTAGCAGCCCCTTTGGCTGCGCGGTTGTCTGCCCGAACCTCTTCCTGAAATTCTTTGATTGAGGCTAAGATTGAAGCTAGTGAGGGCTCCAAAGTATCTGCCGGCATGCTCTTTGCCTTTTCCCACTTTGTCATGTGGGAGTCGTCGTCGTCAGCCAAGGGGTAGGACATCTGTGAGTCTGAGTAGTCCCACTTAAGTTGGCTACGTCTTTTGCCCTTACTCCTTGCTTTCTTGGATCGTTGCACCGTTCCAGTGTTTTGGATCGACTCCTCGCTGTCATCTTCACTTGTGTCAAGGCCCCCTCGTCGGAAGTGGTCCCTGTGCCATCAGACACCGAGTAAAAGTTCTCAGGCCCGGTTTCTGGAGTCCACGGTGCTTGTGCACCAGCGGCAGCTTCCAGGCCCAGGATGTAGTTAGTAATACCAGCCTCAGAGTTCATGGAGGGATCACCAGGACCATTCGTAGAACCACTCATGTAGGGGCAGCCGTCCGTGTTCTGAACTGTAACAGCTAAAGATAGCTGATTTTGCTGCTCGATTAGCCCCTTACAGATGACCACAGCAGGGAGACATGGGGAACTATTTAAGTTTTCAATCGAGCCTTGTGGGCCCGCAATGATTCCTGCGTCAGCTTGCAGCACTTCCACTGGGGTTGCTTCTGTTAAACAGGTCTCTTGCTGCTGGCTTGGCACGGGTAGTTGGGAAGTTAACCGATCTGGGAGGCACACTCAAGGGGAGGAGTATGTATAGAAGTCTTGGTGTTTATAACAGGAGGCTGTCCTTTAGCACCCAAAAATATTTTAGCTATCGGTGGCTGAGCGCCCACTGAGTCCTTAGGCAACCCACCTCCCCCGGACCTCCCCAGCGGCTTTTTACTCCCACTGACCTCATGTCTAGATCGGGTGGTGCTTTCCGTAGGAGCGGCGTCTCTAGACTCAGTGCTGGCAATGGTCGCTTTCAGCTTGCTGCCCTTCTTGACCCCCCTGCAGCTCATAATCCCAGGGTTGCCCTGATGCTGTTGCCGCCGATTCTTCTCGTGTCCTGATAGGACTGAGGCAGTGAATGCAGCCAAGTCCGGGGCCAGAATTTCAATAATCCAGAAGATCCAGGTAGAGAATAGAGTCCTCCAGCGCAAGGCAGGCAGCACACGGGAATCCGCGGGGGAAATATAATAGATTACCGCGGCAGCAACTGTATACCACTGTGAGCGAAAACCGGACGTCTGTGATCCTCCCGCCAGTAGTCTCCGCGTCTGTCCGTGCATCGCAGGGCGCCTAGCCGATCGGTTACGCAACTAGCGTGAGCGGCCGATCAGCGCGAGTGCTCACTCTGACTCCATCCACAAAGCCCAACTGTCAACTACACTCAGTCATGTGACCCAGACACAGGCTGCAGGTACCAAATGGCTAAGGCGTTTTCAAAATTACAAATTAAAACTCAACTTCACCATAAGAATTTTCCATTACAATTCCAAAGACACCAAACATGAAGAGTGTACCTGCTCCCATTTGGAAGTTACAGCTCATTCATTGTATTGTAGTAACCCCAATGTTATCCTATGGGAACTGTAGGCCTTGCACCAGTGAAAAGCGAAATTAAAATTATTTCACTACCAGGAAATGTAAAACTTAAAAGGACATGTACGACTTTTTACATACATTGCACCCTACCCTCTGGGCTGTCCAGGGCCTACTCTAGGGGCAACTTATATGTATTAAAAAAGAAGGTTTGGGCCTGGCTAAAGGTTTATTTTGCCAGGTCGAAATTGCAGTGTAAAACCTCACACAAAGGCTGAACTGGCAGGCCTGAAATTTGTTTAAATGGCTACTTCAGTGGGTAACACAACCGGAGCTGCATGTCCACTAGTAGCATTTAATTTACATACCCTGGGCAAAGGTGGCACCCTTATACTAGGTATGTACAAGGAAATTAAATATGGCCATTTATTATAAGCCAATTCTACCGTGTTTTAAGGAGAGAGTGCAAGCACTTTAGCAGTGGCAAAGTCTGCAGATTTCTAAAGTCAACAAAAATGAAGTCAGCAAAACAGGAGGTCTGAAGGCAAAAATTTAGGGGGAAGACCACGCCTAGGATGCCAGGTCTAACAATTATAGTCCATCGATAAAGTGCATTCCACTAGCGAACGTTTTCATTGGTAGATCTCCTCACAATACTAGTGGAATACATTATTTGGTAACAAAATTAGGTTTTCAATAAATAAGCACGTCATGGGCCACAAATAGTGTTAGTTGCCAGTTATATAAGAAATATCCATGAAAGTGTTCTTAGAATTAGGTCGGTATGCTGAAAAATATTTCACATATTAAGTATTCTGAGGGGGACCTTCCATCGCTTCACTGCAGAGTTTATTTATATACATTCCCCTGCTTCTTACATATGTGCAGGTCGAGCGTGCTTCTCTTTTAAGTTTATAGGCCTCATATTAGTAACGGATGATAGAGAAAGCAAGCATGTTCACTTTAATTATGAATGCATTTTCATTTTTTAAATCGTGCTATGATTATGGGATAAAGCATTCACCCATCTGGCTCCAGCCATCTGGAACAAACTTCCTGAAACCATCCGCCAGCAGAGCATCTGCTGCTAACATTCAAGGAACGGTGCTCATCCCCCACCACAGTGAGCTCTTGGAGAGACACCGCACGTGACCTAATATACCACGTGACGGCTGGTCATGATTATGGGAAATGCGGCAGGCATGGAAAATGAAAACCTCTACGGTAAATAATGGCATGCACATACACCCCAAACTAGAGACAACCCGTGTCCCCGCTTCTCGCCCCATATTGTTTTGTGGACATCAAAAAAGTCAATTTACTTCTATAAGTGATCATTTTCACTGTATGTCATAATTTGTGCATTTCTCACATGAGCAATGCATTTGATCATACGAGCTAGCTGTAAAGTAATCATTTTAGCCATGAAGCAGAGGTTTTCTTTTTGAGGTCGTGCACGGCGCGGGTTGATGGGACGCAGGCGCGGCCCTTGTGGCATGCATTGGCACGCCTGTCACTTTCAATGACAACAGCTCGCTTAGAATACGTGATTGCTGTTGCCACTGCTGATTGCGGTGTGTGCATGCTCATATGGCAGTTGTGACTGTGAGCTCGCCGTGCGGCACGAGGACGCACGTAATAGTGATAGAAGCTGGCAGGACGAATAGGGCGCCGAGGCTGTTCTCTCTAATCAGCGTTCGCTTCTTTCTTCTCCAGTGCTCGGGGCCGTTCCAAATGCTACGATCTTCAAGCTCACACTTTGGTCTGCCGTAAGCTGTCAGGAGCTCTTACGTTACTTTGATCGTTCATGTGACAGGATGTTGCCAATTGCATTACGTTTCTGCACTGACAGCACATCTAGGGGAGAGCTCATCGAGTAAGTAGCTTACAGTGCTCGTGCATCCGTGGAACCTTCGCGCAGGAGCCATTGTTAATGTTATTAATGTCGCGGGTTGACCTTTTAGACAGGCAAGTGGATTGCACACTATATAAATCTCTGCCAATGAGACACATTCTTTGGGCCCGGGACACTGGTCTGTATTGATTGATCTGTGAATGGTTTTCGGTTAGACTGGGAGCAGCAGTTTTCCTGAGAAATGGCGCGCTTTCAGGAGCGCTGGTCAATAGTCTTTCTATAACAGAAAGAAGCTGAGTAAGAGGGTGCTTTGTTTATGGGGTAGCTAGGAGTAGCTTTTGCTACACGTGTGGAGTTGCTTGCAAGCACTGTTAATTTCACACACGATTCCTGATGTGTTTAAAGTAAGTATGTAATTATCCCTTGCAAGCTTTAATGACTAGGGCGGATGACTAAACGTTTTAAACAATATACCCTACACATCCTGAAATACACGAAGGGATGTAGTATGGAAATATATTTAGGAGAAAAATGTATTTCTTTCCATTGGCATGTCAATGCACCCCCATGGGCCACATGTGCGCAGGGGCAGAAGCCAGATGACATCAGCAGTCCCCATCAACGCAACCATGTTGCCCATTCTAGCAAATGCAAAACAGCAACAGCTGTAAATGGACTACACCGTTATGCATAGGGGTGGAGGGGGTGCAAGTGTGAAGCACTGCTACTTTTATTACGGATGCCAGATATTGTAGCACTGCTGCATAACCGGCCCCCACCGCTGCAAAACCGGCCCCCACCGCTGCAAAAGCAGCCCCCAACCTTCCAGCCTCCCGGGGAAACGCCCAAAGCCCACTAGGGCCAGTCCGGCCCTGGATGGGCGCTAAACAGAGCGTGCAAGACAGATGGGTTCTCAGAGTGGCCCTCGCCGTTTCCAAAGGCCCCCATCATGAGCCACAGCCTGCAGTCCAAGAAAACGCACCTGCACATTTGCCGCACATTTTCAAGGGGCTTTCACCCCTTGCAAATGCGTGCCTGTGTTTATGTGAATGCTGGTGTCACTGATCAATGGTCTGGAAAAAAAGCTGTGATTGACAACGTTATTACCAGCAGGCACAACTACTTGCTTCTGATCGCCGATTTACTTCTAGTTTCATAGTTTTCTTCTCGAAAGTTTAAGTGCAATGATGCAAACTTCACACGTACTTGACACAAGAAGCAGTTCTATTTCCTATTTCAATACATGGTAAATATATCCAAAGTCGTTCAGCTTAAAGTAATATAGTTCCCACAGAAGCCGAAGCTTTCCTTTCGCCTCTGTAGTGTAAACGCAAGGCAGCTGGCAACAAAAACCAGCATATCATCTGTCTGCATACAAAATGATTCATTTTTTGCGAATCTATGCCAATTTCAGCCACCGTGATTGCTTTTTCCATCCCAATTCAGCAGCCGGAAGAGTTTTTTCCCCTCTAAAGTTATAAATATGCCTAGCCTTCTTTAAACATATTCCATTTTAAATTTAGCTTCTGCACCGAGCCGCTGGACATAATTGTACCAGCTATAAAATCAGGATTTAATGTTGTGTATTTTTCTGCTTAATGGGTGTTCAATATTTTTAATGAATTTTTTATTATTTGTTTAAATTGTGTATCGATTTATTAAACTAAGTTATTTTTAAATGCTTTAGCATAATCAAACACGTCTGTATAGCATTATTGTTTCAACTCAACAAATTGTCACACTTCTTGGTCACAACAGGGACCCTCTCGTTGATTAACAAATTGTTCTAGTATTCCAACAAGAGGGATTGGAGCAATGCCCAGGAGTAAGAAATCCGTGTGACTCAGGCTGACCGGGGACAAAATCAACTCGTGAATCACCATCCTCAAGTTCCAAAGAAGAACGAAGGAAGGCCACTGAAGAAAATAAAGCCAGTCGTATTCCTCGTGGACTCTAGTCATTTCTATTGGACACAAATAACCAATAGCTATCAGTAAAAAGCTAGCAGCAAAAAAAAATAAAAAAAATGAAGGTTTTGCTGAAGGAGAAGTCCCATTGTTGGGTATCTAGTTCTGGCTTCTGCTTACCAAGGATTTATATCCAAGACAGCAAATGCGTTTTTACTCCTGGCTCTTGGTATCAACTGTAATGATGAGCAATGGGTAATCTTTATACATTTTCCAGAGGAGCGTAAATGTTTCCATGCAAATGGCAATATGATGATTTAGAAATTGGTAAAACGGTCTTTGAGGTTACTGCCATTTGACTCTTCAACACAACATGCATACCATACACGTTTTGTCATGCCGGTATGTCAAATAGTCGTTATGTGAAAAGCATACAAATAACTTAATTAATCACTCATTCAGTTTAGAAATGTCCATCTAGTTGTGTGTTGGGGATAATAGCCACAGTACATTCCAATTCATCTGTGCTTGCAAAAACCAGTGCCAAGATCACTTAAAGTATTTTAATTTAGAGGTATCTTACTACAGACAATGTTTCACCGACGTCCACTGGCTTCCTCAAGTAGCATTAGGCCACATGTGACATATAGTGATGTGGCCTAGCAGCTATAGGGGCTAACTTTGGAACTAAGAAATCCCCCATCTTTAATTCTGGGCAATTCAGTTAATCTTCCTGTGCCTAACAAAAGTGTGTGATCAGTCTGTTTCTCCTACCACTTAACTTTATAGAGTTGTGGTCACCAAACAGTGAAGGTGTCACCAGTTGTTTATTTTTTTTTTCTTCTGCAAAAATAATTAACCAGACTCAGACCCTAGTAAATAACATGCAAGTCCACAGAGAATTTATACAGTCTTCAGTTCCATAGTCAAAAACATTTACTTTGCAAATATGCTTTCTTATATAGTGTACTCTGATAATATAGTTGACCATCAGAACTGGCAAAACCTCAGTCATTTTCTGTCCATTGTATCAACCTTTGCGTTTACCTTACATAATATTGGAGGAATGATGTTCAGTGTCCACACCTTAGCGATGTAAATTGGGCATAGTAATTGTGTGGTAATAAGTGTTTTTTAACTTCCCTTTGTGGAAGAGTAGTTCAATCATTCTCCTTAATTTTTCTTTCTTACACCCATCATGTTCCATCTGACTACAATAGTCCTGTCTGTTTTGTTCATGTCATGGATCTATTAGCATTTCTATATTGCCCATATGCATCAAAATAAAAAGAATGCGTTTTTGATGTTGGCAAATAAGACTTTTAAAAGCAGACTGTATTAATCAATGTGCACATGATGTGCAAAAGTAGCCAACCAATCTTGTGAGAGGTTTTATTTTAAAACTCAATTCGCTCAGAAGGCCAGATAGAATGATATGTATTGATCCTGAATCAACTCCCTTCTTGCATCCCAGATTACATTGTCAATATACACTGCTAAACAAGTTGCATAACATTACATGATTAAAATGTCTGAAGTTTTAGACTTAGGAGCCTTTTACTTTTTAATGAATTCCATATGTTCCACTGTAGTCAGAAAACAACAATATACATTTTATGCTTCTTATCAATGAACTGCTGTCTGGGAATATGGCACATTACAAAGTGATGTAATACATCGCGTGCCATTAAAACGCGGTCGTTACAACGACCGCGTTGTTAGTACGCGATGTATTACATCGCAAGTCTTTACAACGACTTCCACTAGGGGGGGCGCTGGACTTAGGAATAGTATTATTTACTATTCCTACTCCAGTTTGCACAACAGTAGGGAAGGTGTTGGAATTCATTTGCAATACCTCAGCGCCCCCTAGTGGAATTAGTTGTAAAGACTTGCGATGTAATACATCGCGTTGTAATGGTATCGCGGTGTAATGACCGCGTTGTAAAGGTTGTTTCCCGCTGTCTGGCCTACGTGTTTTGTGTAAAATGAAACAATGTGACTTTTCTGTTTTTCCGATATATTCTCGTACACACAGATTGCACAGCACATACATTTTTATTTTTATTTTCAAGAAGATGAACGCTGCCGCCTGAATAGCATCAGTGTTCAGTACTATTTACCAAGTGATTGTTTTGATAGTACATTGAAATGTCTTGAAGCCCTGGTTTCCAATTCTATAGCACATAAAAAGAAGAACTCACTCTTTCCTTCAGAATTCTCACCTGTTTACAGCCATACCTATCAGAAAGAGGCAAAGTGCAGTTTATCTTTAACAAACAAATGTATACAAAAGCTTGGAAAAGTATATATAATAGTCCTACATTTTAAGTCATTTTTTTGGATAGTAGTGGTGGAAAAAGACTCTCTTCCCTCCCGTGTACATAGAATGATCATATTGTGTATGTGTATATATGTATATGTTTATGCAGCACTTGCTAGTCAACCAGTGTTGTGCATTTCGAAGCTATTTGTTTTGTATTTAGCCTTCCCTGTGATTAGCCGTTTTCCAATATTATACTACATAGAAGTCCCTTGCTAACAGATCTCAAAGTCTGGCCTAAAGCATATAACTCCTCTAACTTTTGAATTCAGGCTCCTTTTATCCATTATTCTTTTCTTCACAAGTACACCAACCATTAAAGCTGACTTAAGCAAACTGAGACTATTGATAACCATTAAAACCAAGACCACTGAGAAATAACCGCATCATGAAAGGCAGAATTCTGATGTTTGTTTCCTGGGAAAATGTTGAACGCAAATGCGATAGTGGAACAGATTTCATAAGGCTGAATGGAGGGTTGTCACATGACCCAAGCATCAGATCCATCCCTCTTAGCTTATACACCAGAGTCCCAGATTGAAGATTTATTTGCAGTAAGACCAGCAGATGAAAGGATTTTTGTAAGAAGTAGCTTGTTCATCATTTCAAGGTCGTGTAAGAGAAGGGGATGCAGAAAGGCATTGCAGCATTTCAAATCTCTCCAACCAGGAAGATGGTGAAAAGAGCAAAATTCACCATTTTCTATCCTTTTTGTCCTGTTCTGGCTGGTCCTCGATAGAGACACTTTGTAAAAATTTGCTCACTAGCAGTTTGAAGCCAGGAGGGGCACCCTACGGATGATGAGACTGTGTCCCCTCCATTAGTATGGAACTGGTACCATCTACTTTGATAGTCACATGGAGATCTGCTAGTACCCCTTACATACATGATCCACATTGTGGTCAGCAAAAGATATCTTATTCCTGACGGAAATGTGACACTGAATCGGCATTTAAAATCTGTAGATGGAGCAAAAGTACATTTGCAAGTTAAAATCATTGCTTGAAACTTTTTTGCCAAGAATTTCCCCAGTAGCACCTTCTTTATTTATATAATCTTATTTGTTCAGTACTTTCAACACAAAGCAAAATAATTAATGTAATTGGTATAGAAATTGGCATTTTTACGTGATCAACATTACAATGAAATCAGTTTAAACCAGAAAAATTACCAAGAGCAAGTAAGAGGACATCACATCATCTTTAAGGAAGATAAAAAACCATCAGAGTGGTAAATAAGAGTATTTTAAAATTTTGAAACATTGAGATGGAAAGAGCAGAAACACATTAGAATGCAAGTTTTGGATGATTCATAATGAAGATTCTTGAGCGATAACGGAGTGAAGAGGGGGGGGTGATTGATGCAAACTAGTCTTAATTAGGTTTTGAATGCATGTAACTTTGCATACAAAACTGAAAAATTGAAGTTAAAGGGAATCATAGTGCATGTCTGGAGATCAAGATGTTGGAGAATACATGGAGTTTAAAGAGGAGAAAATGTGTATTGGAACCTGCTCCGCGAAGAGCAGTAGCATAGGATGGTAGGTCAAAAAAAGGAGAGAAATAATAATTAGAATGGGAAAGTGAGGAATAACAAAGTCATATCACAAGGAAAAATATGGAAAATAAGAAAAGGGTGGATTTTACAAATATTTTGGGTCAGTATATTAAAAGAGAAAGACGGTGTGTTTTGATGAAAGAGTATTTCAAGAATAAAGGCTAAGCTGCATTGAGTAATTGTTGGACTTGGCCCTTTTTGCAGGGTTATTCCTTTACTTTTTTCTTCTTCCTCCTTTTTTCTGACCTGTTGCTGTTGGCTATAGGATTCTGGGCACTTTACCACTGCTGATTAGTGGTAAAGTGCATATGCTCTCTGTATAAATTATGACAATGATTGGTTATCCATGATTGGAATATTTGATTTACTGGTAAGCCCCCCCAGGGCCTTTAAATCAAATGCTACTAGTGGGCTTGCAGCACTGGTTGTGCCACCCACAGGAGTAGCCCTGTAAATGTATCTCAGACCTACCACTGTAGTGTCTGTGCGTGCAGTTGCATACTGCCATGTTGTCCTAGCAAGTGCACCCACTTGCCAGGCCCAAACCTTCCCTTTTCTTACATGTAGGGTACCCCTAAGGTAGGCCCAAGGTATCCCCGTGGGCAGGGTGCAGTGTATGTGGAAGGTAGGACATGTACTAGTGTGTGTGACATGTCCGGATAGTGAAATACTGTGTAATTCGTTTTTCACTATTGAAAGGCTATCTGTCCCATTGGCTTATCATTGGAGTTGCACTGTAATATTTTTTACATGTGCAATTTGCAATAGGGACAAGATAGGAAAATTAACTTTAGACTCTCTGAACTCAGAATTTATTAACGCACCTTTTGGTGAAGGTGTTTTTTAAATCCTGTGTTTGAAAATGCCACTTTTAGAAAGTGCTTCAGAAAATGGTAGTATGCACTCCGTATTTTTCAAACATACGTGTAGTTCATAATTTTTAATTGTTACAGCGTGCACCCCGTCTTGCGTGCGTTCCATCCATGCGCACAAGTTCTATATGAATAGTGATGGAGCGTGGCCAAGATGGCGAGAGGGTAAGACGTGTCCCGTTCGTCTCCCTGCTCCCGTCCGCCGCCCGTGGTCCTCCCGGCACTATATCGGAGCGCCGGACCCCTGCTGTAGCGCTCAATCAGCGGGGGATTGCGGAGAGCATCGCCGAGTCCCCCGACCCTGGAGGAGATGGGCAAAGGAGGCGCGGAGTGCGGCGGCAGTACCTCATGGGCCAAGATGGCGCCCGCAATGAAGGCGGAGGACGAGTGGAGGGCCCGGAGGCCGGAGAAGTGCAAGGTTGGAAATCCGGAGCCCCGAGGAGATGGAGGTACTGAGGGCCTGAGCAGAGGCACCGGCGGTGCGATGACCCCCCCCACCCGGAGACCACTGCTTTGAACTGGCAGACTGCGGTGGGTCTGACCCGGGGCGAGGGAGGCACCGTGTGGCGTAGAGGAAGCGGAGGCGCCCACGGCCAATGGCAGAGGCCTGATGCTGATCGTACACGCTCAGGCGGTGGAGGGGACCTGAGGCGGAGCACCGTGAGGGACCGCCTGCATAGCCTACAACGGAGCTAGCGAGGTGTGGCCCGGGCGGGGGCTGAGGGCAGAGATCCGCCCAGCGGAGAGGGGAACAGATGGGGGACCAAAGGACTGGAGGGCCCACATAGGGCGGTCCCGGCGGAGAGGTCTTGCGTCAGACCCCGAGACCCCTGGGGGTCCCCACAAGCTTTGCTAGGCAGGGGTGAGCTCGCCCTGGGAGGACCGGAGTGGATCTGAGCCTGTGGTGGCTCGGTGGCATCTGTGGCCCGCAGAGGGCCGGACCCGGATAACTGGAGTCTGGGCCCAGGTGGAGAGGCCCCTCAGGGCGAGATCGGCGATCCTGAAAGACGGAGCACGTCTTGTGAGACTACTCACTGAGCGAGCAGCCAGGGAGGCTGACACCGGCAGGGGGCGGCCAGGCCAGAAGAGGTGCGGGTGAAGGCGGTAAGGCCCGGCGATACACCGGCGAAGGGACAGCGCCCCACGGGCCAGGGGCGGCGAAGTGCTCGTGGTGACGCAGGAAGCCATATCTAGCTTAGGCCGGGGCTACCCCCAAGCCCGGAAATTGGCAGATACTCGGCAGCGGGGCCAGGACAGAAGGGGCAGCCAGACCCCCTGTAACTGAGGCAGGAGAAGCGCGGAAGGGGCGAAGAGCCGCGGCCTGGGTGGCCATTGTAAAAGGAGAAACAGGAGAGGTTGGACGTACCCCCGACATGTCCTCCACCAGGGGTAAGAAGGACCGGACCGTTAAAGACATGTTTGCCAAGGCTGCGGGGCCTGCCGGAGGGGACAGCCGGGCATCCTCACCCGCGACGGGGGAGCCAGAGTTGGACGGCACGGAGGAGCCGGTGACCCGTGCGTTTCTCACCCAGCTGTTCTCGACCTTACGAGATGACATCCAGACTCTTCACCAAGAGGTCTCCACAGAGATCAAAGAAGTACGCCGGGATATGGACGCCATAGGGGAAAGGGTGGCCTCGATGGAAGATAAAGAGGACTCTCGGGAAGAAGAACTGGAACACCTGAAGCAAGAAGTGATACGGCTCCAAGACCAGCAGTTGGACCTCCAAGCCCACTCCGAGGATTTGGAAAATCGTTCTCGGAGGAACAATGTACGAGTTAAGGGTGTTCCATGGCAGGAAGAAGGCCCAGACATCACGCACTAACTGCAGGGGCTTTTTCGCCACGTCCTACAGGAGGCAACTGACTTCCCCATTAAAATAGATAGGGCCCACAGGGTGGGTTTGCCGAGACGGGCCCCCGCTCCGCCTCCTGACAACCTGGCCTACCTGCCGGACTATCAACTTAAGGAGCGGATCATGAAGAAGGCCAGGGAGTCGCAGCCGCTGCAGTACGGGGGCCATGACATTGCTTTATACCAGGACCTGGCCGCGATTACGCTACAAAAACGGAGGGCCTTCCGGCCCATCACACCGCACCTCCGCAGTCAGGGTATTAGCTACTCATGGGGCCACCCATTCCGCATCATTTTCAAATGGGATGACAAGCTACGTCAAGTCCGCTCGTTAAAGGAGGCCGGTCAAATCCTAGGTATTGAAATGCCCCAAGAGTCTGAACAGGACGGCGACGCGAGTAGAGAGCCGAGAGACAGATGGCAGCGGGTGAGCCGTCAACGGAGGAGGCGAGGGACCCTAGCCAAACCTGACTCGGAGACAATGGCGCAGGAACGGCAGGGAGTGCTGGAGTCGCTGGCTACAGGATCGCCACGCTGAACCAAGGAACAAATGATCAGCAGGGGCAGAATAAGTGGTTCAGAGCTTGGCGGGGGAACCACGTTGGCCACAGGACGCACCCCATTAACTTTCATACCGGGGGGATGCGGAGGATCTCTGCAGCTTCCAGACAATTGACCACAGTTAAATATGTTTGTTTTGTTATTTTTATTGGGGTACGGGTGGGGCTGCAAAGGGTGCCGGTGACTTCTAATCCAAAGCTTAAGGGATTCCCAGGGGAGCGAGGTGCCCTGGACCAAAGCCTTCCATTCACGAGAGCGGGCAGGGTAGGAGCGAGCGCTATTTGGGTGGGATTGAGATGGAGCTTTGCTTTGCGGCCTGTTACAAAGCTGCGACTATCACACTACTATGGCTAACGGGGTTGTGAAAGTTCTCATTTTAAATGTTAAGGGCCTCAATAACCCAGTTAAACGACGGGCAGTGCTCTCTTTTCTAGAAAATACGGAGGCGAACATATGCCTCCTGCAGGAGACGCACTTGCTCGCTAGGTATTGCCGCCGCATGCGCTCCCAGGTATTCCCGCAGCAATACTTCTCGTGTGCAGGGGATAAAAAGGCCGGGGTAGCTTTACTACTTTCTCGAAGATGCAAAGGGGTGGTGAAGGATAAGATAGCCGAATTGAAAGGAAGACTGCTTGCTTACTCGATCCAATTTGGCTCACAGACTATAGTGGTGGGTTCCCTGTACGCACCTAACACTGGGAAAGAGAGCTTTCTTAAAGCGGCACTCTCGGACGCTATGGCATCACAGAACTGCATGACACTCATTGGGGGGGACATGAACATGGTCATGGACGCTAGCAAAGATAGATCGCAGACAGCATACTGGCACAGGGCGGAGGTCTCCGCGGAGGGCAAGGCCTGGCTCACGGAAATGGGTTTCTTGGACTTGTGGAGAGAGGCTCACCCGAACACGACCCAATACACATTCTTTTCACATGCACACAAGTCCTATGCCCATCTAGATTACTTCCTGGGCACTAGGGCTATCCATGAGAGAGTGGCAGCGATCGAGATTGCACCCATGGCCCTTTCAGATCACGACGCGGTGTGCACTCAGATTATTCTACCATCCGGCCCACGACGGCCGGGCTGCTGGAGACTTAGGGAGGCAATGCTCCATAAAGAAGCGGTAGTTCAACAGCTTACTAAATGTATCCAGGACTATTTTACGCACGACACGCCCGACACCCAGACCACCACCCTCTGGGAGGCAATGAAGGCAGTCGTACAGGGGGAGATTATAGCACTGGCAGCAGCGGAAAATAAAGAGCGTAGAGAAGTGAGAACCGCTTTAACCGCCCAAGTCCAGGAACTGGAGAGGGTCCACAGCAGAACGGGAGCGCCAAGAGTCTGGCAACAACTTAAAGCTGCCAGGGCACAATTAGCTGGCATAGACTTGGATAGGGTGGAATACGCGGCGGTGCGGTTAAAGCATGCATACTACGTTGGAGGTGACCGCACGGGTCGTCTTCTGGCTAATAGACTGCGGGCTCGCAAGCAGAAGGCGAGGGTTTCCTCCTTGCAGGGCGAAGGGCAGGGGGAGGTCACGGAAGACCAAGCAATAGCCAATACATTTGTGGAATTCTATGAGAAGCTGTACACGGCGGAGCCAGCCCCAGAGTCCGAAGTCGCGGAATACCTCCAATCGGTCTCCATGTCCGCACTTACCCCCGAGCAGGCCGATATGCTCGATGCCCCTATCAGAGTGGACGAGGTTATAGCGGCGATCTCGCGCCTCAAGGTGCTTAAGTCCCCAGGCCCAGACGGGTTCCCAGCCCTCTTTTATAAGAAATTTTGTCATATATTAGCTCCGGTCTTGACGAGGCTTTTTAACGCATTCGGGGAGGCGACACCCATACCAGCTCCAATGTTGGCAGCGGCCATAGTAGTTCTGCCCAAGCCGGGCAAGGACAAACAGCAATGTGGATCATACCGACCCATCTCCCTACTAAATGTTGATTTTAAAATTTTTACAGGGATCCTGGCTACGCGTCTTGGCCCTAGTATGCTTACTTTGATCGAGCCAGACCAAGCAGGATTTGTACAGACTCGCCAGTGCGCCGACAATACTAAGAGAGTGCTCCATTTGATTGATAAAGCCCATCGTACAGGAATGGACGCCTTGATACTGACGGTAGACGCTGAGAAAGCGTTTGATCGCGTGGAGTGGGGTTTCTTAGGCCATACCTTGTCCAAAGTGGGCATTGGGGAGAAGTTTAGGAGATGGGTAGGCTGCTGTTATAAGGATCCCACTGCGACTGTAAGGGTGAACGGGGTCTCTTCCAGGGCATTTCCTATTCAACGGGGCACCAGGCAGGGGTGCCCGCTGTCCCCCCTGCTGTTTGCCCTATACATCGAACCTCTGGCACAGAAAGTGCGGGAAAATTTGCAGATTACGGGGATCCCATTCGGCGGGGAGACACATCCCATTAGCTTATACGCAGTTGATGTTATTGCTGCGCTGACAGATCCGACTAATTCTCTGTCTGCATTTCTTGATGAACTTTTCAGTTTTGGCCAGGTGTCGGGATATCGCGTCAATGTGGGTAAGTCCATGATCGTACACCTAAACCCTAGTCTCGACCCGAGGGGCAGCGGGGAGACAAGCCTGCTGGGGATCCAACTAAAGGATACCATTCCCTACTTGGGATTGGAGATAGCCGCCTCGGTACAATGCACGGCCCAACTGAACTATGCTCGGTTGGCCCGACAGACAAAAAAAGACTTGGGTGCATGGAGTAATCACCACCTTTCCCTATTAGGAAGGATCGTGGCGGTTAAGATGTCCCTCTTACCGAAGGCCCTCTACTTATTTCAGACCCTGCCTGCGCCTCCGCCGGCGGGGGCGCTGGTGGCCCTGCAGCGGGATATCAATCACTTCATCTGGGCAGGCGCGCGACCGAGGAGGAGTAAGACACTGGGATACATGAGGCCAGAGGAGGGTGGGCTGGGGATCCCCGATCTGCTCACTTATTACCGAGCAGCGCAATTGAGGTATTTGGTCGAGTGGGCAAGGCCCGAGTCTGAGAAAAGGTGGCTCTTTCAGGATAGGGCGCTGGCACAAATTCCGTTGTGGAAGGTCCCCTTCCTGAAGAAGTCTCAACGCCCTCGGGGATTGATGGGATCGCCCATTACCAAATCGGTACTGTCAGCCTGGGACGCGGTAGCAACAAGGAGGAAGCTTACCACTTTCCCCTCACTGCTGACTCCGTTGTTTGGCAACAGTGAGTTCACTCCTGGGATCCCGGAAGCTGCTTTCTCGGCATGGAAAACCACCTCCTGCCGCTCAGTGGGCCACCTATTCGACTTAACTGGTATTATCCCGTTCCCCCAAATGAAACTTGACTATGGGATTCCGGAGGCAGAAAGGCTGAGATATCTGCAGGTGCGGCACTGGGTAATGCAAGACGAGGTTAGGACGCAGGGGTCTCGACGGTTAACTGCCTATGAGAGATGGTTAATCTCTAAAACTTCTGACAAAGGTTTGATTACAGACCTGTATACTATGATCCGACAAGGCCCCACGGCACAGGCTACCCCGAGCCAGCGGCGATGGGAGAGGGAGCTGGGAGGGGAACTCACACGGAAAGATTGGGAAGGAATCTATTTCCGAGCAAAACCCACAGCGCGTAATGTTGCCAGCATAGAGTCGGCCATGAAGATCGTGACCTACTGGTATCTCACGCCAGTGAGACTCCATAGGGGAAATCCGCAGAGGAGTCCCACTTGCTGGAGGGGATGCGATAACGAAGGCACACTACTGCATATTCTATGGGAGTGCCCCATATTGACCGATTACTGGTCTAAAATTCTGGATACGGTGGACACTCTGGAGATACCGAGGCTCCCAGTCTATGTCGTCCTAGGACTGCCTAATCCAATCACGTACCCACTCAAAAGCGGGAGAGGACGTCAGTTGGGGATGGTATTAGGGGCGGCATTGCAGAATGTTTTGGCACTCTGGGGCACCACCACGCACCCCACTTACATAGGGTGGCTACACAGGCTATGGTTCATCCTGGGGATGGAACGGATCTCTTCCACTTTACATAATCCCACAGACACCTTCCGGAAAATATGGAGCCCTTTCATATCGCTTCTTTCATCCGAGTTCAACTAACTTACTCAACCTAAATATTTGCGTGTTCTACGCTTGCATGGACTATGGTCAGATCAGACACCCACACACGAGGAGTAGAGTTTGAGGGCTGGGGTGGAGGAAACGGGATTGAGCGAAAGGGCCTGGGGGACCACCGGCACAGGGGAGGAGGGGGGAGTTTAGTTTGGTTGTAGTGTTAGTCTTATTTTCCGTTTTCTTATTATTTTTGCACAAAGGCTGCGGTATAGCAGTGCAGCCCAATTTGACGCCACTGTCCTCCGGTTGGTGACCAGCGCTTCACGACCGATACTCTATAAGGCGGGGGCAGCTTCCCTATTGCTTACATGTAGAGGCACCTTAGACTATAGATTAATGGGCCTCGTGTATTATTGTAATGTGTTTGCAGAATTCAATAAAAACATTTAACCATAAACACTAAAAATAGTGTTTTGTCTAGTTTTACGGTCACACGTCAGGTGATTGAGTTTGATCACGTGACTAGTTTTAAAAGCATCAGTAGCGTTTAAGTTTGCTTAGCTGGCATATTCAGTTCGGTGATCGTTAACGTTTGGCGTGCACACAAGGTAAACTTCAGTTTTTTGGAGAACAGTGGTTTTAAAGGCACTTTGAGTTTGGAATTATTAATTCATTCAGGTTGCTGGTTATGTAGTTTGGGGGAGGTCTGAGCCAGGGTACGAGGACATAGTTCACTTAAGAGTTTAGCAGTCATTGCTTGATTTATTCATTAATCTGTTTTACACGAGGTTTGCATATTTTATGATTTATTTCCATGTTTATTTTACTTTTCTCATGAGCTACATGCAATTGAAGGTCAGATCGCAGGTATAAAGTAAAACATCTTAATAAGTATAAGAGGACTTGGAATGAGAAACTGGTGATTTCTGTTATCTGTCTCATTACAGCTACCTCTGAGGAAAGGCACATGCTGCCCGAAATGCATTGGGTTTAACCATTAATTTAATGTTAACCTATAAGGAGGGGTGAATTCCCAGTTGTTGTTTGAAAGGCCTGGATAGCCATTCGGTGGATATGGAGAACGATACTTACATCATTTATGGGCATCAAGCGATCATGTATTAAAATTTGAAAACAATAAAATGGATTTAAGTAAAGAAAAATGTTCAAAATCAAGTTTGTTGGAGGAATTCTCTTTTGGCAGTGCACTCTGGTTTGAAACCTGACGAGGCTCCATCACTATTCACTTTTAGAAAGTGGGCATTTTCTTACTTCACCATTCTGTGTGCCTCTGGCTGTTTGTGTATTCAGCGTCTGATGTGTGAGTGACAGGAGCTGAGATGTGCATTCACTCTAGACAGTCACTGGGGGGGTTAAGGTGTACCCTGCCTTGCCTGGATGACTCATCGCAGGCCTGACTAGACCTGGTCTGCATTTAGAGTAGTAGGAGGAGTGGTAATTACACCTGAATAGGCTGTGTCTCCTTTTGCACAATGCTGTCTTCACCCCCTGTGGACTGGCTGCACCAGTGAAGGCAGAACTGGTTTGGACTGGGTTCAGAGACCCTTGCACAAAGAGAACAAAGACATTTTGGGGTATAAGCATTATATCTAAAACCCCAAGACTTTAGGCTACTTCGTGAACCAAGAGGAACCTTCGCCAAGGAGAAGAGCTGGAGAAGCTGGAGGAGGAGTACTGGCCCTTTGCTGTGTGCTGTCTGGGGTTGGCCTGCAGTAGCTGATTCTGCCAAGGAAAGGACAAGGCCTTTGCTGTTTGCTGTGTCCCGCTGCTTGAGAGTAGTCTCCAAGGGCCTGTGTGTGCTGACCTCCTGTTGGAAATCTCAGGGACACAAAAGATTTCAGGAAAGATCCTTGCTGGATCTCAAAGGAACCTGCCTGGGAAAAAAGCTGGATAAGGTGTGTGAGGAGCGCTGCCCCTGATGTGTGTGGGGTGGGTCGGCCTGCAGTGGCTGCTCCTTCCTGGAGCAGGACTCGGCTGTTCTATGCCTTTTGGTATTGGTTATTCCAAGAAAAATATGCCAGAGCGCTTTATCTAAGAGCCCAGTGTGTGGGGAGTGTCTGCCACCTCCAGCGACCTCTGAAACTAGGAGCCCATGTGGAATGCCACATTGGGCAGGATTCAATCTTGGTTTGAAGAGAAAGCATGTGTGAAGCGCTCCATACCCTGTTCAGTGCATGTGGAGCGCTTTAATTTCCACTGCCGTTCCACCCTTGATTGTGGCTCCTGTGGGACGGGAGAAGAGTGCTGAGGCAAAAGAGGTGCTACCGCCGCTCCCGAGCGGCCTGTCTCTGGTGCGGCAGTGTGTGCAGCCAAGGCTCTGCGGCGTAGCCCCGGGCTGCAGAAGATCACCGTGCAATGCAGCAGGGAATCCTGGGTGGGAGTTCCCTGGCGTTGCAGAGCAACCTTGAGGCTGAAGGAAGCAGCATCATTAGCCACCCCAGCCGCCAAGGACCGAACGGGCTGCGCACGCCGAGGAGGACTCGGAAGAGCTCTGACCTGCTGGGGGTGGGGCCGGAGGCCTGCCGACAGAGTGAGGATATCGAGAGCCCATGGAGGGCTCTGGGCCAGTGACCGCCCCATAACCGAGAGCAGGTGAATGGCAGGCAGAGCCTGAGTCGAGTGGCTGCATGAGGCCCAGGGGGGTCTCGCCACTGGCAGTGACCGCTCTTGCCGCAGCAGTAGCCAGTTAGTGTAGTCGCGGGCTGCGCGGCTGCACTCCAGTTCAGAACGCGGGGAGGACCGAACCAGGCCTCCCCATCGACTTGGCCACATCTTGGGGGCATTGCTTCGTTCACTGGGTCAATGCAGGGAGAATCCTCGGCGGAGGCCCCCACTTCATGGGATAAGGAGCATCCTCGCAGTGTGGTATTCCGCAGAGGAGGCGCACAGCACCTTGTGCACAACATGGTGGCCTGATGTGTTTTTCTCCCTCCCAAAAGCTGCATCTGTGCCCTAATACCTGCATGAATATGTACAATGATTGGTTGGTTTTATGAGGTTGGAATGACCTAGATGTTTGTGGTAATGTTTGGTGCCTCATGCACCATGACACGGGGTGACTTACACTTGGTTATTTATGCTGCATCTAACTATTGCCTTTTCAGGCCCTGATGTAAGGCAACCTAACTGTGATGTAATGCATAATGTTACCATAATGTTTTTAGGATATGTGTGCCCTAGAAGTAGTCGCCTCAATGGACTAATTGGTGTTAGGACAAGTATCTAGCGGCACAGGGATTTGTGTAATGGTGGGCCATGTGTTTTATGTGCACTGTGATGAGCAGTGCCTAGTGGCACAACGATTTTATGTGGTTCATATGCACCTTGGTGACAAGCGCCTAGTGGTGTGGGGATTTATCCTGTATGTTTCACATGCCCTATATGACAAGCGCCTAGCAGCGCATGGATTTATGTCCTGTGGTCTAAATGGGTTTTACATGCTACTCAGTGATTTATGGTCTAATGTGCTTTGTGTATGTGTAAATAATACAAAGGCTATTGTTATATAACCTTGTGTGCAGTCTCTTTTGTAGTGTGCCTAGTGTGTCACTGATGTGTGTGTGTGTGGCGCAAATGCTTTACACATTTCCTCAGGGATAAGCCTGACTGCTCTGCCAAGCTACCAAGGGGGTGAGCAGGGGTTATCTTCAGCGTGTAACTCCCTTGCCCTGACTAGAGTGGTGGGTTCTGCCTGGCTTAGGTGCATACCCTAGCCAACTAGAAACCCTATTTCTAACAGTAATTAAGGGGAATAAAGAAACAAAGTAGGGGAAGAGAAGGATGCAGAATAGTGATAATGGGCATAGAAAGTGATCGACTTTAATCAAGTAGAGGTATTGAGGACAAGAGTGTGTCATCAGAGTTAATGGTGGAGGGAAAGAAAATATTGTAATGTTTTTGGTGTTGAAATATATGGGCTGTGCTGAATTCAGGAGCTATTGCCATGGAAAGGAGAAGAGATTGTGTAATGGGGCAAAGGAAGATAAGTAGAAAACAATTTCGGTATTATAAAACAAGGAGACAGAACACAGGTTTTAAAAATGCAATCTGATAAAATTCAGCAGAGCAATGTATGCTCATCAAATTAATATTATTGTTAGGAAACTTTAGGGACAGCATAGCAGATGCTTCATAGTGAAAAGTATGAAAGTTAGGATGAGGCCTCAAACCAAGTTCTAGAGTACATAAAAATATAGAATTATAATGCCAAACAAGACAGAACAGACTAAGAAGTACCCTCTGTAGATAAATGCGGGAGAAAGATTTCAATGGATAGACAGCTTTATAGACTAGGATTTTACTGGATTCTTTTTTATCCAGGTGCAGCATTGTGAAATGAGACGAGGGCACAGGTAAACTGGACAGAGAGAATTGCAAAGTTAGGGATAAGCTGGTGGAGTGGACTCAAAAAAGTTTGTGATAGTTAAAGACAAGAGGTTGGCCAGAGAGATATGAAACATGAACATGGTTGGTAAGAAGATAAAGAGAAGAGTAATGGTGGCATATGGGAAATAAAGATTGCAGTGATGCAGAAATGTTGCACATCGAGGTGTATGAATAGCAGGAGTGAAGTTGCTTTTAGAACATAATAGGAGAGCACTTATGAGGGCAAGAAAAATAGTGATAGTTAGAGTGAAGGAATAAGGTCGATGGATGAGGCTGTCAGAATGGCATTCAGGCGGAGCAGTGTCCGATTATTGTGAAAAGATGGGGATGAAGAAGGCTGAAAGTAGGGATAAGAAGGGCACCATACACTAGCATGGGTGTTGTATACCATGGCACAAGAAAAGCACAGGAAGGTCGAGGGACTATTGACTGTGCTTAGTTGCTCAAAGGGGACCACACAAGAAACACCCTTAAATCTGGTGTTCTGTAGAAGTGCTGCCCGCCTGAAAAGGCTGTAAAAGCACAGATGTAAAATAGGTGCAGGACATTACAATGCTGTTGCTGCTTTCTACCAATGTAAGGCTGCATCCAAAGAGAAGAGAGGCACTACACCAGTTACCGAGGGTGACAGATCTAAGAATATGAGTGTGTGACTCGGGGCTTGTAATCCGAGTATAAGCAGGTGGATTCAGGCAGCTTTACATTTGAAAACTATGGTAGCAAGAGATGGCTATTATTCAGAAGCAAATGGAGTAAAGATGTCCAGCTTGTTCCTGCTGTGCCCTAATAGGTGTAAAAATGTGCGTGTGATTGCGGAATAAATGGCCTAGCATGAATTCAACCTGATTTTTATGTATTATGGTTAGTATGTCCCTCTTTAGCTGATTGCAGAGGACTTTGGCCGGAATCTTCATGTCACTGTTGAGCAGAGATATGGGTAAAAAAGATTTCTGCAGAATACTAGAAATTTCCTTGGTTTGGGAATGAGGAAATATCAATGGACTTTTGTAATCTGAGTGTTGTCCGGCTTTTCCCACTGCAGCCCTGTCTCGGTTTCTATGCCTCCATCTTTATTTACATGGTCAGGGAAAAGGTTGATGAGGGGTTTTAAGGCTCAGTGGTGCTTATTCCTGCTGCACCATTTGCCAGTCACACCTCTTCCTTGCTTGTGTTGATTTCTTTCTTAAAGTATTTGGCTATGGTTATGCTTCTTTATTTATTTTCTGTTTATTTTCATTTAGCACTGTTCAGGCTAATTCAGGAGCTAGGATGTGCTATTAACGAATTCGAATTAACACACCAATCCATGATAGTTGGATATATATGCACATCACAAGAGAATATCAGTGGTGGAGGAAATTAGAGTCAGAAAAAAGCAGAACAAGAAAATTATCATTGTCTGAGAGAAGACTTGATTCCAGTAGAATGTTCATGACATCACTGCATCCTTACAATACATCTAAAATTACGTTGTCAGTGCTACCAACATCTGTACTGGGGTCATCCAGGACTCTTTCCATATCTCAATGTAAATGTAGGAAATGCCTGAGATGCACAAGATGTATGTTCAGGGGTTAGCTTTTGGGTGATGCAATATATCAACAACATTCACAATTATTTTCAAACATTGCCACTTTAAGAATGTGGTTACCAAGAGCTAATCTTCAGTTCTGAAAAAGGAAGGATGCGTTCAGGGTTACACATACAAACCAACTAAAAATTGTGCCCAATAGTGATAGAGAGCCAACTTACTTTGCAGGCGTTTTTGATTTTTTATTAAAAGGTTTGGATTTTGGTCCAAGTAGAACAGACTAGCTGTTTTTCCCATGACTAGAGGACATATTTGACTTCATATTTTTGTCAAGATCTTCAGAGACAATTCATCATCACATTTAACAAAATTGAAGTGTTCCCTCCGATACTTGCTCTGTATGTCTGCCATTTGAACTTCTATTACAAAGCAAGAAGCATGGCATAGTCTATAGGAGTTGAGAAAAGAAAAAATGGTTGTATACTGCTAGACCTGTCATCCATGGGGTGGTCTTCCCCAAACTTTGCTGATTCTTTATGTTGGCCGTACGACTCTGCTGACCAGTGCTAAAGTGCATGTGCTTCTCCCCTAAACATGGTAACATTGGTGTATAAAAAATTGGCATATTTAGTTGACTTATAAGTCCCTTGTAAAGTGGTATACCATTTACCCAGGGCCTGTAGCCTAAATGCTTCTAGTGGCCTGCAGCAGTGAATGTGCCACCCGAGTAGCCCTTTAAACAAGCCTCAGGCCTGCCATTGAAGGGCCTGTGTGTGCAGTTTACTGCCACTTCGACTTGCCATTGAAAACTACTTGCCAAACCTTAAACTCTTCCTTTATTACACTTAAGGCACCCCTAAGATAGGCCATAGGTAGCCCATAGGCAGGGTACTGTGTAAGTAAAAAGTAGGACATACAATGTTAGGTTTTGCATGTCCTGGTAGTGAGAAACACCCCAATTCGTTTTTCACTACTATGAGGCCTACTCCTCTCATAGGTTAACATTGGGAATTCATTAATACACTTTTAGGCCGCAATTCCGGATTAGAAAAGAGTAGTCAAATCATCTTTTATATCTTATGAATGGCTTTGATAACTCCTCTCTACTGGTAAAGTTGGATTTAACATTACTCTTTTGGAAATGCCACTTTTAGATAGTGGGTATATCTCTGCTCTTAACTGTGCATGTGTGCCTGCAGCCTGTCTCCAATACACGTCTTGGGTGGGTGACAGCTATACTGTGCATTCCCTCTAGACAGCCACAAACACAGGGAGGTTAGGCGTGTCGCCATACTCATCTGCATTCTGATGGCTCTTCCTGAGCAGGAAGGGAGGGGTGAGCTGGCACTTACACCTGTATAGTCAGTGTCTCGTTTCCCACACAAAGGGCTTATTACCTCCTACTGATAGTCTGGAGCCAGGGCTGGGAAGAAAGGACCTGTGTGTATTTAAAAGACCCTCCTTTGAAGTCATCCCCAGTTCAAAGACACAACTGTGTATAAGTACTGGGTCTCAGACCCTACCAAGACAGTACACTACTGGACCTGTGAAGACCCCCGTCAGGAATAAGGACTGTAGTGCTGATACAATAAGTGCCACTCTGCTGGACTGCTGCTTTGGAAGAACTGCTTTTCTGCTCCAATTTACTGCCTCTTGCCAGCTGCTTTCTACCCTCTGTGCTGCTGAGGAAAATGACTGGACCCATCTCACTTGAACCCAGAGTGACTCCAAGGGCTTGCTGGCTTGCCCCCTGTTCTTAAGTCTCAGAGCCATCAAAGGCTTCCAAAAATCCTGCAACAGCACCTGGACTCTGCCATCAGAGTCCTGCCTTGCCAAGTGTTGCCAATCCAGTCCTGGGCCCCTGGAAGTGCTAGTTTCTATGCTGACCCGCAAAATCCACTCATCAACAACTTTGCACCGATTGGAACTGACGCATCGCTGTTTGATGTCGACGAAGCTGCTGCCAGAAAACATCGCTTCAACAGACAGCGCGGCTCGATGACGACTGACTGTGCCACTCAGCGACGATGCATTACCTGCATCGCAAAGGGGTTCGTAGACGAGGCTTCACTGACTGTGCGGCTCAGATCCAACACAGAACTTGCATCCACGGTATTGATGATTACACATCACCTCCTCTGGCCCTCGATGTTGACACTTCCTACATCCCAGGTACTTTTTCAGCAGACCTGCGCGAGTCCTGTAGCCAAACTGCCCTCCATTGCAGTCTTCCTGAACTTTGGATTTACCCCGGTCTAGCGCAACCACATGTCCCCGGTTGGTGCTTTATGACTCTAAGCACTATGTTTTGAATACATGTTTAAAAATTCATAACTCCAGTCCTACTTAGTAGATTTGTGTTGTTTTGGTCTTGTTTCATTTAAAAATAAGCAATTTTCTAACCATGTGAGGGTACTTTTTGTGGTGTTTTCCACAAATACTTTACACACTGCCTCTTTAGATAAGCCTGACTTCTCTGTGCCAAGCTACCAGAGGGTGAGCACAGGTAATCTTTTAGCGTGTATCTAGCTTAACATGGTTCCTGCCTGGACAATGTGCAAGCCTCTGCCAACCAGAAACCCCATTTCTAACATATACCATTTTCAGGGATTTTTAGGTTAGTGTTTTTTTGTTTGGGGTCATTCGTGCAGATTGATATGTAGTTCATATATATATTTCCCTAAAAAAGCAATTACTATGAATGCCTTTAAATTCTATCCCTAATCCCCAATAACCCCTCACCACCCCATGAGTCTCACCAATAGCTTAACCCTAAAAACATCTCACTACCCTATACTCCACCCATTCCTGAACTCTAAAAGCCCATGCCACACCTATACTCTACCCATTACCAAACCTAAAAACCCCTCACCACTCAAACTCCACCTATCCATGACACCTAAAAACTGCTCACCATACCTAAACTTCACTCAGCCATGATCCCTAAAATCTGCTCACCTCTTCTACACTCCATCCATCCATCCCTGATCCCTAAAACCCCTCCTCCCATAGTTTCACAATCCATAACCCAAAAAACCCTCACCATTCCGAAATTCAAAGCACCACTGATCCTTCAAACCCCTCACCACCCTAAACTATGCGGTTCCCTGCCCATGTAAATAAAGGTAGAAACAGAGAGACAGGGACACCATGAAAAAAGACAGACTACACTCTCATTACAATAGAGCATTGATTTTCTTAATTCCCAAGCCAGGAAAATATATCCATTATTCTGCTGGAATTTTTGACCCACATCGCTTATCTACAGTGACATGAAGATTCTGGCCAAGGTCCTCGACAATCAGCTGAAGCGATACATACTGACCAGAATACATAAAAATCTGGATGAATTTGTGCTAAGCCGTTCATTCTGAAATCACTTGTATACAATTGTATACCTATTATGGTGCAGTAGGACAACAGCGAAAAGGTAACTCTCTCCTTGAATGGTAAAAAAATTAATTCAAAGGGTGGAGTGGGGTTACCATGCAATATGCATGATGGGACAAGGTCCAAAATATATCAACATGACAAAATGGTAATTCCACAAATCTACTGCCATTTTAAGCAGTAACACTTTCTTAATACGTAAAATCAACATGCAGCTTTGCACGTCTTATTTTTCCTCTATTGCTCTGGAACCATTATAGATTGCAGTCTGTGAATCGGTAGTGATCAGGGGTATTCGCCCACAGTAGCTTCCTGAAACTGATGCTGTATACAGACCACATGCTGCTGACTTAATCTTCTCACACAACCTCTATTCCTGCCCTGATGTCAACAATCTTGATCTTGTCTATGTTTTCAAGCTTTAAAACCAACTAGTGCAAAAGCAAATCACTTCCCAGGCCGAAATGTACTACTCTTCCATACCTAGAGGACCAATCATTCACACACAAAAAAAAAAAATTTAAAGGGGGAAACTTATGTGTTTGCTCTGTGGCAGGATACAGATAGTAAAAATGAAGGTGACACCGTGATTAAATTATGTGATGGTAATGCTTCCCATTACAGTGCCTTATGAATTCTATATTTAGCAAGATGAAATATCAAGATTGGCAGCATCAAATCTCTATAGTGCTACTTCATCTGTTGGCCTAAGCATTACGAAACTAGAATCGCAGTATCTAGTGCAACATCTCACAGCTAGCATACCATTTCAATATTGAGACGGAGACTGCATGCTGCATGATACTGGAAAAATAAATTTAGGGGAGAACTTGTGGACCCCAGCCAATATTTCGAGGGCAATCATCACAAGCAGGCATGGTCAACCCAATGAAAGGCGTGTCCATCAAAGTGGATCTCAGGATCAGTGGTACCAAGGGAAAAGCACTTTTGGAACTTACAGGCACCTATTTGGCACAATGCTGCATTGTTCATAGGCGGGCAAGTGCTGGACTGGCCCACATGCAAAAACAAAGACATGATGATCATAGGCCAACTGTTCACAGAAGGTATGCAACTTTTTGAACCTCCAATAACACGAAACTGAAAAGGTAGACAGACACGTTAGGCTGCAACTTCAGAAAACGGCAGAAGAAGAAGAAAGAAAAGTTAATGTTCAAGAACAGAACATTTGAATTTCAGTACAGTTTACAGGCTGTCACTGCATCCCAGCAGTACTTCAAGTTCTTCGTCAGTGTTCCCTCAGATCTATTGGGCCATTTGAATTCAAATATTGTACACAATGCTTAACATGCAAACAAGTTAAATTGGTTGGCTTGAATTCTACAAAGTACCAAACACCTATTGGTAGTTCCTTAGACCGTTTTTTTTTAAAATAATGTGTATCCTCAACTTAAAGTGCAGATCAGCAAAAAAGAATAATGCGTTTTAGAACAGACACCCCCATTATTCATCCTTGTTAGCACACAGATTATGTTGAAGTCCCCACAGCATACTTCTAACCCATCCTCCTTGGAATACTATTCACCCCCTGTCCCCATTAATGCCAAATGCTTCGTGTTAGACCTGGCACCATTGGCGTGGGTCTCCCCTGCATTTTTTGCCTTTGCCTTCTGTGTTTTTGCTGTGTGTTGGAATCCGTTATTCTGGTCTAGATGCTTTGGGCACTTTGCCACTGCTGTTCAGTGCCAAAGTGCAAGTGCTTCCTTTGTAAATTGTTGTTATGGATTAGTGCTTCCATGATTGGCTGATTTGATTTACGAGTCAGTACCTAGTAGAGTGCACTGTGTGTGTCCAGGGCCTGTAAATCAAATGCTGCTAGTGGGCTGCAGCACTGACTGTGCCACCCACATAAGCCGCCTGTAAATGTAACTCTGGCCTGCCATTACAGAGCCTTTGTGCAGTCTAGTCCTGCCATGTCGACTTGGCAAGTGTACCCACTTGCCAGGCCCTACCCTTCCCTTAAATGTTAGTCACCCCTAAGGTAGGCCCAAGGTACCCCTGTGGGCAGGGTGCAGTGTCTGTGAAAGGTAGAACATGCCCTGGTGTGTGTGTGGCATGTCCTGCTAGTGAATTACTGTATATTGTGTTTTTCACTATTGCAAGGCTACCTATTCCCATAAGATAGAATGGGGAGTTTGTATATAACACCTTATAAATATAACTAACCCTAGGAACAAGGTATGAAAATGAAGTTTAGTATGCCTGAACTCAGGATGCTAAAATGCATCTTTTAGTGAGGGTGATTTTTACATTCTGTGTTTGAAAATACCACTTTAAGAAAGTGGGTATTTTCTTGCTTAGCCATCCAGCGTGCCTCTGCTAGGTTTGTGTATTGCATGTCTGGCTTTTGGATATCAGGGGCTGGGGAGGAGCAGTGACTCCAGAGAGCCTGAGGAGTCAGGGCTTGGCTGAATAGATCTGGGCTGCATTTAGAGTAGGGAGAAGAGATTTCCTTTCACCTGAATGGGCATGGACAATGCTGTCTCCACCTCCTGCCAGGAAGCTGCACCAGAGAGGACAGTACAGGTTTTGACCAAGCACAGGGCTTCTCTGCCACCAGAGAACAAAGGATTTTGTAGTATAAATATTGGGGCCCAGACCCCAGAACTTTAGATCACTTCTGGGAATCAAGAGGAACCTTTGCCAAGGAGAAGAGCAGAAGAAGCTGAGGAGGAATACTGCCCCTGTGCTGTTTGCTGTCTGGGGTTAGCCTGCAGTGGCTACTTGCTGCCAAGGAAAGGAGAAAAGGACTTTGGGGTTTGCTGTGTTCCCTGCTTGAGGAAGATCTCCAAGGGCTTGAAACTGAGCTGGACTCCTGTTCTGAAGTCTCAGTGACACAAAGACTTCACCGCCAGCTCCCCTGAACTGCCTTGCTGGGAGTTCTGACCTACAAAGAGGTACCTGCTGTTGTTCTGGACCTCTAGAGACTGTTTTCTGCTGGGAGCTGAGAAAATCAACGCAACACCGAGAAGCGTGTTGCATCCGTACCTGTTTCGGATGCATCGCTGAAGAAACCATCGCAGCGCCTGCCGCAGCTCGAGAAATCACTGCATCGAGTGCAACGATCTCCGAAGTACGAGATCACCGCACCGATCACGACGTAATCCCTGCTGTGCGGTTGCAAGAATCCATGCATTGTCCCAGAGCATCGCATTGCATCGAGGCGCCAAGTCTGTCGCATCGTTGGGGGACGCAGTAAGAAACTGACGCATCACCTCCCCACACAGTAAGAAACCGATGCATCACCTCCTCTCCGGTAAGGAACCGACGCATCACCTCTCCTGCGCAGCAGTAAGGAACCGACACATCACCTCCCCTGGAGCAAGGAACCAATACATCACCTTTTCTGCGGCCCATTATGTTTGTTTGCATGATGCATCCAAGGTACTTTGTGTGGACAGTGTCGCATCTGCAATTTGCTTTGAACTGAACTATTTCTACCATCTGAAAGTCATATTTTTTATTACTGTACTGTGGATTTTTGTTGTTTGGTCTTGTTTTGGTTTAGATAAAGATTACTTTTTTTTCTAAACTGGTGTGGTGTCCATTTGTAGTGTTTTCACTGTATTACTGTATGTGTTCACAAATGCTTTACACACTGCCTCTGAGATAAGCCTGTCTGCTCATGCCAAGCTACCAAGGGGGTGAGCAGGGGATTATTTTAGAAGTGTATCCCCCTTACCCTGACTAGAAGCAAGGGTCCCTATTTGGACAAAAGTACCTACCTCTGCCAACTAGAGACCCCCATTTCGAACACTTCCTATAGAATTCAATAGGGTCACCTTCCAACTAAGGTTTCCTCACTCCTAAAAAAATGTTCACCCCCATTGACTTCACTGTTATCATCAGCCGTAAACAGCTGACGTCACCCTCTTTGGAGACGCAAATAGTCAAAGAAATACAAATTTTTAGAGGGAGTGAAAAGTGGTGTTTAGACTGGTTACCCATCTTGGCTGACCTTAGCTGTGCCTAGAACTGGGAAAGGAAACCGTTCTTATGAACGCTGAAATTATGCGTTTTAATTTCACTTTTATTCTAAGTACCACAGACATTTTATTGATGTGCTCTGAGATCATCATGGCTGACAATATTTTGGACACAGGTAGGCAGATTATACTGATGCAAATGTTTAAGCTTCTGTGGGTTGTCAGATACAGGTCATTATCGGCATTTGCTGGAATAAGTCTTTTGTTCAGTCTAGCAAGTGTTAGATAATTACACTAGTGCAGAAATATACCTAGAATAGTCATAAATACTAATCTGCTTAAACATGACAATGCCAGAAGAAACACACATTTAGATACTGTAGAACAAATAATCTCTTTTAGTATGTCTTTTCATTCAATCTATGTATCAAGTTGTGTTTTAAAATATGCCTACCTAGTTCTGAAGAATTCCTAATCAACGTGTGTGCCTTATTAAAAATGTCTTTATTTATTCACCCAGGTTTATTCTATGGCGCTAGATTGCCTTGTCAGCATAATGACTGCGCAGCCGACAAGATTTGGAAGGGAATTCTTTTCTCCCTACCTTTTGGATAATTACAATACTTTTTCAGAGGAATGCCAATCCTTAGTTCTATACAATCACTTAATTGCACATGTGACTTATCTAGAAATGGATATATATTTCTGCCTCAAAAATGTTATCATTCTGCTTTTCCCTTGAAGCTGGTGGCTGATTTAGTGACATTTTAACGGTGTTAGTCAAATCTCCCTTTGTGACTGGTTTACTCTGTTTGTACCCTTCACTCTGAAGGAAGATATAAGGCTCATTTGGTACACAAGGCTCTGCTGTCCGTGATGTGACTGGTTCTTGGAGCTTCAAGCGCAGCAGGAGTGGATGCCTTCTTTCAGCTGTTTCTTCACTTTTAAAGAGGAGGTCATCTACATATGAATGAGAAATCGGTATTGTCCTTTTGATTTAAAGTGATGCATCCACCATCTCTAAACTTCTTCGAAGGTGGCAGAGCCATGTTTAACAGCTACTCACTTTTCATTTTAATTTGCAGCTCATCTCAACTTCATAGACTCAATCATGAAAATTGGTGTAACCAACTAAAGGGTCCTTGATGAATACTTTGGCTGCTTTATACTTTGGAGAACATCAATTCAGTATCATAAGAGAACGGGACTATGATAATGTTACTCTTCAGTTCTCCTTAGACAGTAGGTACCAGCCCGCCATTCTGTAAACAAAAACGTGATTCTTTCTTACTGGTGACATTATTGAGCCTACATTGTACCATTCACATATTTTTCCTTAATTAACCTACACCAATTTACCAAATAATTCCACCAAACTATGAGCAGGTTGATTTGCGGATGATCCTTTTAAATGAATGTGTAAGTACATAGGTGCTGCACTAGCTGTACTTCTACAATCCTCACCATCTGAATGATTGTCAGGTCATTTTTTTTCCTGTATCTGGGAAAGTTATCAAGACTCTGCTATTAGACTCAAAGTGGTTGTAAGGCTTCACCTCGCATGATCCACAGCCCATCCCCACACTAAGTAATGCCCATAAATGGCATATTACACTCTGAGCATCTACATAGTTATACTTGCAGAAGCACACAGTGTAAAATGCTATTTATGAAAAATGGGAATAAATAGCATTTTACACTCTATGCTAATTGTTATCCTTGTTGAATGTGTGGAGAGGCCCTGATTCACTAGAGGAAAATCTTTGAGAGTGTCATGAGGTCCCTCAACCCCCCACAAAATGTTAATAAGTACAATAATACTCAATGCGGATTGAAAATATGGCCTATGGCATGATTTTTTGACATATGTGGTAGTTATCAACAAAGTTAGTCAGAACCAGGATACAAGGAGTAAAGTCCATGCAGTGAAATACAAGCACACTAAAAAGGCCTCATGACTAGCAGAAGAGATGTTTTCCTTTATAAAGTTTTTGTAACATGTATTCTGTGACACATTAAGTAGTGTTTTCTTCTCTCGATTAGTCTGGGCAATGATAAGGACATGGGATTTGACCTTTGCACTGTAGTCATAAATGTAGGAGTGTGTATTTTATATATACTTCAACACTTTTTACCTATTACTATATACAGCAGATGCAGGTCTGGAATATAGAGTATGGAATATCGCTATACCTTAATATCGTAGCCAAAATATTGATGACAAAAAATAATCACCAGGTAAGTATGTATAGTTTATCTAAACCAAACTCCTCGTCTATGTAGCTTGAAAATATGTATTCATCTCGAGTTAAAAATAGTACATTTATCCCCCCACCCCCTTTGCACTTATCCTATCGATCTTTTTGTCCTCAATATTTTGTCAACGATATTAAGGTAGTACAATATTCCATACTCGATATTCCATTCTACAACCTCTGCGGTATGCACAATCGTAGCCCTGTGCTCTATGCAAGTGCAACGATATGCCTCTTGGTGGAACAAAGTAATTTTATTACTTGCATATGCAGTTGCATAATTACTGGAGTTATTAGACTCTCCATAATTTGCAGCCTGGGAAGCCAATTAAACCTCAAATAACCCCTTGCAGAGAAGTGGAAGGACAGGGATGTAACTGTACAGACCTGGCAGGCTGGCAACTGTCTATATTCTCGTGCTAATGAGCTAGTTCACCTTTGTTGATCTAGCTACTCGGGAGTCACCCAAGTGTAAGATTTAAAGAAAGGAAAAGCAAAAATAACAGGGAGTATACAAGCAAAATTGTCTTTTATCTTTCAACTGAAAATGTCAAAATAAAAACCATTAAAAAAAAAAAGCAACCCATAATCTCAAGTAATTTAATACCCGAGGAGAAAAGTGGGAGCACTTCAGATTGACACAGCGAGCAGGGATTAGCTGTGGGATCATCTACTGTTTAATGAAATTGAGTTTAGGGGTAATAACTAGAAAACAGCAAAGCTGTTGAAAGGTTGAATGTTTGTCCTTAACTAGATAGCAGCACCCGCTGCACTAATACAGCACATTTTTTGATAAAGCAGCGCAAATATTAAAATAAAAACCTTAGCCTTTTCTGAAATGCTGGTCGCGTTTTCCCTCATGCTGCTGACTAATTTCACGGATTTCTTGAGAAATGAATTTCATGTGAGGTGAGCTTTCAAAGTTAAAGGTTTCGGTGTTGCGGCCTTTTTAGTTTGCATTCATACACATGGGCACTTCCCGCCACCTTTAAATGCCACTCCTGTAACATCTTTCCCGCGGCCAGTACAATTGACGATCTAAACTTTTGTCTGGAAGTCATGTAGCAGTCCTCTTTCATGAGCCAGAGGCTGCGTTTTCCATGCAATTGATAGAAAATGTCACGGCGAGAGAAAGGTCACCTCATTTCCACTCTCCCAAACAAAGCTTTTAAACATTATTTCTACTTGGTTGCAAATATGGCATTCCCACCTCCCTTGTAGAATGGTAATGAATAACTCAGATGTCTGCATTTTAGATTTTGTCCCATTTACCATCCAGAAGTTTGCTTTTTTTGCATTAGGGTCATCTTATAGAAAAAAATATACTGTGTTTAAGAGTGAATTACTTTGTATATACTTCCTCTGGATAGTTTGTAACTATTACAGTTTTCGCAGTCCCTGCTGAAGTTTGGACCAAGTTTCAATTCACCGTAGCTAATCAGGTGACCAAGATAAAAGAGCAGGTTTAGCACATGCAACATGCATAAAGCGCTTTCGCTCAGTTTTCAGTGGAAATGGATGGGCTGTCAGGGTAGTCATGTGTCTTTGCTACTGATAGGTAAACCACCTCCTGCGCCCTTAACATTCAGCATTTGATGTATTTTTGTAGAGATACATGGAGCCCTCACATGAGCTAGTGTATTTGTGTTCCAGTTCACATTTGCTATTTAAATTTACAAATGTGTATTGATATGAATCAGTCTGCATTGTTAATCACCACTCTTTTTTTAACTAATATATACCAATATAAAAGCATGTATGGAAATGCTCGAGTTCAGCTGACCCACTACTCATTGTCCGCGGCATGGCGGGGGTGGGGGGGGGAGAGAAGGGGGGGGAAGTGTCACCCACCTTAGACTGAAGACAAGAAGAAAACAATCATGCCTTTGTTGAATCCAGAGGTCAAATCCTTCCTGTGCCACCAAGCAGAGTACATTTTAACAAGTATTAGACTGATGCCCAGATAGCGGTACTCGAACACGGAGGCATTTTCATGTTTCTTCACTCAGGTTGTGCATTTTACCCACAACTTGTACAAATCTGTTATTTTTATGTGTATGTCTTTTTGACTGTGCTGTTTAAAACATTATTATTAAGGCGAAAGGCCATTGGCCAGAATTGTTCTAAATAATCTCAAACTCTGGACGAATTCCATTTCATTATTTTATCTCACTTCTGGTTTTTGCTAGATAACACATCCAAAAACACGACACATCTAATCAATTTGTATAAGAGGAAGTGCTACATAAAACCTGAATGATAATAAATGCACATAAATAAATGCACACATAAGTAGCATAAATAAATAATTCTGTGTCCAGTCTACAAGGGGCATGGTTAAATTGTTATTAGTCAGAGCAGGCTTACATGCTTACAATGTCATGATAAAGGGTGATATAGATTAGGTTAAGAATACAGATGCTAACATTCAAGATGTAGATTGCATTGCATGCTTTTATCAGGGCGAAGGCAAAAAGTGAGAGAATGTGGAGATATGGGAGAGGGTGCGTCTCACGGCTAAATTTATTGTTTTGGAATCTGGGTTTTAATCTGTGGCTGCACTTCATCCGAAAATATTGTGATTCTCGGCACAATATATCAACGTCTTGAGCTAAAACATACAATTGTTTGATGCACAAAAACAAAATGTGTGTGTTCATAATTTAAAAAAAAAAAAAAAAATCAGCTAATCATTATTCATTCAAATTTTTATTTTTCCAAACAACCCATCACATCTCACTTTCCATGTCTAGACCCAACCAAGCCTCACACTATAAATGCTTAAAGTACCACTTACCATAGTTTTTGTCAATACAGATGGTACTAGTTTACATTTTAATGGTTTTCAGTGCAACGTTCTTGGAAGTACGGAAGGCTGAGTTGGCCTTTCCAAATCTACCTTGCGACCTGTTGATAACAGCCAATATCAGCAGTGAATCTTTAGCTCACTCTAGAACGTTGCTGGCTAGAAGTGCATACCCTACAGCTAACTGCTCATCTACTCCTTGGAGCAACAAATCTTATTTTCTTATGGACTCATTAGCACATGGGTCCAGTACTGAAGGCTTTATTTATAGGTGCAGGTGACAGGCAAAAGAGGACATTGTATGTATGCAGCATACAATCCTAGATGCCCCTTTGAAAACAGAGGTCCATCCACAGCAGCAGAAAATGAAGATTGGTAGACAATAGCTGCTTTCCTCCTCAAAGTGGCTATCTCTCAGAGCAAAAAATTAGAAAGTGCAGTTGTATATTTCGTTTTCCTCGCTTATTCATGGGATAGCTCACTTGCAGCAATAAGAGCAACTGAAGAAAGTATATGGCACAAGGTTTTAGACATTTGTCACCTTCTTTTTCTTGCATAGTTTTATGGTAAAGATGATAAAAGGAGAAAATTTCAGTATTTCAAAACTGTTTTGTAGTGGGTTTTTCCCACAATGGTGTCAGTTGGAAGCCTTCTCCAGCTTTAACGATAGGATGACTTAATTTTAGTGTACAACTGTTAAAAGGAAAACATATGTCTGATATGCCGCCTTTGAAATCCAACCCAGGAACTCCAGAGAGTGGACTAGGCCATGACCCCTTTGCTGCTCCACTTTTGGTGGGAGGAAAGGCGGGGAAATTAGTTAGATGAGGAGGAGGAGGGTCACCCCTCAGCCTGCATCACCCCTAGGGCGGGGTGGGCGAGGTGAACCCCTCTCCTGAAATTCCACCATCTTGAGGTAGTGAGAAAACCTCCAATCAAGGCTAGAGTAGTGCCTCTTCACACAGGAAGTAGTCACTAGAGGGTGTAGACACCCTAAAGTTAAGAAGCGATTGGCTATTACCGGTCTACCCTTGTAACGCCCCTAAATTCAGTATTTAGGTGGCTCCCGGAGACCTTGACTTCAGATTCCAAAGACCAAAAGAAGAATAAGGAAGACAACATGCTGCTGAACTGAGCCCTGCTGCAGAAGAAACCGCACTAAACCATGCCAACTGTGAAAGAACTTAACTGCGGCCTGCAATCCCTACGTGAAACCTGTGCAGCCTCAAAGAACCCCAGAGCCCTGCCATGCTTCACCAATTTCCTGGGACTTCCCTTTGGGCTATTGGTATTAGTCCCCGGCACACTGCTGGGGTGTCGACTGGCACGGACCATGTCAACGCGATTCACCCCACCAACCAAAAGTTGCAGCAGCCAAGGTTGTTGGCCACCACGCTGGTAACAAACTTGTACAATGCATCCACCAGCCTGATCGATCCTCAAAGTACCTGCGACCGATGATGGAAACAGCCCCGCTCCTGTGAGCCTGTACCCACTCCCTGGTGGCTTTGAATGTGTGAAAGCAGCAACTTCGGCACGACCGCCCAACCACGATAGACTGCCCTCTCCGCACCTGTAGCTGAACGCCACTGGTGAAGAACCAACTCTGCATCCCAAGACCTCCAGCACCTTCAATACAGGTAACCCAGAACTGACTAGTGTGCCACAGCCCTGGGACTTACAAAACTCTGACTCCTCTGGAGTAGAACTTCCCCTGAACTCTGGACGACCGTTGTCCTCCAAAACTCCATGGTGGATTGTTGCTTCCATCGACTGTGACAGCAATGTGTTGGCGGTACCCCGCTATCTAACCATGTGGTTTCTTCCCCTTGACCACGACAGACTCTGCCTGACTGTAATGACTGCTGTTGCTTTAAACCTGTGAGCATTTGTGTCTTGAACTGCATTCAGTTAACAAATCGACATACAAAGCAATTATTAACTGTGAATAAACTTCTTGGTTTCTAGAAATATATATAAAGATACAAGTTTATTTTTTCTAATTGGTCTCGGATTTATTCTTGAGTGTGCGTCTCTTATTGCCGGTGTGTGACAACATATGCTTAGCACTACCCTCTAATAAGCCTAACTGCTCGCCCCCACTATCACAAAAAGAGCATTCAAATGATCTGCTATTACCTCTGCACACCTATTGGGGAGCCACTGCACTCTGTGCACAGTGTACTTAATTTTAGTGCATGTTAGATTTGGGGGTCTCTAGTTGGCAGAGGTAGGTACCTTTGTCCAAATAGGGACCCTTGAGTCTAGTCAGGGAAAGTAGGTACACTCCTGAAATAACCCGTGCTCACCCTCTTGGTAGCTTGGCACGAGCAGACAGGCTTAGTTCAGAGGCAGTGTGTAAAGCATTTGTGAACACATACAGTAATCAAGTGACAACACTACAAATGGACACCACACAGGTTGTATATTTATAAAAATAGGTATACTTTATATAGATTTATCACAAGACCATAAACGACAAAAATAATCCACAATACTGTCAAGAATGCTTAGTTCTGATCAAAAAGACTTAATTCAAGGTTCTGTGCGAGTCGGTAGCCTCCTCCGGCTACGGCGATGTCAAGAACAAACAGAGTCTAACAAATCCAGCTGACCGCGTCGAGACAGGCCAACACAGCGTAGACAGACTCGGTCACAGTACCTTTTACTTGAAGCGGCAGGCACGGGCGTGCGAGCCGGATGGCGGTTCGTCACGGTCGCGATGCAAAAATGGAAGCGTTGCAGGACGCGTTGTCCCTCGATGCGGTGCAGGCAGCGGCTCGTTGACGTCGTCGAGACGGAGTCGGTAAGACCAGGGCCGTGCGTTGCAGTGCGAGACGGTGCTTCGATGCGGTGCTGGCAGGTTGCGGTGCGGCGACGGAGCCGGGTTCAGGAGCTGGCGTCGAACAGTCCGGACAGCGGTGCGAGTCGGGCGGTGCGTCGCGAAGCTTGCGAGGCGGTGCCCAACTCCAGTGCGGTCACAGGACTCGAACTCAGCAACAGTGACCGTGTCGGTCGGACCAGATGGATTCGGTGTAGCGAGGCGTTGCAAGGTGCGGTGCTCACAGGTTACGGTGCAGGCAGCGGCTCGTTGACGGAGTCGGTGAGACCAAGGCCGTGCGTTGCAAGATGCAGGCGTTGCTCGATGCGATGCCAACAGGACACCGAGCCGGTCGGGAGAGTCGGTCACAGCTCCCTACCTCTGTAGCCACTGAAACAGAGTTTCCAGCAGCAATTCACAAAGGGGGTGAAGTCCAATGGTCCTGGGACTTCGATCAGGGGGCAAGCTCTCTTCCAAGCCCTTGGAGATCCTTCACAAGTTGATGAAAGTCACAGCAAAGCAAAAGTTCATTTCTTCTTTCTTTGGCAGTCAGGCAAACCACTGCAGGCCAATCCCCCAAGCAGCACTTCAGACTTAGGGATAGTCTCTCCTCAGTTTCTTCTTGGTTCCGCTCCTCAGCAAAGGTTTCTTCTTGTTCCCAAAAGTGATCTAATTTCTTGGGATCAGGGTCCCAATATTTATACCCCAAAATCCTTTGTCCTCTGAGGGCAGAGGGGCCTTTGCCCAGTCCAAACCAGTTCTGGAGCACTCTGTTTACATGATTCCTTCTTTCCTTTCACAGTGCAGGGCAGAAACATCAGACGCCCCACAGGAGGTGGAGCCAGCATTGTGGAGAGTAAGCCCAGCCCTGGAGCACTTTGTTGACATGATTCCTTCTCTTCTTTCACTGTGCAGGGCAGAGACATCAGACGCACCACAGGGGGTGGAGCCAGCACTGTGGGGGGCAGGCACTGTCCTATTCAGGTCCCAGGTGCAACTCCTCCCACCCATCTAGATGCAGATCTCTCTATTCACCACTGGGCTGACTCATTCTGTCTCCTGGAATCCCCAGCCCTGTCACTCAAAAACACCAGACAAGGAATACACAACCTAGCAGAGGCAGGCTTTGGATAGTTAGACAAGAAAATACCTACCTTCTAAAAGTGGTATTTTCAAACACAGAATGTTAAAACCAACTTCACTAAAAGATGTATTTTATCATTCTGAGTTCAGGCATACTAAACTCGAATTTCCACCATGTTCCCCGAGTCAGTTAGGATTATAAAATGTAATAATCTAACTGCCCATTCTGGCCTATGGAGAACAGGTAGCCTTGCAATAGTGAAAAACGAAAATGGCTGTAATTCACTATTAGGACATGCCACACACACCAGGGCATGTCCTACCTTATACTTACAATGCACCCTGCCCTAGGGCCTACTTTAGGGGTGACCAACATGCAGTAAAGGGAAGGTTTAGGGCCTGGTAAGTGGGTGCACTCACCAAGTCGACATGGCAGCCCTAGGCTGCACATAGGCTCTGCAATGGCAGGCCTGAGACACACTTTACAAGCTGCTCCTGTGGGTGGCACAACCAGTGCTGCAAGCCCACCAGCAGCATTGGATTTACAAGCCCTTAGGGACTGACAAGTAAACCAATCATCCAATCATGGAGTCACTAATACACAACACAATTTATCATAGGGAGCACTTGCACTTTGACACTGATTAGCAGTGGCAAAGTGCCCATGAGCATCTAGTCCAGCAAAAACATATCGACAACAGTGGAGGCATTATGAAAAAAATGGAAGGGAGACCCACGCCAAGGATGCCAGGTCTAACAGTGCACTATATAGAGAGGTGGCGTCCTACATAAGGTGTCCCATCACAATGATTTAAGTCGGAGTTGTGCCGTTACATGCTCGGCTATTACATGCTTCTGCCACTCTACACTTTGGTAATACCAGGCAACCTGCCGATGTCATGTTACAATATGTACCTGACATTGTGTTAGTAGTATTGTATAGCACTCATCTACCATTTTCATAAACTTGCAGTAGATCAAGTAGTTATTCTGCTCTGTGCAATTCCAAACAGTACCAGGGTTTACTCACACACCACATATGCGGTCACCTAATGATGTATTTCAAATATTGTGTCCTCCTGGTCCATCACTGAAACAGTGTTGTCTCCAGCACTTGATCTAAGAATCGAGCACTACTTTTAATTGTAGCTGCATAATAACATGCAAAGCTGCTCGTCTATTTGGGAGTGCTTCGTTAAGTGAGCTCGGAGTGTATGATATCAGGGTGGGAGAGCTGTGGTACAAGGACTCTTCCAAATGTTATGCATCTCTTCAGTCAGTGGAATGTCCATTAGGAAGCAGTTAGAGTGATTCTGTGCATGGTGTTCTGGCTATGTAGGGGATTTACTTTTCCTAATATATTTGCGTTTTACGCCACAATGTTTCCACACCATGGCAGGGGTCATGAGAGTGGCTACGGTGTTCAACCAATCAGGAGACAATTCTTGCACGCCTTCTCCTAACCTGGTTTTTTCTAAGCATCATTAGAGCCCTGACCACAAAAACTTTACATCAGGGCCGGCTTTAGTGCTGGTGGCGCCCGGTGCGGCAATGTTGTTTGGCGCACCCCCCCCATATGATCTCCTCCTCGGTTTCCCTCACTACCACCCGACAAAAGTGCTCCTCATCTCTCCATAGCACCTCTCTCAAATACATTACTTTTGTTTTAAAGTGCTGGTAAAGGCTGGCTTTACTCATCCGCTCAGATATCCACAAAATACAGATCTGCTCTTTGGAGAAGCCATATTAACCCTCTGCGCTACTTTATGGCAAGCCAAGACTGCCACTAGACAACTTTATCTCTCTCCCTCTAGCAGGAACATTAATCACAAGAGTTATTGTGACATTTTTATTGCTGCCTGGAAGCTGGATGCACAAGGAACTCTGCAGCAGGTGCCTTTAAATTGTACGTGTTGCTAAACACAGCACCCCCTGAGGTCAATGCCCCTCCTACAGGTCAGCGCCCAGTCCAGCAGCACTGGTCGCACCCCCCCCACCCCCCCCAAGCCAGCCCTGCTCTACATTATTGCATGTTAATGAGTGATTGCAGCAGCCCTATTTAAATATTTTAAGAAATGACCTAGTTTGCCAGGTTAAATCTTCCACTCTCTATTTCAGACCCACTCACTGGAAGGGGGCTGAGTAGCGTCAGAGATCAGTGGTGGCAATGTTTGAACCGGAGACATTTTGGGATTGCTTCCTCGCTATTCATGCAAACGGTCAATTCTTGGACTTCAGGAAGAATGCACACAGATGTTGGGCACGTGGCGTTGCTTAAAATTCCCTCATTGATTATGCAGCCATGCATCTACATCCATCCTGAAGATTTATTATAAATTACACCCACACCACATTGCACACGATCAAACAGACCCAGAGGAGAATGCGCGTGGCCTTTGGAGTGCACATTATTAAGGCGCACAGACTGAGATTTCTTAAATAATTATATCGCACAGAAATCTCACAAGAAAGCTCCATTAGCGTGCCACTTCAACCTTTATAGCTGGGTAAATATAGCATTTCTGCATAGTTTTAATATTGACAAATCTTCTACTATTTCCTAACAAAATGCGGATGAAAAGCTTGAAGAATAAATCCAATTTCCAGAGGGAAGGAGCGAAAGAGAGGGAATGTTCCTGCAACTCTTTCAGAGGCGTCGATTCCTGGGGTGAATGGGGACCCAAGACCCTTCAGGGTGCCCAAACACTGGTGGGGGTGAGGGCGGGGGGCATCAAGGGCAATGCCTACTTGTGACATGTGGGAGACTCTGGAGCCCTTCATTACATTCTGCAGGGGGTATCATTTTGCTTTACACCACTGGTCTAGGTGTGTGCACATGTGTGTGTAGTTTGTGGCAGTGGAGGCGAGGGAATATGTGAACAGGAATGGAGTACACCCAAAACGGATTCTTCAAATAAGTGTACAGTTTAACAGACAAGTAACGCTCCAACTGTGAGAGTTTATAATGCCACCTGTCGAGATCACTATTCCTGGCTGTGAAGCTGCCACAAAACTCGAATGTTGGTGTTTACATCTCTTCGGCAACCAAGTGTAATCATCAAGAGGAGCAGATAAAGTGCCTGACATTTTATGCCTAGAAGGCAGAGTGTGATTTGTATTTCTTCAACTGAATACAAAGTAGTAAATGTGAATGTCACGCGATAGCATTATGAAAAAGATAGGCGCAAAGATGCTATAATGAAATTACTCTAACATCCTTAGTTTAACATTTTCTAGAAGACGCTTGCACTGCTCTATTCATCTTTAAAAATAATAAAAAAAAAAAATAAACAAAATCTTCAATGGCATATAAAAGTAACAAAACTTAAGTCTTACACAGGCCATGGTGACTGAACATATGCAAACACATCCAGGACAATTGAAAGTTTACAATGAGAAGCTGCAACGACACCAACGGTGTACAGAAAAGCAACATAGTATAAACAGATCTTGGATTGGATATAGTTAGTAATGAATTTAAATCATAACGCATCAATTCTTTGTGATTTACTACTAACAAATACTGCAACAAAATAATTAACGCACTCATCGATGATTTCTAGTGAAAACCTAAGCACAATTAAGGTTATAATTTACCACACTTTAAAGTATTACTATTAAATGTGGCTGGAAATTGCTAAATAAATAAAAATCACAGTACAAACTAAGCCAATTTGTCTCCAACAATCTTGTATGTATCAGCAACAGAATTACAGAAAAAACTAAGGACTGTTTTATATATTACAAAAGGGAATTGGCAGTATTTGTTGGAAAAATAAGATTAAGTGGACTCCAGTTTCTTCCTTCCACTCTTTGGCTTCTAGCGTAATAGATGTAAGACATGCTTCCACAACCTCAGAAGGTATAGAAATGACCAAAGGAAATATCCTGGGATAAAAGGATATTCGAATTCTAAACGAACAAAGATTTGTGAAAAGTGTTTACATAATACCGATTTCTAACAGCTGCAATAAATAAATGGACATCCGACTACTTAGTAGTTAGTTTTCACTTTTTACTTTGAGGTTGTAAGGAAAATGGGCATGTGTGTGGCCGCCCCCGGAAATCTTTTGCTTACCTGTATCCTGGCCTTCACTAGTCGGCTGAAGTTTGGATTTGTCTGTTCACACCCCAAGTACTTCTATTGTAATGTAAATTCATTCAAGCTCCATACAGAATTTTAAAGTGAGTGTGGCCTGGTTTAGTCAGAGGCAAGGGTGCTAAATTCCAAGCTAGATGCAGATACATAATGACCACTTGTACATATAGGTTGCTGCTTATTCCTGTCAAGGGATGTTTTAAAAGGAACAGAAAGAATAATTTTATTTTTTTCCACTGCATCATCCTACCTTGTGCTTGAACAGGCAGTACATCAGAGCATAACAGGACGACAGGTCAATAGACACATTAACATCAAAATTACATCATACATGTATTTTGTTATTTTTTAGCTGGCAGCTATAATGAAGTCAACCTTTGGTAAACTAAGGACACCTGCGTAAAACACTTAAAAGTACAATTTGTAATTTTAAGCTATTTTTCAGAAATCATTTTTATAGATTGTTTAACATGGTTACTTTTCTAAAGCCACTCTAAATACAAATTGTAAATTAGAGCAATGACCGAGATTTCCAATGGACGTTAGTGAATATCCCTGGAGTATTTGCCCGGAACAGACTGATACATGGTGATAATGTTGATCCTTTGTTCATGCAGGGGACGGTTACAGCCAGTCACTTCCATTTCAATCCGAACAAGTTACCTTTGATATTAAATTTAGTAGTTTTAGCTCTGTTAATAAACACTGACTACCATGAGTTAGTTTCATGAAAGCAGTGACCCCAAGTAAGTGAAGTCTTTTCCCTCTTAGATAATTAACTATGAATTTTCTTTCTAGCCCTGCAAATATTAATTCATTTTTATATTTCAAGCTAAGGGATTAATTTGGAGGTGGATCATGAGGGGGCAGGCATCAAACACTGGCACCTTTCACTTCTCTGTTTAATTTAGACATTGTCAGGGCTATGTTTCGCAGTGTTGGATCCACCACCAGCTCTGCCATTTGGAAAGCTATTTGAGCGGGGTACCCACTGGTGTATGTAGCGTTGGAAGGGCTGTCCTATTTAAGATGGTCATCCTGACACTACTGCCAGTTACCAGTCATTAACATGCAAGCTGACCTAAGTAGGAAAAGTTCTCATATTCCAACCCCCACACACTTTGGATAAAAAAAAAAAAACTCAGCATGTCATAAACTTAAATATTTTGATTTATTTAAAAAAAAAAATTCCTAACACCCTTTTGGAGGTAATTCTTTAAAACAACGCGTTGACAGCTTTGCCACACTGGACCAGCCACGCAATTGAGGTAGTTGCTTGTCCTGTGCAAAAACGTTAATGCCAACCTGCAGGAATCTCAATTTATGGCAGACCATCCACTGAGCACCTTGTGAGGGAGTTCATCCACTGCTCCAGCTGGCCTGAAAAACTCTATGGGTATTCGGGCTGTGCTTCTTCGTAGTCAGCCTTAACTTTTGGATTTGACCCGATCTACTGTGATCAAATAACTGTGGTTAACGCTTTGTGCTTTTTGGTGCTATTTTTAATTATAACTTTAAAAAAAATATCTGCGGGTCTACCTATGAGATTGTTGTTTTGGTGTCATTTTATTTATTAAAAATAATTGTATTTTTCAAAATTGGTTTGGAATTTTCCTCGTTTTCCATTATTGTTTAAGTGTTGCATAAATGCTTTAAACATGGACTCTAAGTTAAGCCTGGCTGCTTTTGTGTTTAGGTACCAGGGGGTTAGGCACAGGTTTGAGTGACTTTAGTGGTTCATCCCGACAAGGACTGTGAACATGATTTGAGGTGGGTTCTCACCGTCCTCAACTAATACTTCAATTTTTTACATTTGCCAAGCCAAACCAACCAAGGTCCATTGCCACTAAGCTAAAGATTTGGGTTTGTCCCACTCAGAGCTTTACTGAAGCAGCAAATCTGATTCAGCAGGACCTTGTGAAGAAGGTGTCTGGCGTTGTGTAGCCCTCTTTGGCTACAGTCTGCAGCCTTGCCCCACTGGAGGAATCCGAGATCCAGAAAGTGGTTAGGTGCGAACGTAGAAATCTTCGGGTGACAGCATCAAAAGTATCTGTCTAGCAATGGACGTCCCTAAGACACGAAATTCAAATTTATAATTATAATAATTTAGAATACATTTATAATTGTATAACTGAAAGAAGTTTTTTTAAATAATAGACTGCACTTGTGATGAGAACCGGCTGCATTGCAGGCCTAAATGAGAAAAATATTACTGATCTCATGCAGTGAAGTTTATTTTTTAAAATGAAAGGAAAACATCATGTGAGATTTGCTGTGAATTAAGTATGGTGTCGTGGGCACATCAAAAGCTCACTATCTTATGAAATGCAGCAAAGCAAAATATATGCAAATAAGAAGTCAGTACTTGTGGTATCTAATACTATCCTTCCATAATTCCCATCCTGTTGTTGGCTTCTTTAACCTTTTGACAGGCCCAAACCTTCCATTTTAATACATATAATTCTCCCCAGAGGGCAGGGTGCAATATATTTAAAAAGTAGGACATGTGCTTTTTGATTTTACATGTCCTGGTAGGGAAAAACTCTTAAATTCCTTTTTGACCACAGCAGGGCCTACCTTTCCCACAGGATGGCTTTTGAATTACCTGATTACCTTTTATAAGCCTAATTTCCAACTGGTGTCTCTGGAATCCTAATTTAAAATTCTAACTTATGGTGAACTTGGATTTTAAATTACAATTTTGAAAATACCACTTTTAAAAGTTGGTGTTTTCCTGCCTTGGCCATTCCATGTCTGTAGTCTGTCTCTGGTCACATGACTGGGTGTAGCTGACAATTGGGCTTTGTGGACTCCTCCTAGGCAGCCCACACAACAGGGAGCTTAGGTGACCCTGGATGGGCCATCATTGGCAGGATGGGATGGAGGAGCTGTGTACAGCCCCACTTACACTTGAACAGGCTGTGCCCTGCTTCCACACAAAGTGCTGCATACCCTCTGTAATCAGTCTGGAGTCACAACAGGGGTCGCAGGGTGCGTAGGGACTTCCAAGGAAACCTCTGGAAGCTGCTTCCCCACTTCAAAGGCACAACTGGGTAAAAATACTGGACCTCAGACACCACCACTTCAGTGCACTTCTAGAGCTGCTGATACTATGCCAGGCAGAAGGACTACTGTGCTGTTATGAGAACTGCCACTCTGCTGGAGTGCTGCTCTAAAAAAACTGCTTCCCTGCTGTGCTGACCTGCTGCCCTCTTGCCTGGGTGAGGAGAGACTGGACCTGCAACTTCACCCGTGAATCAAGGACAGCAGAGTGACTCCAAGGGCTAGTCTGCTGGCTTCCTGATCTGGGCCTCAGTGACATAACAGGCTCCCTAACATCCTGCACCAGCACCTGGACCCAACTGAAGCAAGTTCATGACCACCCTCCCCACCCCCCAGCAGTGCCCCCCCCCAGGTCATGGACTCTAGCTGTGGCTCAAGGGAGATGAAATCCAGCTTTTGGGCTCTTTGCAACCACAAATGGGCCAGTTCACAAGAAGACCTCACTGCTCACACTGCGATTAAGCATCAAGCTCCATCAACCCTACTCTTCGTGCCCCAGCATCAACCGCTTGTGGGGACGGGCAACACGAGGCTCCAGCAATGCCTGCCTGCGGCTCCAGCATGCCTGCCTGTGACTCAAGCTGGCTCTTCGCACTATGCCAACAGCCTCCCGCTATGCTCTTCCTGCTCCTTGTGGCCCTCTCCAGCGTGAACGGGACTCTTGGTCCGAACTTGGGAAGGTAAACTTCAGAGGGCCTAACCTGGTTACTGTATCTGATCTGTGCTCCATTGCAGTGAGCCTGAAAGTGTGACCTCGACCCAGTCCAGCATGACCAGATATCCAGAGTTTGCACTTTCTGCTTTTTTGTTCCATTTTCACTAAATTCTTCAAAAATTCATATATTCGGTTCTACTGATTGGATTTTTGTCATGTTCGTCTTGTTTTAGTTATTACATTTTGTTCTATTTTTCTAAACTTGTGTGGACCCATTTCAATGTGTTACTGTTTGAAGTGTTTTACAAATACTTTGCGCTTTGCTTCTGAGTTAAGCCTGACTGCTCTGTGCCAGTCTGACCAAGGGTTGAGCGCAGGTTAATTAAGGATTTGCTTGTGACATCACCCTGAGAAGACTTGTGGTTGCTGCTTCAGAAGAGTTTCAACCAGTAACCCGATTTCCTACACTCGTCTGGTTACAATTCGAAGAGCCTTTGAGGGGTTTTGATGTCTTAGTTTAGTAATTTTTATTGTTTTTGGCTAATTAAAACCATTACAAAAATACACATTAAAAAAGGTTTCATATGTATTTAGATAAGAGAAATGCAATTCTAAAAGCTTAAAAGTCTCCGATGAAAAAGCACCTTTGTTCGGCTTCTTCTGAAGATGTTCAAAGGTCTGTGCGCAAAGTTTCCAGTTGCTTGATTTCTACTAGTGACAAGAATTTCACTAGCTTTCCATTTAGCTGCGGGTCCTTGGGGTCAAAGCATGCAATCACAGCCTGTTTCCGGGTTCGGATTCCTCGTTAGTTGAAGTGTGCTTTGAGTAATCCTACCCTTTCCTCCTTTAATTTAGTGCAGGAGCAGATTAGATGTTCCATGTCTTCAGTGCCGTTCCCACATAGTCTGCATGTGTTTCCACATATTCCCCTCTGCCAGGGTGGAAGGTGCGGAATGGCTGGCAGGATTCCTAGCCTGTGTTTTAGGAATTGTTCTTTGATCTTCCTGGAGTACCCCAGATTGAAGTATGCCTGTGACCCAAGTAATTTGTAGCCGCTCAGAGTCATCCAGGCGGGGCTCCTGCGAGCAAAGACGGCTTTGTCTTCGACAAGGGAAAGTTTTTTGATGACCTTTTTTACTACTTGCTTAAAGAGCGAATGGGAAGTTTGAGTTTCCCATAGATCGGCTAACCCAGTAGTAGCAAGTGAGTTCTCCAAGTACTTCCTGGCCGGCGAGTTGGATATGTTGCAAAGTTCTTGCCAGAGCTGATGATTCAGTGTATTCCGGGGAAAGTTTTTAATTTTGTGCCAGCACACTATGTAGGAGCCTTGCCTTGCCAAGAGTTGTTTGGTTAGGCCGAACTCCAATCGAATCTGTGCGGGTGAGGCATAGGTTGGCAGGTTAAGCATAACTCTATAGGCCCTGGCCATGGTGGTGTCCAGCAGTTTTGCATCCCTACACCTTAGAGCCTCGCTGCCATAGGTGATGGAGGTTAAGATTTTAGCTTAGGCTACCCTGAGGAGAGGTGAAAGGATAGGTCCTGTGAGCTTTGTTTTTAAGTGCCTTAGTGTTGTTGCTATTACCAACCCCTTACTGCTGATGGACTCGAGTTGGTTGGCGAATCGACCGCCCTCGTCGATGGTTACCCCTAAGTATGTGTAGGCAGGGGTGTTCGCAATTGGGGTTTTGATGTCTTGAAAGGTAAACTCATGTGGCATCTCTTCCATTCCACTCATCATTTTGTGCTTTGCACACCGACCTGCAAAACATCTCCAAAACAATTCTAGCACTCTTCCTGTCCGTGGCAAACTCCTTATATGCCTTGTGCAAAGAAACAAATCACCTAGAAAGAGACTGAATGTGGGCGAAAGCCAGGGCCAGGCTGGGACAGAAAATAGGCTATGGCACCAATATAAAAGTAGCCCCCCCATTAGTGAACTAGATAGCTAAAAAGTGGCCCACGTTTGCAAATTGGCTAGTTTTAAACATACGTTCTGTAAATGTTTTGCAACCCATTAAGACTGCATGGATTTGAGCTTGCTGCAGGCAATGTTTGTGATAATATCAGGGAAATCCAGTGTAAAAAACCTGCTCCACCAGATCAAAAAACAAGCCCCAAAACAGCCAAAACAAGGGCCCATATACAGACCTGCCAAACCGGGCCTTCGGGCACTGCCAGATTGCCCCATCATCCAGTCCGACCCTAGCAAAAGCATAGTTGAGGTGCGCTGCATTGTCGACTGTTTACTTAGTGTTTTTATTTCCAGCCTTCCTGGCACTCGTCCTTGATTTTCCAGTTGTCTCGTGCCGAAAATTCGGCCTGATCATCATCTCCAATTTTATGGGAACCAGGCCAGCTTTTCATCCGATCCTCTGTGGTAGTAATTCATCACCTTTGATAAAAACACGGACATTGCTGATCATATGTCACGGGCATATCATCCTCTAAATAGGACTATAGGCCGTCCATGATTTATATTATTCTTTCCATATTTATCACTACGTCAATTTGACCCAAAAGGCGAAGTATGCCCAAATTAACAAGTATATTGAATATATTTTGCTGCTTAAGCGAACCAGGTCAACACAAGTACATGAATGTATCTTTATTCCTGAAAAGGGATTTAGATTCAGAAATGGATACTCGGAAGACGAGGCTCAGGTAACAGCAGTCTAACCTGGGGCAGCCATTAACAGTTGCAAACATAGATCTGTTACAGCGTAAATCTGTTGGCAAAAAATAGCCCTGCCTTGAAGCAGCTTACTATTCAAGCTTATATGGATTTTACATCAGTGTGCTGAATTCTAACGCAGTTCCCAGACTTCCTGTCAAATGTTTTTATTCAAACAAGCCAATTATTTGTTGCACTCGGGGTCCAGGCTCATATGATGAATTGCACGTTGTAAGTAAATCAAGTTCTTCTCAAACTGATGTAATGGCGGTTCATCTATCATTCCTGCAAAAGCAATATTTCTACCTGTTTACCTCTTCAATTTTAATTGAACCGTTTACACATCAGATTATACCCATGATTAATAATAAAGTAAGTTTCACCGTCAAGGTAATCAGCAATAATTTATCAGGAGTATTTACATTGCAACTAAAGTTATGAGAGTTCAGACCGTCAACTAATACTGTTACTAAGTTTCTTAATGTCTGTGTCTCTGTCATTTGCATTTATGGCCGAAGACAAGTTTCTAACTTTAAGGAATGAATGGTCTCAAGATATCTGATTTCCCTCAATTGAAGCTAGTCTCTTTCCCTCCCAAAATGTTTGTCCCTTCCAAGGTAGTTTAGGTGAGCGGTAGAAAGCAGGGTGTTGCGGAGTTACCTGCTCGGCCACTGTAAGGCTTCTACGTCACCTCATTTACTCACCTTTTGTTCCTAATCTAGAGTAGGTTAAGGAAGGTAGAGATACTATTGATTTAGTCTCCGCAGTCGTCTCAATGTTCCCTACTCCTCCTTGACAGCCAATTTTCTTCCGCTGAAGTCGGACAGGACATTCAAACCACGAAAAACCCAAAGGGGACACACCGTGGATTTTTCCCTCTTTCATGTGGTATCTGACTCAGGCGATTGGTGAAATTATCGGCTGAAAAATGGCACTAATTCTTATAGCCACTTGATGGTAAAGAAAAGCTCTACTGTAAAGACACAAAATTTGTGTTTGAAAGCTTTTCATCTTTTGAACCAAAATGCACCCAAGAGCTGAATAGCACTTTTAAGTGCAGCTGCAGTTTACCTGGAATATGTTAGAGAACTGAGATTATGTTACATTGTGGTGTGGTATGATGTAGTATGGTATGGTACAGTATGCTGCGGTATAGTGTGGAATGTTATGTTATGGTAACTGGAACAAAGTAATATTTGCTAGAAATGGTGTCCAAGCAGAACGGTATAAACATTGCTTGAACACGGTACAGATGGAGCAACTACACCCAAAATGGTCTCTGGTATATAAGTATATCTTGAATCGTTGGGGGAGGGGAGTACACAGAACTGCATTTTTAATTTGTGTTAACAGAACAAAGAAGGCCTTCAAATGAGTCTCAGATTTATTAAATCTACATATTCCAACTGCAGGCACCTTGAGGAATCGCTGGGATATCTCTAGCAGATAACTACCAAATTGAACCAACATGAAAATTACAACAACTTTAAAGAGGTTGTTAGAAATGGAATTCCTGGCTGGTTGAGGTATGAACCCGGGCAGGACCCACCACTCTAATCAGGGTAAGCTAAGTACACACTAAGAGATAGCCTGTGCTCACCCTCTGGTAGCTTGGCACAGAGTAGTCAGGCTTATCGAAAGAGGCAATGTGTAAAGTATTTGTGCAACACAATCACTCAACAACACAAATACACAACAAAAAGACTCAACACCAGTTTAAACAAATAGGTTATTATATTCTGAACAAAACAAGACTAAAACAACAAAAATCCAATGTATATTAGTCATGATATACATTTATAAAGTATATAAAGAATTCTAGTGCTTAGAAGCAAAAAGCACCAATGGGGGTTATCTGGACGAGCTGGACCAGGACAAAATCACAAGTTCAGGCCAACTGCATTGGAGAACGGGCTGGCTGCAGGGACCCACTTGGGCCTGCTGAACATATATCTTGGATCGGGCGCAGTCTGTGCGGCCAGGCTTTGCAAGGCTTCACGTCGTCCAGCATCTGGTCTGAAAAGCTGTATGGCAAGGCTTTGCATCATCCAGCGTCCGTTCCAGGGAACGGTCAGCTGTGCTGCGAGGCTTTGCATGGCTTTGTGTCATCCATTTAGAGGACATATCAGCTGTGTTGAGTGGCTTTGTTGGCCTTCTCGCCGGTTCAGATGGTGCAAGTATCTGGGTTCACTTCCAGTGAACCAAGCACAGGAGCACGAGTAGAGACTGATATCCCAGAGTCTCAGGCAACAGGAGGCAAGTCAAGAAGCCACTGGAGCACAATTGGGGTGCAGACAGAGTCCAGCTCTCCTTCAGCAAATTCAGAGAGCAACAGGGCAACAAGCAGATAAGCAAATCTTCCAGATCAACAGTCCAGTTGAATCCATTAAGCAGCACAGTAGTTCTTCTTGTAGGGCTTCAGTTACAGGCCCAGTAGTGTCTGATTTGATGAGGTCAGGGACCCAATGCTTATACCCAAAAGTGCCTTTGATGTCGAGGTGACTTCAAAGCAGGTCTATAAAGGGCACAAGTATCTCTTTCAACCCAGTCCTGTCTGCCAGGATATTTGTGGGAGGTAATCAGGCCTTTGTTTCGGGGCAGGACACAGAATATTCAAGTGAAATGTTAGCCCCTCCCTTCCATCCTGCCCAGGCAAGGCCATTAGAATGCAGATGTATATAGATGGGTACTAAGACACACTTATCTGTCAGATGTTGTGGCTGTCCAAAGGGAATGCACAAAGTGGAGCTGTCACCCACCCCAGACGTGTATTGGAGTCAGGCTGCAAAGCACACAGAGTTCTAAGCACAGAGAAATGCCCACTTTCTAAAAGTGGCATTTCTAAAACAGTAATGTTAAATCCAACTTCACCAGTAAGGAAAATTTGTCATTACCATTCCAAACATATGAAACATGAAAAAGCTAATATTCTTTGATCAGGATTTACAGCTTAAACGTGTATTAAGGAATTCCCAATGCTAACCAATGAGAGAAGTAGGCCTCACAGTAGTGAAAAAAGAAATAGGCTTTTTGTCACTACCAGATCATGCAAAACAAACCAGTAGATGTCCTACCTTTCATTTACACAGCACCCTGCCCATAGGGCTACCTAGGGCCTACCTTAAGGGTGACGTAGGTGTAATAAAAGTGGAGTTTCCAGCGTGGCAAGTAGTTTTAAATGTCAAGTCGAAGCGGCAGTAAAACTGTGCACACAGGCCCTGCAGTGGCAGGCCTGAGACAAGTTTGAAAGGCTACTTCTGTGGGTAGCACAATCAGTGCTACAGGCCCAATAGTAGCATTTAATTAACAGGCCCTGGGTATATGTATACCACTTTACAAGGGACTTCCAAGTAAGTCAAATATGCCAAACAGGTGTAATCCAATTATACCATGTTTAGAGGAGAACGCACATGCACTTTAGCACTGGCCAGCAGTAGTAAAGTACCCAGAGTCAAAGTCTAAAAAAGAAGGTGGTCAGAAAAATAGGAAGAGGAAGGAAAAAAGTTTGGGGTGACCATTCAGAGAGGGCCTTTTACTAACAGAGGTCCTATGATTAATGTACATGCAGTTCATTAATACATGATTTGCCACTGGTTAAGAGACAAGAGCATAGAGATAATATGGTCATAGTCACAAAAATTCACCTGCAGATGAATCACAAAATTCTAAAAATCTCTCCAAATTTGTAATGTAATTGTTCTTTAAGCCCAGGTAATACATGTATGGTACATTCAAACTGAACCACGACTCAGTTATTTCACTGCTCACTCTTGCAGAAAAGTTCTCAATGTAAAAACCTTGTAAATGAGCACCAGTGAAGCAAATGGCTTCAGTAACAGCGAATGTCTGGATTCTTAGAGAGGGTCTGATCAAATAAACTAGGATCATTTTCAAGTTCTTCACTCAAAGAGACAGAGCGTGAAAGAGCCCTTAATGACTTTGACCATAAAAATAGATCACAGTGTGGGAAATATTTACCTGTTATTGAAAACAGAGTTTCTGAATGGTTCAACTATAGACAATTAGCACTGGGTGCAATCACCTTCATGGACAACCTTAAACATTCAGCAGAACTTAAGTAAGAGTGTTGGAAGGTGGATTATTAGAAGGTGTACGTCTGCACCTACCACTAGAAATAAGGCCATCAAGGCAATATAAAGGTTCAGACAAGGTCTTGATAAATTATTCCCTTGCTCAACCCTTGGTAGCTGGCAACGAGCAGGCAGGCTCAACTTAGGATACAGGTATGTGAATTATTTAGAAACACCAATGCATTAAATAAGTAAGAAACAACACACAATAAAAATCCCACACCAATTTATAAAAATAGGAAATATATCTATCTTTAAAATGACACCAAAATAACAAACATCCAATATAGGGAACCAGAGATATGAATTTATAAAGATTAAACACTTTATAGTGCTTAAAAACATAGCGCCTATTTGGGACATCTGGTTGCGCTTGACTAGGACAAAGTCAAAGTTTGAGGCCGACGCGATGGATCCCTGATTGGATACACTACAAAACTTTCCCTTCACACTTAGAAACATTTCTGGAGGATTTTCTTTTGACGGCGAGCAAGGCACTTCATCAGGCCAGTTTCACCAGCTTGGTGCAGCTGGAGCTCCTGAGCTTTCAGTGGAATGAACCTGAAATCCTGGCCGGGTCGCGGTTGAAGGTAGTTGGCTTGACTCTCGACGTCGGGTCGATCCGCTTACAGAGCTTTTTCCAAAAGTTGTTTCGAACTTCTTCCTGAAGTTCCTCTTGAGGGTTCAAAGTTTCTAAAACACAAATATAAGGGTCTAGAACAGGGGTCTCCAACGAGTAGCTCGAGAGCTACTGGTAACTCGCTAGTACCTTCAAAGTAGCTCTCTGAGGTGAAGTAAACCCAGTATCAAATTCAGAGAGTGGGGGCCTATTAAAGAAGGCAGCACTGCTCATCTGAAGACCCTTAGAGTGACAGCCAGCAAAATCTATGGCAGTAACTCATACTAACACTCAAGCACAGATTGTGTTGGCCTATAGGGCCTGCTACATGACAGTCTGTATTCAATCTCAATATAATTAAGCCACTAGGAGATTGATCATGTTGTAGTCTCTCAGTCACAACAGTGAACCATCAAAGAAATACGGCAGCAGCAGCCTGAGCAGTAATCAGTGCTGACCCACCAAAGTGTAGGACTGCAGGAGTTGGAGTGAAAACATGTCAGTTGGATGCATGATCAGTCCAAGACCAGTAGAGAACAAGGTATGATCCAGACCAGAGAAAATGAAGAGATTCATCAACATTTATGTGTGTGTCCATAATAAACACTATTGCTTCCTGAAACTATGCCTGGTACCAAGAACTGCCAAATGTATATGCTAGCCCCCATCATAAGAGTGTCATCTCTGGCATAAGTGTGTCCATTCCTGGCATAATAGTGACAATGACATAATAATGGTCATCCTCGACTATTTTAGTATTTTTGGTCTAGTTGTGGTATACTGGCAGCCATCATTGACATACTAAGAGCATGACTGGCCTATATGTATCTATTCCTGGCATATTAATGGTCATGACTGATATATGGTCTCATCCCTGATCCTTATGGTTAACAGCCTTGGCACAACTGTGGCCCGAGTACAATGGTGGGCATTACTGGCATAATACAGGCATCTGTGGTGCTATGGTGAGAATCCATGACATATGAATGTAATGCCTGGGAATTCAAAGTAGTCTGTCCATATGAGGCATTTGTACATGAGAGTACATGATGAAAATGACAAGCTGATGTTTTGGGATTGAGCATTTCCTAAAAACTGAAAACGGATATTTTAAAGACAGTTTTAGTTTTCAAAAATGGGTTTTCTTCTGGAAAATTGAGTTTTTTGCCCACAGTGGAAAGTGGTATTAAACAGAAAATGTAAATTTTCAGAAACTGGTGAATGATAATTCAAGCTGAGCTGGGAAGATGTACTGCTGTGCTAATGTCCTTTGTGCAACAGGGCAAGTCAAGATTTGAATGTTACTTCATAAGTCAAGGGGAGGCATTTAATATGGATTAACTTTTTCCCAGCATTTCTACTGGTAACCGCACTGGATATACTTGGGTGGTAACTACTGAAAGTCCTGCTTTGGGTGGTCATAGTGTAGTCACTATTTTACTGTTATAAAATTTGCTAGTAGCTCAAGAAGACTTTCCTTGAGCAGAAGTAGCTCTCACTACAGAAAAGGTTGGAGACCACTGGTCTAGAAGCTCTGAGATGGCCCTTGGAAGTTTGGGACTTCCGTTCCCACAATGCACTTGACCAAATTCTTAAAATCCACTGGATTAAGGAAAGAAAATGCCAACTTTCTTAAAAGTTTTAATCAAAAAAAAAGTTTTAATCCAAAAAATGTTTTCCAGCTGTCTATTTACATCATTCTATGCTTCTAAGAATGGGGACCAATCTCTTAGTTTCCTTGGCCCATGTGATTATTTACTATACTTTTTTCACTAGTTTTCATAAAATAAAGCAATTTGTCATCCGAAAATGGGGCCATGATCAATGTTTCAGATATATACACAAACATTTTCAGTGCATCTCAACCTAAATAATAAAGACATTTTTGGCAAATCAAACACCAAAATCAAGAAAAACAAATCCAACAAATAGGAACAGTGCATGTGTACATTCTAACAAATACTTAGCCCAGTCTTCTATTTGTATAATCAAACAGCAGCTTAATCAAGAACAGTTCTGTTGTCAGTAGCTCTTGGGGACTATTGACTCAATTCTTGGGGTTGTGAGATTGTTGCTAATCCCCTAAATAGTCCTATTACAACAGGTATATTTCCCAAGAGATTATGCCGTGCCAAAGCGTTTCGTACCCCTTTGTCATTATTGGGGTTCTCCTCGGAACAACGACTGGATGTATTCTGGTTTGTACTGGTACTATTCCACTCATCGTTACAAATATATATCCATGAGGTAGTTGATCAAAAACAGCTTATAACTTCGGACCAAAGATGTTGCATCACAAGTTCTCTTTGTGTTGATGAATCCACTTCTGAGATGTTGATCCACTTCTGAAATGTTACTCCAACCATTACTGTGCTCGTTCTTTCACAACTCCAACCGGGAATCTGTTCAGCATAATCTCTTGGGAAATATACTTGTTGTAATAGGACAATCTCACAACCACAAGATTTGAGCCAAGAGTTACTGACAGCAGAACAGAACTGTTCTTGATTAAGCTGCTGTTTGATTATATAAATACAAGACTGGACTAAGTATTTCATAGAATGTACACATGCACTGTTCCCATTTGTTGAATTTGTATTTCTTGATTTTGGTGTTTGATTTGCCAAAAATGTCTTTATTATTTAGATTGAGATGCACTGAAAATGTTTGTATATATCCGAAACGTTGATTTGGGCCCCTTTTCTGATGACAAATTGCATTGTGATTTTACGAAAACTAGTGAAAAAAAATATAGTAACTAAACACAAGGGCCAAGGAAACTAAGAGATTGTTCCTCATTCTAGCATAGAATGATGTAAATAGACAGCCGAAAACTTTTTGGGGATTAAAATATAAAGAGGCCTATTCAAGCTGGTAATAAGGGCCCAATCCCTTCGAATACATGCTAACTTTCTAAAAATGGATTTTCAAAATTGTAATATAAATTCATACTTTAGCATAAGAGTATTTTTCATTACAATTCCAAAGACACCAAACATTAACCGGTTACCCATTCCCATTTAGAGGTTACAGCTTATTGAATGTTCTCCTATAGGAGAGGTGGACCTTGTAGTAGTAAAAAACAAATTTGAGTTTTTCACTACCAGGATATGTAAAACTTAAAAGTACATGTCCAACATTTTAAATACACTGCCCCATGCCTTCTGTGCTGTTCAGGGCCTCCTTTATGGGTGACAAAGTATTGAAAAGGAATATTTGGACCAGGTAAAATACTTATTTTGCCAGGTTGAAATGGCAGTTTTAAAGCTGCACACATAGGCTGCAGTGGCACACCCAAGACATGTTTAAAGGGTTACTTTTTGGGGGGCACAATCAGTGCTGCAGGCCCACTAATAGCATTTGATTTTCAGCCCTGGGTCACAGGTAGTGCCACTTTACTAGGGACTTACAAAAATACTACATATGCTAATTGGGTATACACCAGTTATACCATGTTTTAGGGAGAGAGCCCTAGCATTTTAGCACTAGTTAGTAGTGGTAAAGAGTGCAGAGTCCCAAGGCCAGAACAGTTAGCGAAACAAGCAGGTTGAAGGCAAAAAGTTAGGGGGAAAGCCCACACTAAGGAGGCCAGGTCAAACACAGTCACACACATCCATCCTTAAACTTTTTTTATTCATGCATGCCATTTTATATTTTCAGACTTCCAAACACACACAGACAAAAACAATTTCACTTAAAGCCCAGACCTTTGCCAATTTTTGTTTATAATCCGCTCTGTTGCATACGTAGCAATCTTTGATCTTGATTTGGTTGTGTGGGTATGTTTCTCTTCTATAGAAAATCAACAGCTAAATTCCTATTTTTCCATGGTGTTATAGTCTGCAGCAGTTTTGGCCCCTAAAATGTGAAGTGAATTTAAAATAGTAAAACCTTTTGTAGCCAATCTTTTATAACGTTAGGTTTTTCAAACAATATTTATTACTGCCACCATGGCACTGTAGGGATAGGAGTGCTTCCTTTACATCAATGGCACCAACAAAAGGGTTTATCGTAAGCGGAGACATGCAACCTAATATATTACCATTGTCTAGATTCCCTGCAACCAATTATTCAACATCACCAAAAATAATGCATTTTGGGAATCTTCTTCATTGCCAAGCTTGCATTTAAAGTGGTAAAGTTTAGGAGCATGCAACTCTAGCCTCTTTAAAAAACCCTCAACTTCTCCACACCGACTACAGAGTTGAGCCTTCATTGTGGAACATCTGGACTACAATAACGTTATTGTTGTAATACAAAGTCCATTAGCTGGGGTGTATGTTCTATAGATGGTTTATTTAAGCTCAGTTACAAGGTAAGTTCCAGGTAAGTAGGTGGATGATAACAGATAGCGTGTAGATAGTGGATAGCCCCACCAGGAGCAGCCTCCCTGCTGCTCAACCTGCACACTCCAACTGACTCAGCACATCACCAGGCACCCATGCATTCTAAGACATCACCAAGCACTCAGCATTTCACTCATCACCAAGTACTCCAGCACTCATCCTGGCTTAACAGTAGAGACCATGTAGCTAAGGAAAAGGAATGTTCTATTACTTACCGGTAATCTTCATTACTCCGGGTCCCGTTGTCCTCGTCCCATTCATTTACATATTGGAGATGACCATCTCCATGACAGAAAAAAAGACAGAAGAATGCTGGTACACTAACCCCGCCCCTCCCACTGGGAGTATATATACCGGCCCAACCCAGCATTCTCCCTGAACCACCAAGCCCCCAACAGGAAGGCCGGCCGTCCGGGAGGGAGGGCGGGGCATATGAATGGGATGAGGACAACGGGACCCGGAGTAATTAAGATTACCAGTAAGTAATAGAACATTACCCCCAGGTCCCTTATGTCCTCGTCCCATTCATTTACATATTGGAGGATACCAAAGCAGAAAAGCCGGCCTTCCCAAAAAAAAAAAAAAAAAAAAGCCAACCCAGGAAACCACACCAAGGCAGCTACCGAAGGAAAGCCAAAAAGGCAGAACCGCCGAAAACCCCAGGCAGAGCACCCAGACAAGAGGGAGCCCTACCAAAGCAGGGGCGCTCCCAACAAAACAACGGGAGACCAGCCAGACGAGGAGGCTGACAACCACAGAGGCCAAACCAGCCCACAGCAGGAACACCCCACAGCAAACAAGGGAAGTGGAGAGAACGCACACCACAACCCACCGAGGCAGCCAAGAACAAAAACAGCGGGGAGGCCACCCAAAGAAGAAGACCAAAGGGTCAACAGGCCAGCAAGCCAAAACCGGGCAACAGGAAGCAACCAACATCCCGCGCCAAAGAGAAAACGAAGCCCCAGCAAGAGAAGACCAAGGGCGCACATGGGACAAAAAAAGGCCAAGAAGCCCACCAAGGGCAGGACCAAACCAGAAGAGGAGGGAAGCAAACGGCCAGGCCCAAGCAACCCCCCCCCTTCCCAAGCAACCAGCACGACCCAGCACCAGAGAGCCCAGAGGACAACAGCCCCTGGAACCACACAGAAGAGCACCAGGCCCCAGGGAAAAAAAGAGACCAGCACCAACCACGACAGCCGACCAGCACCCAGCCCGGAAGGCGAGAAAGCCCAGGTACACGCCAAGATGGAAAGCCAAGGCACCAGGGAAAGAAAGAAGAAAGGGGAAAGGGGAACAGGAGGGAGCGCATGACCCAAAGAACACAGCCCCAGCAGAACACCCCAACAGCAAACCCGGGGAGACAGGAGCAGGAAGCAACAGCCCGGAGAAACACACACTGACCACCCAAGAAGAGGCGCAACAGGCCCCAAACTGAACAGGGAGCCAAGCAAACGAGCCAGAGAACCCAAGACCAGATCAAGGGAACCACAAGGGAGCCAACTGCAGCAGCAGCGGACAAACCCAGCCAAAGACCACCGAAAGAACAAGTCAGGCAGAGAGGAACCCAAACAGACCAGGCAGAAGGCAGGATTAACAACACACAGGCCAGCAAAGACTCGAGCCCAACAACCGGAGCCCCCAGGGGCCCGGAAGGAACCGGACAGGCCCAAACACCACAGCCAGGAAACACCAACCCCCGAGGGGAAGGACTCCCAAAACCAGCCCGGCCACAGAGGCAACAGAAGCCAGGGCGGAAGAAGAACAGGCAAACCAAACCCCAAGGCCCAGCACGCAGCAGGGGAAGGCAGAAGCAGGGGAGAAATCCCCATGGCAGAAACCGCAACAAAACACAAGCAGCAGAGAAGCCAGAGCCGAAGCCAAGCAAACAGCCCGACCAGAAGGACCCGAAGGCCCAAAACACACCCATGGATGGCCAAAGAGGGGAGGACACCAACAGAGCACAGGCAAGCAAAGGCCGGAAGGGTGCAGAGAGACACTGCACAGAAAACAGCGGAGCGTGCACAACCACAACCAACAAGGCAACAGCACAAAGATCCGGAACAGCAAGGGCCGAGAACACGGAAGACACCAGGCCCCAGCACCCCACATGGGAACAGAGACCCGAAGAGTCCACAGAAGAGAAGAACTGTCAGCAGCCACAAGGACAAAACCAGAAGGCAGAGAGCAAGCAGCCCCGGGGAGAGCACCACAGGCGAAGCCGGAAAGGACAGCTACCCAAAGGAAGCCCCCAGCACCCGCAACACACGGGCGGACCCCACAACCAGGCACAAACCAGGACCAACCCAGCCGAACCACCGAGAACAGAGGAGAGAAGGCGCAGGCAAGGAAGCAACGCAACAAGCCACCAGACCCCCTCAAAACAAGCGGCAGACCCCCAGAGGACCAGGGGACCAGCAGCCAGGCCCGCCTCCCAACCGACACTACCAGAGGTAGCAGGCAAGCAGGGAGGACAGTAGTGGGAGACAGACCAAAACAGGCTCAGCCGGAGCCAAGAGGCCACAATGGCAGGAACACACCACACACGCAAGGACCAGAACCCGACCGCAGAGGGACCAGAGCAAGCGAGCAGCCGGGCAACCCCGAGCAGACAGCACCAGCACAACCAGGAGGACACCCCACCAGGACGCAACCAGGCACCCAAGTGCCAACAGGGAGGAAAGGCCGAAGGCAACCGTAGACCACAAGGAGGCACCGCCGGAGACCAAGCAGAGGCAGCCGCAAGCCCGCAGACCAGGAGGGCAACCCCTGAGAACCTAGCAGAGTGCAGCAGCCGGGGAACACAAGGACCAAGCCAAGGAAACCACAGAAGCCAGTAACAGTGCAATGAAAGTGCCAGAGCAACAAAGACAGCCAAACCCAGCACGGAATCGGCAAGCCGCTGAACACAGCACCACCCAGCCAGGCCACACGAAGCAGCCCAAAGGCAGAGGACAAGCCACCCACGCCACACGAAGCCAGAGCCAACACTAGGAAGGAAGAGAAAGGCTCCGCGCACCCAGGAGGCCCCATGGCTAAACCCAGCCACCCCAGGCTGTGCAGGACCCAAACAAGGAGTACACACAGGGCGCAGCAGGGGAAGCACGCAGCTACAGAAGCCGCGGAGTGGAACTGCACAGGACCAGGCGCCAAGGCCCGAGCGAAGGACAAGATAGCACATCGCAGGAACAGCGAGGCAAAGAAGGAACTGCCAGGAACCCCAAGAACCAGACCGGCCAAGCCAAGGCACGCCCAGCGGGCACAGCGGAACACTCTGACAGGGACCGCCAGCCGGTAACAAACCAGCACCAAACAACATGGCAGCGTCACCCGAAGACCAGGACAGGCTCCAACGCATGACACCAAAATGCAGCGCAGGAAACACACTGGAAAAATGAGACCACAAGGCAGAAAGGACACCGCCCTTACCAACAGACCCGCACAGTGAGGCCTGTCGCAAAGAGACGCAGAAGCAAAGGGGACAAAGGCGGAAGAAACGCGCAGCAGGGTACCAGAGCAGAAAGCATGCAACCCAGGGAACACCGAAAGCCCAGGAAGCTGCAGCGACCCTGATGCGCGAACAACGCCCCCCCGCACCAAGTCCATCCAAAGTGCAACAGCAGACCACAAGCTGCACAGATGGACACATACACAAAGAAACACACATGACAGCAGCAGTTGGCACGAGGGGAAACAAGGCAATCCGGATCCACACCCCACCCCCGGCAGACAGTCAACACAGGCAGGGAAACCCAGACCAATGAAAAAGAGTATATGACCACAACCACCAGGCCACAGTGACTCCGCAAGGCAGGAAGAGAAGGACACCAAAAGTAGAAGAACCCCTGCAACCTGGAAAAAAACATCAGGCAAGAAATGGTCACGAATCCAAGCATGGCACACACAGTATATTAGACCCCCATGTGTATAACAAAGGAATCGGCAAAGCGCAAGGCCACCCAAATAACCTGGCACTGAACAACAGATGTATTACTGTCACCCAACTCCAAGGCACACATGTGAACAACCGCAGAAGGAGGAAAGGCTGAGCGGACCCACCAGGAGTCGAACCCCAGACCATGAGGTCAACACAGGCCCACGCTGCGGAAGCATTAGTCCTCCATGCCACCAGACCCAGCTTCTGAGGGAGAAATGAAAGACCACAAGGGAATACGTCCCAGGCCCCCTGTGGGCCGCCGTAGGCAAGAGGAAAAATAAACCGCTATGCAGTACTTACCACCGGGGTAGTCAAACTCCAACACACAAAGACTGACCCCCAACCACCAGCCCAGACGCCAACCAACAACGAGCGCTGAGTCAACAGAGGCAAAACCAGGAGCAACCGGCACCCCCAGGCGTCCACTCAGCGTCCAGGGAGGAAAGCCGAACCTTACAGCTACAACCGTCATCCAGGAACACCAGGGGCCTCACCAAGACTGGCCCGAAGTGCCCCAAACAGCAGCAGCAGCGCGTCACCCTGACCGGCCCAGCCACAGGAAGACGCGGCCTTCAACCCGGAACAGACCGGGAGGAGCGGCGCCCCAGCCACAAAGGACCGGCCGCCCAACAACGCGGCTCCCGGCAAGCCCGGCAGGCCAGGAGACCGCGGAACAGGACGTCGAGAAGCCCAGCAGCTCGACGAGACAATGAGGAAGACTTCAGGGACGTAGAGGACAGCCCAGCAGCCCGACGAGACATCCCAGAAGCATACAGCAGGTAAGAGCAAACTTAACATCCCTTTCTGTCGGAAGACAGAAAAAAAGAAAAAAAAAAAAAAAAAAAGAACAGGGAGAATGCTGGGTTGGGCCGGTATATATACTCCCAGTGGGAGGGGCGGGGTTAGTGTACCAGCATTCTTCTGAATTTTTTTTCTGTCATGGAGATGGTCATCTCCAATATGTAAATGAATGGGACGAGGACATAAGGGACCTGGGGGTAATGGTAGGAGTTATCCACTCGCACCTCCCAAGGAAACTAATTACCAAGCACTGATCTAGAATCAGCCAGCTAGAACAAACCTGAATCTCTGCATGTGTGACCAAACGAAGCCACCCTCAGAGTACTCCATTGTCTCGCAGTAGACGGCAAAATTAAATTTAAGGTCCTGTACACCATCCACAAAGCACCCTGGGGCAAAAACCTAGGCTAACTTTAGAAAATGACCCTTCACTATGTCTCAGCCAGGAGGGTTTTGCTCAAGGTCTGCCCACCTGATTAACCAGTGAGCTTCCAAGAAAATGAAGCACAGAAGCCGATCATTTGTTGTGAAACTAAGACTCTTGAATGCGCTGAACCTGAACCGAAGAACGGTGCTCCACTAAAAACAGTTCAGGAAACTTTTGATAAATGAACTACTCAGACTTCAGTTTAATTGAACAGACAACAGGCCTATTATTGAAGAATATTAGATTTGCATATACCTTAACGAATTTGACAATAACGTCCCATCTCATCAAACGGTATTTTATTTTCCTGTCGTCAAAGCTTTGAGATAATCGAGAAAGGGGTCACAGATCACTTTACAAAACTTCATGACAAACATTTTTTTCTCATATTTCTTCTTTCATAATAACTATATACATTATAATTTACAAGGAACTGGGTTATTCATAAATGTTGCTAAAAGTTTCCCTAACACGTGTACATTTATTGTTTACCCATGATATTTTAAATATTTCAGCTTTAATAAAGACATTAACCCAACAACCAGTAATGTCAGTCAACAGCAAGATTCATAGATTTAACTGCAGGTTGATAATTAGATGACTGAAAAATAAAAGTGCAGTGAATCCATTGCTTTCTCTGAAGGAATGGCGCATTTAGAACAATGTTGTCGGGCATCTTATTAGGTACAGGTGCCCTCTGCTGGTGAGCACACTTAGTGCACCGGCATTCTGTGTTGCGTTTTTGTTTTGTTTTTTCAGATCATCCATGGGTTGAGGGCATGAGGTGCTTCTCTTCACAAGCCTTTATGCAACTACATATTTGATTAATGATCCGGCCAGCCTCCATCACTAGATATGTGGTGTCAGGTTCTCTATAGCTGTAGCACAGCCCTGGCGTGTTTCCGTCTGAAAGGTTATATTTCATTACTGGTTTGAAATAAGGAAACTTGACATTTCCAAATCGTCAACATCTTTACAACGTGTAAAAATGCTGATGAATGTACGGCCCTGGGTTTGCTATTCCCGATACAAACACAGACATACTATAAAAAGAAAGAAACCGAGCACGGGGATTGATAAAAACTGAGAACCATTATATTGTTACATCCTGTAGTTGCCATTTAGCCCAACGTGTGATGCGTTTGAGCCTTTCTGCGCCCATAAAATTTCAATTGGCAGAAAAATGTTCACAAAAGCACTTAGCTGACATGGACACAAAGCGTTCTTGCAGTGCAGGAACCTTTTAACTTGTTTCATTCAGACCATTTAGCAGACACAATGGTCTGTAGCTGGAGTTGTACTTACCACACAATAGCAGCAGACAAACGGCAGACTAAATAAACACTCTGAAGGGATGCGGCGTGCGCCAGCTCTGCTCACACACCCATGAAATTTGATAAAGGTGGTTAAAATATTCTCTGCTGCAGTACTTCTGAAAGCGCAGCCTTAAGCTGGCTGACATTTCATGCTCTGTTAATAGGGAACATGTTAAATCTAAAACTGTTCATTGTGCATTAAGAAATGCGCACGGCCACGCATGAGGATGCTCATGCAATATAAATATACCGCAGGACTTGCTAAGTAAAGAAGTGAGACAAGAGGGCCCTGCTCAGTCCCTGCTGTGGAGGAAGGGGGGGAGGGGGTAGATATGTAGGTGGAGAACCCAGATGAGTCTCCTCTCAGATTTAGGCTATGCCAATGTCGTCTAGGGGAGGATGCGTTGTAGCTGCTGCAATTTGCAATGTTCTGGTTCAACCCCTGCATCTGTCCTCAGTCCACAAATCTCATTGCCCAGCACAAAGTGTCTGCATTCGCTCAGAGACTTCAGTACAATGTAGGTCTTACATGCTCGAGGTACCACATGTACACAAAGCTGGTGTCGAAATGGGTCTGTGGTCTGAGTCACAAACAATCCCATCTGCAACACACACCCATTCCACATGTAATAATGCTCAATTGGAACTCTGGTGAATCAACCAATAGATGAACGGGCTTCCAATAAGGTGGGTCACACCTCAAGCAAGGGTCTTGCTTAGGACAATGCCATGGGAAAAATGATTGACGTTTGTGGCATTTGCAGCAGATGATGTGGCAGCCTGCATCACACGTGGGGAGACGATTTGGGCAGGCATCGGCTTAGTGCAGCATTCCCCTGCCTGGCTCTACACCTTTCACCACCCACTTTAGACCTATCATGGCATGGACAGGCCCCGGAGGAGGGAAAGGGAGGGGGGTGGAGTGCTTCCATCTGGGTGGGAGGTCTAAATCCCCAGGATAAGTTACTTTTGGGATGAGGGTCCTCTTTAGGTGATCCGGTACAGCGAGTACGTCTTCCTATGAAAGGAAAGGGATATAGCGTACTTACTGTGTTCCTGCCTGTTTCAAATCTTGGCCAACGCCGGTCTGGGACAACGGCATCTGACACAATAGTCACAGTATGAAATCATTTGCTCCAAATATGTGAATGAGGAAACATCGTTTAGGGCCTAAACCCCGCTTGTGTTGGTTTTTCTTGGCTGGACTGTGGGTATTGCATCTAGTTTCCATATGCAAAAAGAGCTGATCTTCCTTTGCAAATTGGTTTTTCAAACTTTGTACCGAGGCAGGTCCATGTTACATATGCACACCTCATACTTCCTTCTTATTTGAGGCATAGACTATTTGCACTTTTTAGAGATATACATATGTCTGGTGGCAGAAACAACATCGTGCATCAGGCTTTACCTTGTTCCCTTTGTAACCGTATCAGGTTTCCTACAAACGTCAAGCCCACTAAAAGGCCATGATTGTTGCAAACTCCTTACTGGTCCTATGTGTAGGGGAGTCAGGTACTCAAAGTCAGGGGAGCTGAATCTGCGAAAGCGTGCCGATCTTCGTGTCCACTGGGCTCTGGAAAACATCCTCAGTAAAAACGAAATAATGATAATAATAAGCATAGCAGTTCTTCTTAAAGATGGCCTGTGACAGCTTTAAGTTTATTGAATGATCAGTGTCAAACTGATTCCTACTGCCCAAATCCTCTGTGCTTAGGGTGCAATGACTACGATTCATTTAGTCTGTGCTTTCCAATGACACAAAGTCAAAGAAGCCAGTGATTGATCTGCACGAGTTCATCGTGGTCTTAGAGATCTTCTTGTATTTTATTCCATGAGCTAATGATAGTTTTCTTTCCATTTCCACGCGTCATTTTCTGAATCATTTGACCTTTTGTACACCTGTGCCTTGTAGCACTCTCCAGTCCAACAAACAACTGGCCACGCTCTACTAGTGGGTGGAAAGAGATAGCGTGGGCACCGCATGTGCGCCAGCCTGATATGTATTACAGAAGTGGCTGCACAAGCATGTGAGACTCCTCTGTCATACCAAGGTGCACCAAGATCTGAATTATTTGTTAATGTTGAGGGCAAATACATAAAAGATACATTAAATGCATTGCCCTCGATTTGCAGTTAACTTTTGCAACGGCAAGCCCAATTTTCTGTTCCTATCCGTTATCTAGGGATTTACGTTACAAATAGCTATGAGGAACTTTTTAACTTGAAGTATCTAGCAATGGCCACCAAGATTAGAAATCTATTAGATAGATGGACTCTTCTTCCACTCACAATAATCGGCAGGGTAGCTCTTATAAAAATGTCCATCCTACCATTATTAATATTCCTATTCTCGAATGTTCCCATAAAATTAATATCGCATATTTTAAACAGTTGGAAGTTATGATTCGACAAATTATTTGGGAAACAAAAAGCATCACGAGTGAGACTTCCAGTGCTTCAACTCGATATCAGACAAGGCGGGTTGGCACTTCCAGAGATACGAACTTACTATGAAGCAACTTTTGTGGATTTAATGGTCAGAATGTTAGATGGCAAAGAATCGTTGGATAGCTTTTCTGTGGATAAGATGGCGCAGGAAGCAGAATCGCAGACTCCAGTTTTTATTAAAACGGCCAAACTTCTGAAAAAGACTTGTTATAAGACACTACAGGGGTTCGGGGAAAGTATACGTTCATTTTATCATACAAAAGGCGAATACAGGGGGATATGAGTTTTTGAAACTCACGGAGTGTAAAACACTGGGCCTTTATATCAGAAACAATCAGATAAGATTTCGGGAAAGTAAAGGCTTTAAGGAATTAGGTCATTTTGTGGTTGGGGGGGGGGAGACGTATAAAATGGCAGGAGATTCAGGCTAGATGTGGAACCAGCTGCAATTCGTATTTTTTGGCTTCCTCCAGATTACTCAATTTGTGAAGAAATTTTGCTTTCCGTTGAGTATTGTTTCAGCCTCCCTATTACCAGCCCTTTTTAGAGCTAAATTAAGGGGTGTCGGAAATTGGTATAGATTATTACGAGATCAAAGGGAAAGCCCTGTAGTAACAAGGTTTCTAGATAAAATCTCCCAAGAGACTCAATGTACTTTTTCAGAATTAGAGTGGCAGGAGATTTCACTGCATGGTAACAAAACATTAAGGGGCCGATTCCGATCTCGGCCGGTAGGGCTCCGAATCGGATTCGGCTTTACCGGATCCGATTCGGAGCCCTGTTTCCCGACCGAACCGTACGCGGGTCCGGCCGAGCGAGTACGATGCGAAATCTCCGACCGACTCGTCCGGGCGTCCCGACCGCTCCGACCGACTCGCTCCCGGCTCGAACCGCTCCGACCGACTCGCTCGGACTCGACTCGCACCGCGCAATGGAGACGTTTCCCGGCCGGGTAAGTACGATGCGCGCCGCGAGCAGTCCGACCGAGCCGCGCACTCCGGCTCGTAAGAGCTGTCGGAGCCGTACTTTGGGGGTCCGTGTCGGACCCCCTGTACGCGTAGCCGCGCGAGTCGCACACAGGGGGACCCATGGGTCCCCCTACCTGTGCGTGTACGGCGCGAGTCGCTCGCCACGTACCCGCTGTAGGGGCGCCCTTGTCCGACTCGCACCCATTGAGTCAATGGGAGCCCGCGTACGCGTTGTACGACCGGCTCCCATTGACATCAATGGGAGTCCGACCGACTCGAGTCCGATAACATACGGACGCATCGTACTCGTTCGGTCGGACTGCACGGGTCCGATTCGGTCGGAAATCTCTCCGGGTCCGGCTCGGTCGGAGAAATTTCCGGCCCGAATCGGAATCGACCCCAAAGAGCTGCTAATTTTAAAAGAATGGCATTTTTATCCCGTTGGATGTCTTATTATACACCGAGGGCCTTACATAAGATGTATCCAGAGGTAGAGGACAAGTGCTTTCATTGTCAACAAATGGGGCTGGGGGGCTGGACACATATTTTCTTTACATGTCCGTCTTTAACCCAGTTCTGGGAGGAAGTGTTTTCTGCTTTTAATGAAGGTCTACGGAGAAAACTAAAACCAGAACCAGAGATCGCATTGTTTGGGTTTATAAGGCAAAGTTCGAATACTCCAATCTCCAAAGGAGAGAAAGCATTTATAGCGATTTCTGTTTTGGTGGCTCGCTCCTTGATCCTTCAGAACTGGAGGACAGCGAAAATCCCAACCCACCAAGATTGGTATAGAAAAATGCAACGTACTAAAACTTTCGAGGAAGCATATGCAAAAAGGGTAGGGGCTACTAGGAAATTCTTGGCAGTGTGGAAATGTATGGACAAGATAGAAAGTAAAAGGCTCAGTATTTTAGATCGAAGTAGGACGAGTAACGTTTGTTAGCGGATTAATTAGGTTTTATTACGTAAAAGCTGCTATGCACTGCACTTTATTCTATGCATCTAGAACAGATGAGGGACTAGTCCCCCCCTTAGAAAGACTGAATATAACTTGATTATGGTAAAATGGTTTTGCACAGCACTTTATTATTCATTATTTGAACATTGCACCTTTTTGATGGGTGCAGGATATATATCTGTAGGCGATGAGGAAGGAAGGAAATGGATTCCAGCTATAAGTTCAGATGATATATTGAATTTTAATTGTATAAAGTAATAATAACTGCTTGTATTGTTAAAGTTGCTCATTGTAAGTTTTAATTCTGCTCAAAATAAAAAAAAAATAAAAAAAAAAGGAGTTGCAATTAACTTTCACTTTGAGGGTCAGATTATAAAGAGAAATGGCACAGTATTGAAATAATCCCCAAAAACTTCTTCCCAGATACTAATGTGGACTCTCCTCCTTGGAGAAGAAGTCTTTTGTACATGCATGACTTGTAAGAAGATTACATCACAATATAAAACATTGCAAAGTGGTGATCACCATTATAAATGAAGATATTGAATAGCTTATGATTGTGTAAGCTTCCAATGGAAACTAAGCGCTAATCCATTTTATGGATGTCGCGAACCAGCAGCGCAGGAACAGTTTTGGCTTCCAGTGCTCAGCTGTCAATGAACTCATGCATTTAACTGCAGTATCGCTGCTAATCCAATTCTGTGTTGCTTTGTACACAGACCGGCATTCGTGCCAATTTCCATTATTTGCTCTTTGCATTAATCTACAGTATGTGGCTGCCAAACTTCTTGGCAGGGAAATTTTCATGATACGCAGAGTTAAAAATTGCGCTTACTCATAAGCGCAGCCAGGATCCCAAAAGTACTGCTATAGAGTACATAAAAAAATGGCCGCCTCTGATACTTCTTACGCATACTCTCGCTTCTTGTACCTTTTTAAACACCACCGAGGCTTCAACAATTTCAAACAGTTTGAATCTCTGAAAATGTAAAACATTTTAAAACCCTAGAAAATCTATAGACCAGGATGTGATATCGAATCGTAATGTTTATGAGAAAAACAAATGAAAAAGAATCCTTTTCATGGATACAAACTGGACTACACCTCTTTATCTGAGCAGGTTCTTTCATAAACTTCACTTGTTCAAAGAGCCAAGACAATATTTTTCCACTAGCTCACCATTGTTCCCTGGGCATATTGAGGTAAGGATGCTCCTCTACACACGCAAGAAAGTATTTATTGCCTCCGTTCTTGACACCCTGGCTTGTGCATTTTCTTTCCACCCATAGACACTTTGGCAAAATGTGCATTGTCGGGCACTGCAAATCACTAAAATAACAAGAATACAAATAAGGGCTATTGTCTTTTTTTAGTAGAAACCAAGACAACTTTTTATTTGAACTTGAAGAAACTTAAAAGAAAGAATGTTGTAAAGATTAGGGTGAGCACTCAAGATCACTTAAATGGATTCCCAGTTCTGCAAAAGGAATTGAACACAATGGTACAGAGCTTCTACGTTTATTTTCAGAAAACATAAATTCAGACAACGACATAAAATAAAAGTGGAAGAGGTTTGACAAGGCAAATATCAATCCAAACTCCTTCCAAGGTAGGATGTGCTAATTATTTCAAGAATGCCGATTTGTACATAGCTAAGCTTCTTCACCAAGTTCTACATCGCAGGCACCAACGTGTGAAAAAGCATTCCTAACTCGCATCCAAATCCAATATCCATGACTTCCCTCTCTCCTTTACTCATTAAGCAGAGAGAACTACTTGTGAATTGTTGATCGGTGAGGATAATGTTAATAGACCGAGAAAACATTTATCAAACTGACAAAAAATAGTTTAATATTCTTATGGTAATTTTTGATATAACCTTACTGCAAGTAAAACATTTCCAAGCTTCCATAGATCCCAAATAGTATAACCATCAACATTTCAAATGAGAAATTTAATTTATTTTCTAGATCACATCTAGTCCTTATAACAAGAGGTATATTGACAAGACCGCCCAAATGCTCAACATTATTCGAATTCTGCGTTAAAAAAAGATGATTATCGGCAGCATCTTTAGCAGGTTCGCTAAGTGCATTACAAACTCTATGCCTCAGTAAACTGCTTTACTTTCTCAAGGATTGTAAAGTAACCTGAGAGCATTGAAGTTTTTAACACACCGACTATGGGTTTGTGTCATGATGGTAATAAACTGACGTGGACAGTGTGTTTCATGGCACCATAATGGCTTTATGAGCGTCATTCCACAAATCATAGCCAGAGAAGGTGAAATGGAAGAGTGGAATTATGCAAACGTCATTCTTTCATAACACAGTTAGGAAAAATGGACCCATGGAACTATGTTTACCACCTTTACACACAAATAAAGGTAGTTTTCCTCCGGAGTGCAGGTGATTTACCCTTACCATGGGTGGTGGTGCATGGAAAGCAAACTTATTGGTTAATTTGTTTTGTATTTTTATAAAGTGATGCTCATTGCTTGAGGTTACTTTAGAGCTTTTATTGTTTATATGATAGAACAATCTGCTTCAGCTGGGATGCAGAGGTTAGACTCAAGTCAGATATGGTTGGAATGTGGTGAGATGTTCTTCTGCTGCAGCACTCATTCAGAGTTTGAAGTGGTCATTAGTGTTCACTAGTTTTCTGAACCTTATGCACTTCAGTTAGGTTCTCAAGTTTCAAATGTGAGCATTCACAAATTGGGGTTTGAGGACTCTGAGGCATCAGCATCAAGGTTTCTGCCAAGTGAGGGTACATTGGTTGATGTGATGATCAGTCGCTCTCGTGAAGATTTATTCCTGATGTGCAATGAAGAGCCAATGTAAGTATTCTTTGCTACTGCCCCAGAGGGCTTTGTTATTATTGCAGAAAACCTTGAACCTCCTTCCTGTATCCGTTGGGGGGTCAATAAAAGACCTTTAGGACTGGTTCGATGTGGTTGCACTTGTACACTTAAGGCGTGTTCTCTCTGCCTGGTTTTGTAAGGTCTGTAACCTACTAATGTGGTTGACTCATGTGTACAAGGTTTCAATATTCAAGGCATGCCAAAAGTAGGACTCTAGTGAGCTCCACACAGTGGCCATTTTGAAATAGCTGGAGGATTTTATGAAGCAGGGTGAGCTGAAAGGTAACTTCACTGACCATGGAGTTAATTTGAGGCGAGAATTATAATCCAGCACCCAGCTGTGAGACCTACAGACCTATTGTGTCTTCAACACATACGTGAAATGTCAGTTCTCAAACATTGCAGTACTTCACCTCTGCTAGATCTTTGGTGACTTTTCCTTCACCCAAAATGAGAGAGTGAAAGAATGTGATGCTCGGAAGCACATACTGAGGATGCAGAGTGAATCTTACTTTACAACTAATATTAATCCATGCCATCAGCTGATAATTCCATTACCTTCCCTTTGAGAATGTGATTTGTGAAGATCCACAGTTGGCAAAAAAGGCACACGCACACATAATGATATGACATGTTATGCACAAATTGCAAAGCAGACCATATGTAGTTAAGGAAGCATTAGATTAATGTTCAATAAGACAACGCATAAACATGCCATTTAATTGAGGTAATGGGTCTCTCCTTTCCCAGTTGCTAGTAGCACAGCTTAATGAAATCCAATGTCAGAGTGCCATCCCATTCCCATGATTTCAGAACCTGTACCCTGACATTTTCTATTGAGCAGTCACACACTGCTAAATTGTCTTTCGAGAGTATGCTATCACTTTGTGCATTAAAAGAGAAATATACAATTTGCAAATGAATGGCAATACTCAAACACTAGCAGCCCTACTGCCATACATGCACATCATGAGCGGTGTAACTAACATGCCCTTATGACATACATATATGAACTGTGCACAAGGCACAAATGTCAAGGGAAGTGTCCCAACAAAACTTGTACAAATTCTGTGCAATAATAGGCACAAATATCTGGCACAAGATTGGACCAACATCTCAGCAGTTAGACGGTTAACCTACGAAGATAATGCCTGCATCAATTAAGGAACATACAGATATACATCATTATAATATGAAAATCAGCCACAGGACATGTAGTCCTACTAATCATAGTCTGTAAGCCGCAGTAGCCATGGTCATTTACAAGAAACTACTTGGTTTCGAATGAGAGTTTTAAGTTTGTTGCCAATGTCTTTCAAGGGTCCCATTTTGACTATTCAGGCTTTGACACATTCTCTTTTGTGAACTCATGCCTGGCATTCCAATCATCATTAAAGTCACGGACAGATGTTCAACTCAGTCTGTTAACCCACAAAAGACAGATGGAACAACATCTCAAAAGGAAACAAGTGTACTTTATGAATTCACATAAAGAGTTACAATCGAAAATAGTCCTTATTTTTATGCTAAATATGGAGTCCTGTTGAAAAGTACATCAAAATGTGATGATTTAGGGTCTGCAACTTTTGATACCCATAAAACATATTGGTGTGCCTATTCAAATACATGTTTTTCTTCCAGTGATTAGAGAATAATGTGTCACTGTCATGAAAAAGAGGTTTTGTTTACTAATGTATTGAAAGCAACATAAATAGATGTGCATTGTCTTTTGCACTGCTGCAAAATATTTTGACTGATTAAAATGTGTAATGTCTTATCCGTTTTTGCAAATGCAACAAATGTTGTTGGTCAATTGCCATCAAGCTTAAATGAGTTTATGAACAAGGGTGCTTAGTTATTTAAAAAAAAAAAGTTTTATGTGTTGTATACCTGTCACAGAGAGATGCCTTTGTGCTGTACAGATAGGATAGAATAACAATAACGATAACAAGTTGGAGAATCAATAAGTTATTACACAAATACAGTGCACTCGTTGACTATAGTAGTTCACACACTGTACGATGGAAGCAAAGAAGGAAGCTAAAAAAAGGTATACATTGACGGCACAAAGTATTCAGTGGCAGGAAAATGTGTAGTTACAAAGACATAAAAAAGGATGTACTGAGCTACAAGAAGTGAATAGTTTGTACCTGGGCAAGGAAAGGTAGGAGTTATGGTACAAGGAAGGGCAAACGTTAAGGAAAGCTCAGGAATGGTTGGGAATCCTCAATGTAACCCAAGAGAGTAGGAGACTAGTTAATCTCTGTCAGAATGCAGTCTCAATTCAAAGTAAGAAACGTACCATATATTTAGCGAGCTGTAATATCTGTGAATATTGAACTGGGATCCAAGTTGGGAGCAAAGCTTTCTCCTACAAAACTTCTATGATGTCGCTCTCTAAGCTTTCCAACAGATAACCATAATATTCTAATGAACGGAGTGCTTTTGATGATTATTGCATCATCAAATATCCTCAGACTAGTACGGGGCAGATGTTCTAATTTACATAGTATTGTTCCTGCTTGTAAACAATGTAATATTTCTTAAACGGATCAGCTGCACCAGTATCTCTCTTACAATTTAGAATTTTGCATGGAAATTCACTTGGCAGATGAGTTGTAAGCCATATTAACTGGAGAGAAATGGAGACTCAGCTCTTAGCTTGGATACACATACTTTTCAGTGGCAATGTTTCCCTAGAAACATTTGGTGATTAAACTGCATTTCAACCTTCCTATACACCCAATTAAAGGGGTAAACCTTTTTTTAACTGCCAATCTGTCTATTTAGGCATCATGGACCACATTTTTGGTTCCTTGGTTGCAACATCTGTGGTTTACAAATAATTATGTAGAGTGCCTAGGATTGGGTTTACACAGCGGCATACTGAAGGGGCGTCTTTTAAAAATGCCTGTCCTGACTCAAATCAGGATACTTCCAAACAGGGCAGGCTTTAGCGATAGTGGCGACCGGTGCAACAATCATTTTTGGCACCTCCACATCTCATGACTGCCATCTCATACTCTCTCACTACCACTGGGCAAAGGTGCCCCTCATCTCTCCAATCATAAGTTATTGCTAAACACAGCGCCCCCCCACATAGTCCGCGCCCAGTGCCGCCGCACCAGTCGCACTGCCCAAAAGCCGGCCCTGCTTCCAAAGCGAATCAGAAAGTGTCTCAAACTCGGATATATACAAAAAAACAATATTATTTAATTGGTATAGTGCTACATACTATCTAAAGGTGCTTCACAACCTCATGGCAAGAGGTATCAAACATACCAAACCACAGACCTAACCTTCCTGCTGTTTTGTCTCGAACAACATGCCTTTCTTTGTGTTTTTCACCTCTCCCCCAAATTTACGAGAAGTGGCATAGAAAATAGCACAAATCTGAAGGATTACAATTTTAAAAAAAACATGTTGACAATTTTTAAATCTCACAATTAATTAGGAGCTGCAAAAGACCTACAATTAAGCCTGAAAAAGAAAAATTCTAAATATTATTCATTGTTGATAAAATGTTGTCCATTATGGGGACAAAGAAAGCACTTCCCCCATATGGGGTTGTAAATGAAAATAATTACATAAATCATACCTTGAAACATAAGAATTTGGATGCATTTCAGTTAGTAATCGTATCTTTTATAGTGCTCAGAATGCCTTTACCATGCATTTTTATTGACTTGTTTTCAATGGGACCGAGTAAGAGCCAAGTAGGAAAACACCCTTCATGTATGTACATTCCTTATCCAGCTGTGAAACTTTTTAATTATCGGTTGCTTCTTGAATTACAGATTCACAATCTGTTTTTTTGAGCACACAACTATTCAATGTAGCACTTTGTCATTGGGAAGTGAACAGCTCCCGTGGTGTTGCTGATGATGATGCACTCGCACAGCAGTAATACAATTTAACAATAAAATGCTAATTAGTTGTCACCATTACAGTCTGTCACATTGCTACTTTTAAGACTACGACTTTCCACCTTTTTAGACACTGTTAAACTAAAATAGCAACAGCTGACATTACATCAATTGTCGACTACAAAAATTTAGTTTCTCTTCAATACGAATTCTTAATTGTCACTGAAAGGCAGTTTCCAAAATAAGCCATACCTCAATTGTTATTCCAGGGTTGTCCCCCTCTCAAGAAACAACCTATGGTAAATACAGCACTCATCTCTTAGGTTTTAAATAATCATGCCGTGAAGTGTCCACATCAGAACAGAGTGCAAAATTGGACAATATTGCAGAAATGTTGCACTGGTGAAAAGGAAAGACAAAACTACTTTCTACTAATTAGCTGCTTGAGTGTTTCAGAATGGAGAAAACAAATACTGCCCCATTATGCCACAGAAAGGTGATTGCCTTGACTCCCAAATGGAGAACATGGCTTATGAAACCATTGTCAAAAATACATAACACACTTTGTTGCTTCTAAATTATGAAAGGTGCGAGTTTAGCAAAGAAATTCAGGTTAAAAAAAATACCGTTTTCAAAAAGATCAAGCCGATTTTGCACTATTTTATCTACTTATGTAATAAAAAGTTGCTAATTGAGGAGCTTCAAGATTAGTCGCATCTTCCTCATTTGAAACGGGTATTTTCCCCTTTCTTGTATGAACGAAAATAAATGGTCTGAAATCAGTTGTGTTTACGTTTGTCCTGGTACGAATATTTTTTACCTGGTTATCTATTACAAAAGCTGTTAACTTGATTCACATGTATCCCCCGTTTCCACTAACCAATGGACATTTTCTCTAATTTGACCTGGTGTTTGGAATGCGGTACAACATTGTGTAAATGTTGTTAAACATACATTGACCACTGCAGTAAATCTGTGCAGCGTACAGTGCATGGTGTAGAAATGCTATGTGCACAAAGAAACAAAAACACAGAAAATTCAGAATCAAATATAGGAGTGATAGTTTCTCATTATGTTCCTGAAGTTTGAGGGAAAATTCAATATATTATGAATGGAACTTCTTAGAGTTTGACACATACATATAAATATGTAACTAGATTGAGAGAAAATGCAAAAAATGTATTCTCTTGATTTAATAATGGACATATTTGTGACTAAGTATGACAGAAGCAAAAAATATATAATGTTATGAATTTTCTTGGGTATTTGTGGTATTTTAGTGTGCCTGAGAGCTAATGCTGTGCCCCCCATTTCCGGTCTGCATAGTGCACAAATTAAATGGGTGACTGCAATTTTTTTTTACCCAAACTTGAATGTCTTCTGAATAAGTAGTTAGAATTCATCGTGAGCTAGCAGCCTAGAATGATGCATGCATATTGTTAGACATGGTGGTCTCTAGTTGGCAGAGGTAGGTACCTTTGTCCAAATAGGGACCCTTGCTTCTAGTCAGGGTAAGGGGTATACACTCATAAAATAATCTCTGCTCACCCCCTTGGTAGCTTGGCACGAGCAGACAGGCTTATCTCAGAGGCAGTGTGTAAAGCATTTGTGAACACATACAGTAATACAGTGAAAACACTACAAATGGACACCACATCAGTTTAGAAAAATAAGTAATCTTTATCTAAAACAAAACAAGACCAAACGACAAAAATCCACAATACAGTAATAAAAATATGACTTTTAAATGGTAGAAATAGTTCAGTTCAATGCAAGTTGTAAATGCGACACTTTTCTCACAAAGTACCTAGGATGCGTCACGCAAAACAAACAAAATGGCCGCAGGGAAGGTGATGCGTCGGTTCCTGGCTCCTGGGGAGGTGATGCGTCTGTTCCTTACTGCAGCGCAGGGGAGGTGATGCGTCGGTTCCTTACCGGAGAGGAGGTGATGCGTCGTTTTCTTACTGCATGGGGAGTTGATGCGTCGTTTCTTACTGCGTCCCCCAACGATGCAACAGTCTTGGCGCCTCGATGCGATGCGTCAATCCGGTATGATGTGTGGCTTTGCGCAGCCGCACAGCAGGCTAGCGTCGGGATCGGTGCGGTGATCTCGGACTTCAGAGATAGTTGCACCCGATGCGTCGTGCGGCGATTTCTCGAGCCGCGGCAGGCACTGCCACGGTTTCTTCGGCGATGCGTTGGAAACAGGTGCGGATGCAACACGCTTCTTCGATGTTGCATCAATTCTCCAGCTCCCAGCGACAAACAGTCTCTAGAGGTCCTAAATGCAGCAGGCACCTCTTTGCAGGTTGGAATTCCCAGCAAGGGAATTCAGGGGAGCGGGTGGTGAAGTCTTTTGTGTCCCTGAGACTTCAGAACAGGAGGCAAGCTCAGTTTCAAGCCCTTGGAGATCTTTTCTTCAAGCAGGTGACAAAGCAAATAGCAAAGTCCTTTTTCTCCTTTCCTTGGCAGCAAGCAGACACTGCAGGCCAACCCCAGACAGCAAACAGCACAGGGGCAGTATTCCTCCTCAGCTTATCCGGCTCTTCTCCTTGGCAAAGGTTCCTCTTGATTTCCCAGAAGTGATCTAAAAGTCTGAGGTCTGGGCCCCTCTTTTTATACACTAAAATCCTTTGTTCTCTGAAGGCAGAGAGTGTCTGTACCCAGCCAAAACCACTTGCAAAGTGCCCCACAACCTCCATTGTCCGTGTGAGCCCTGGCTCCAGACACACCACAGGAGGGTGGAGCCGTCATTGTGGAAGGCAGGCACAGCCCTATTCAGGTGAAGGTGCTACTCCTCCCACCACTCCAAATGTAGACCAAGCCTATTCAGCCCAGCCCCTACTCATCAGACTTCTGGAGCCGCTGCTGCTCTCCAGCCCCTGTCATCCAAAAGCCAGACATGCAATACACAAACCTAGCAGATGCACACTGGATGGTTAGGAAAGAAAATACCTACTTTCTAAAAGAGGTATTTTCAAACACAGAATGTAAAAATCACCCTCACTAAAAGATGCACTTTAACATTCTGAGTTCAGGCATACTAAACTTTACTATCTTGTTCCTAGGTTCAGTTATGTTTATAAGATGTTATAAACAAACTCCCCATTCTGTCCTATGGGAACAGATAGCCTTGCAATAGTGAAAAAGGAAATTGGCAGTATTTCACAATCAGGACATGCCACACATATCAGGGCATATCCTACCTTTCACATACAATGCCCCTGCCCACAGGGGTACCTTGGGCCTACCTTAGGGGTGACTAATATGTAGAAAAGGGAAGGTTTAGGGACTGGCAAGTGTGCGCACTTGCCAAGTCGACATGGCAGTCCCAGACTGCACACAGGCTCTGCAATTGCAGGCCTGAGTCACATTTTACAAGCTGCTTCTGTGGGTGGGACAATCAGTGCTGCAAGCCCACCAGCAGCATTTGATTACAGGCCCTGGGCACACATAGTGAACTGTACTAGGGTCTGACAAGTAGACTAAATAAGCCAATCTTGGAATCACTAATCCATAACAATAATTTACAAAGGGAGCACTTGCACTTTGGCACTGAACAGCAGTGGCAAAGTGCCCAAAGCATCTAGACCAGCAAAACTTGAGTCCAACACACAGCAAAACAAAGGAGGTAAAGGCAAAAAAATGGAAGGGAGACCCACGCCAATGGTGCCAGGTCTAACATATATTATTACACATTTGAATAGCTTAGATTGAGATTGAGCCTCTCTTGATGAGGAACTACCCAAACAACAAAATGCAATGATTGCTGCCCATAATCATTAAAATCTATTATGTTCAATAATTTATCATGGAATGGTGTCCTTGAGGTACGGTCAAGTATTTCTTGTTTATATTTAAATAAATAGACATATTTACAATTAATATACATACATGTATTACTTGCATAACTAAGGGTTCAAACTGCGCTGAAAACGGAAAACATCTTTATTTAGAAAAAATCATGCGGCATTTGGTAATATGTAGTGTTCTCTGCAACATTTTAAAAATCTACGTCTCAATCTGAAAACATACACACAATAGCATTATAATTTTAGCTAATCCATAGGTAAAATATACTTTTCTTTTTGCAAGTGTAGATTTTGACTAGTGGTTTGAAAATACCCCTGTCTGAGGTCACTGGGATATATAGTGCTTATCTTTAAGTAGATCAGGATTTTGCACTATAGAGGCCCCGGTTATGAGTACCTGGCGCTACCAAAGATCCATGTCCTACTAATAAGGGATTAGAGGATAACAGCAAGGAATCTACCTCCCTCTCAAACACATTTCAGGAGGTTCAACCGTGCAGACCCAGGAAGCCCTCTAATCACATGTTTCAGTGGTGAGCTGTTCCGGCCCTGGTTTGGTAACTTTAGTGTCCCCTCAAAGGCCGGAGTTCACCCCCACAACCTCACAATGGGTGGAGAGTGAAACTGCTGCCCAAGGAGACAGTATAGGACCCTCTGTGCACAATTCATTGGATGGGGTGTTTTATTCAATGGCCCACACTTTCATGTTTAGTGCTCTGAAATCTGGTATTGGAGTTTAATGGTGTGCAGTCTGCACAGAATTCCATCAGCACCTGTGAGTCTACGTAATGGCCAACATGAAAGACTTATTCTATGCACCAGAGACTGGCATGACCTCATGAGCAGTAGAACTAGCATGTGTGTTAATATTCACAAAGCTGCACATCCCATACACTAAAGCAAAACAGTAGGATGACCAAAATTGGGTGCAAACCAAAATGTGTAAAAATATGATTACCTCTAATGGTGCATCCAGCTGTCTTTTCTCCCATACAAATAGAAGAATATAACTTCTTAACAAATACACATATTTTGGATCTGAAAAGAAGCACACTCATATTCTGGACAGTGAAATAACACCTCAATGGATCCTCCCTCAATTTTCCTCATTTTGCAAGCATTAATTCTTAAACATTATAAACCTTCTACATAATGCAGGGTCTAATCATTTTCTTAGGAAATGTATCTTAATGGAGATAATGACAGTGAACACCCACGCAGCACCAAACCCTACCCTAATGAAATGTCCAGAAAACTCGAACTTCCTCCACAAAGCTGCTGCTCGCAAGTCACGAATAATTCCATTTAAATGAAAACTTTATCACAGAGAAAAGCTAAGTTCAAAGACAACATGCGACTAGGTAAAAAAAAAAAAAAAAAATCTCATATAGGTAGTTTTGATCATTTTTATAAATATTTTTGTATGTTTATCTGTTAGAAACGGGGTCTCTAGTTGACAGAGGTAGGTACTTTGTCCAAATAGGGACCCTTGCTTCTAGTCAGGGTAAGGGGGATACACACTCCAGATAACCCCTGCTCACCCCCTTGGTAGCTTGGCACGAGCAGACAGGCTTATCCCAAAGGCAAAGTGTAAAGTATTTGTATCAACACTCACAGTAACACAGTGATAACACCACACTGGTTTAGAAAAATAAAGTATTTGTATCTAAACTTAACAAGACCAAAACGACAAAACTCCAACATACAAATATTAAGAAAAAGGACATTCAAGAGGTTTTAGCAACTGAGTCCATAGAAAACTATGGATGCGTGATTTCTTGCAAAGTACCCGTATTTGTGACAAAATTCACCAAGCCAAACAGCCGCAGCGATGAGAAGCGTCGAAAAACAAAGATGCGTTGTTCCTGAGACCTTTGTGGATGCGATGCGACAGTTCCGCTCTACACAGGGGAGCGATGCGTCGGGTCCGGTCTGTAGGGGGAAGTGATGCGTTGATTTTGAGACGACTCCGATCCACGAGTGATGCGTTGGCGAAAACTTGCCACACAGGGATGATGCGTGGAAAGCCGGGATGCGTCAGCGAACGATGCGGCGGCGGCGAGCAGCGCTGCATCGACTTTTTCAACCGCGATCCCTTGATGTGTCGATTCTTGCCGCGGTGACAGGCGCTGCGTCGGTTTCAGCAATGGCGCGGCGGTGCGGGGAGATTCTTCTCCCACCACATCGTTGCATCGGAAAAACTGTCGCAAGAAGAGCGATGCGTCGATTTTCTTGTTGTTGTGTTGCTTTCCAGCTCCCAGTAGCAGAAACAACCTCCAGAGGCCACATAGCCACAGGCACTCCTGGCAGGTCGGAACTCCCAGCAAGGAAGTTCAGGGGAGCTGGGGGTGAAGTCTTTGTGTTCCTGAGACTTCAAAACAGGAGGCAAGCTCTACTCAAGGCCTTGGAGACTTTCCTCAAGCAGGTTTTTGCAGCGGCGCAGCGATGTGTGGAAATTCTTCTCGCGTCGTGAAGATGCGTCGGATAAACAGCTGCAAGAAGAGTGATGCGTCTATTTCTGTAGTTCTTTGAGTTTCTTCTGTCTTCCAGCTCCCAAACAGCAGCAACAACCTCCAGAGGCCCAAAACTGGCACAAGCACCTCAAGGCAGGTCAGAACTCACAACAGCAGAGTTCAGGGGAGCTGGGAGTGAAGTCTTTGTGTCCCTGAGACTTCTGAACAGGAGTCCAGCTCACATCAGGCCCTTGGAGATCTCCTTCAAGCAGGGGACGCAGCACATAGTCCTTCTCCTTTCCTTGGCAGAAACAGCAACTGCAGGCCAACCCCAGACACACAGCAAGGGCAGTACTTTTCCTCAGCTTCTCCAGCTCTTCTCCTTGGCAAAGGTTCCTCTTGATTCCAGAAGTAGTCTAAAGTTCAGGGGTTTTAGGTCTAATACTTATACCCCAAAATGTCTTTGTTCTCTTTGTGCAAGGGTCTCTGAGCCCAGTCCAAACCAGTTCTGTCCTCTCTGGTGCAGCTGCCCGGCAGGAGGTGGAGACAGCATTGTGTAAAGCAGACAGGCCCTATTCAGGTGCAAGGGAAATCTCCTCCCACCAATCTAAATGCAGTCCGGGCCTATTCAGGTGCTAGTGAGAACTCCTCCCCCTACTCTGAATGCAGCCCAGGTCTATTCAGCCCAGCCCTGACTCATTCAGGAAAGGCAGGACACACATCAACCTTCCCGGTGGCTGTCTGAGAGAATGCACCTCCCAGACCCTGTCACTCCAAAACCAGACAGTCAATACACAAACAGGCAGAGGCACAAAGAATGGTTAAACAAGAAAATGCCTACTTTCTAAAAGTGGCATTTTCAAATACACAATTTAAAAACCATCTTTAGTAAAAGATGTGTTATTAAATTCTGAGTTCAGAGAGCCTAAACGTTATTTTTACATCTTATCCCTATGGGAATATATGCTTGTAAAATGTTACAAAGCATTCCCCATTCTATCCCATGGGGCAAGATAGCCTTTCAATAGTGAAAAACGAAATTGGCAGTATTTCACTATTAGGACATGTTACACACATCAGTACATGTCCTACCTTTCACATACACTGCACCCTGCCCAGGGGGGTACCTTGGGCCTACCATAGGGGTGTCCTATATGTAAGAAAAGGGAAGGTTAGGGCCTGGCAAGTGGGTGCACTTGCCAAGTCAACATGACAGTTAGCAAACTGCGCACAGGCACTGCAGTGGCAGGCCCGAGACATCATTTCAGGGCTACTCATGTGGGTGGCACAATCAGTGCTGCAGGCCCACTAGTAGCATTTGGTTTACCAGCCCTGGCACACTTAGTGCACTTTACTAGGGACTTATTATTAAATCAAATATGCCAATCAGGGAGAACCAATCATAACAACAATTTACACAGAGAGCATATGCACTTTAGCACTGATCAGCTGTGGTAAAGTGCCAAGAGTCCTAAAACCAACAAACACAGGTAGGAAAAAATAGGAGGAAGAAGCAAAATGTTTGGGGATAACCCTGCAAAAAGGGTCAAGTCCAACATTATGTCAGGAGTCAGGGACCGGGCTCTACGATGGATGAGGTCCTTCCTGTCATCTAGAGTCTTCCAGATTACACTAGACACCCATACGTCCAAGAGTTTTCCCTTACCACAGGGAGTTCCACAGGGCTCAATCCTCAGCCCCACATTGTTTAATCTATACATGGGACCACTTGCCACTATAGTGGAGGGGTACAAGGTGTCTATTGTGTCCTATGCTGACGATACTCCGCTTATTATCACACTGTCCCAAAACCCGGGCCTGGGTGCCCAAAATTTCTCACAATGCATGGAAGAGGTAACAACTTGGATGTCTAATCACTGTCTGAAACTTAATGGCAGTAAAACGGAGGTGATGCTTGTGGGAAAAACGCCATCCATCTTGTCATCAGCATGGTGGCCTAACTCATTGGGACAGCTGCCAACTCCTAAAACAGAAGTAAAGAATCTGGGAGTATGGCTTGACTCAAAACTGGCATTTGAGAGTCAAATCTGGAGAGTCACAGGCAAATGTTTTGGCACTCTAAAGGCCCTGAGAAAGGTCCTTGATCTACTGCCCATCAGTTCCAGGAAAACGATAGTACACGTCGTGGTCACTTCTCAAATTGACTACAGAAATGTCCTGTATTTAGGCGCAGCAAAAAAAGGAATAATGAAGCTACAATCTATACAAAATGCAGCAGCACGCCTCGTGCTGAACCTGCCAAGAAGAGCATCCATATCAAAAGCCTTAGCCAAGCTCCACTGGCTGCCAGTTGAAAAGAGAATACTGTTTAAAGCCATGTGCCATAGCCACCGTATTTTGGCAAAGAAAGGGCCACCATACCTTCAGAGCCTGATGGCAGCTCACATACCCAACAGAAATCTAAGATCTAAGGATAAAGCACTTGTGATGATCCCTAGAATCAGAAAGGCTAGGATGGGTGGCCGTTCTTTTAGATTCTTAGCAGTAAAGCAATGGAACACTCTGCCAGCTGAAATAAGAACAGAACCAGTTGAAATGACCTTTCGCAGAAGACTAAAGACCTGGCTTTTTCCACCTGCTAGTCTCTAGACCTTCCCGCAACCCTTCTGTCTACAGGTGTGAGGCAGAGCTCTGTCTCTCACTGTCTCCAACCCTCTCGGTTCGGAGTCTGTTTGGCTATTAGCGCGGGGACACACCGGCGGTGTAACCAGGCGCTCTACAAACGGCAAAATAAATAAATAAATAATCTTTTTCTAATCAATTACGATTTTCCATGCATACTTAGCCAATTAATTGTTCCATCGAAATAGTTTTTTTCCCAATTATGGCATATTTTAGATATCCATGGGTCGTCGCTAGCTTATGAATACAAATGTATTCGTTTACACGAAGCTGTCTTTTAAATCAGTGCCATGAGTAACCTTTGCTCTGCGCCGGGGACCCAAGAAGTCACTAATGAAACAGCGCATCGTTGTGTTGACCTGAGTCTATGTGTTGGCTTCAGACAAATGTATATTGTATGCGTTTGTGGAGGAATTCATGATGCATATATTTAGCTGAGAATACAAGCGCTCTAAGAAGCATGTAAGAAAGAGTTCCTGTTATTTTGACTCCGCCTACCCTCTTTCGAGGATGGCTGGCAATTTCATCTGCCCAGGAACTAATCCTACAAGGTACCACTGTTGTGTCAAAGCTATAACATGGGAGGTTGGTAGCTCATTAGGTTGCCAAACTGCAGCAAACATAGTAAGGCGCTACTGAGAGGCTGGTGCACAGCAGCGTTTTTCCAGCCGTTCAAAGGCTTCTTGGAAGCTGTATTATTATGAACATGTATGTATTTTCTACAGGGCTTATATTTAAACGGGTGATTTCTGGTGCTCGGCACCGAATTGTCCACACTGGCACTTATAACAGTTTGCCACATAATGGCGCAGTTTGTTTAATTTAGAGATGAGCACAACAACAGTGGTTTATTAATTCAGTAAACAGTAAAAATAACTAATACCTTCCACCCAAGCCAGTCTTCTTTGGATGGCCTCCAACAGTCTGAATTGTCACACGTGTAGGAGTGTGAGGGTTAGTAGTTGTGTTGGAACTGTCATTGGCAGTAGGGGCAATGGGTGGTGCAAGCTACAATGGCCTCCTGATGAAGGCCTTGCCACTTTTTTTTTAAAATTAAACACAGGCTTTCTGAGAGCACTTGAAGTGATCGTTCTAAAACTCGCTTATTTAAGGGCATTACATGTAGAATTGAGAGTAGATTCTCACTTCAATCTGGCATGTTGTTGTAAGCTAATTTTACAAAAAAAAGACTAATTGGTATTTTCCTTCTAACTGCATCCTTTAGAGAATGCAAGAGCCGCTAAACAATGTCACAAAGAAGAGTCAGTATATAATCTAAAGTGAATTCCAAAAGTATCAACTTGCAACGAGTCACTGCTCTAGGTCTGTCTCGGTTTCGACTTTCTTTGGTGCCCACATTAACTGACCTTTTGCTTACCCAAGTGTTTGAATCTAGGTATCCTGTCTCTCTTTATTGTGATAACCCATTCCTCGTTGTTAACTTAGAAGACAAGTGGGCCTGCAGACAGCCATACTGCAACAAAGCCGAGGTGGATTTCAGAGACCTACTGTAGTTATATTATGCAGGCCTGTGCTGGGGTTTGGCACCGCATA